>CM043867.1:25125088-25495088 GCA_023846275.1 Vanilla planifolia | reverse complement strand
ATTTTACCTATTAAGTTTATATTTATTTAAAGAGTTAATACATTACAAAAATATTAACGTATTAAATAAATATCGTTTTATGCGAATATAAATTTATTTATTTTTTATAGATTGACTAAAAAGTGTAACATTTTTGCTTATCTAACAAGTTGCATTTTTTTTATAGCGTTAACGTTACATGTACATACATATTTACGCAAACCGCACATGCTGTACGCTCACCGACAAGCCACGCGCGACCGCTTTTGTTTCCCAGGCTAACAGTCGAGCATAAGCAAACTGGCGGGCCGATTCACAAGAGATTCAAAAAAATTTGGAAATCCTTCCCTCTCACTGCCTCAAAACTTCGAAGTTCCAACCCACGAAATTCATCGGATCACCGTTCCTTAGCTCCACCCCTCCATCTTCTCTTCAATTCATCTCGGCCTCATGGGTTGCGTCTCCTCCGCTTTTCTTGATGACGAGGACGGCAACCTTACCCCTCCCCTCGGTCACCACATTGTGTCCCTCACCTCCACCACATATGGCCTTCTTTCCACCTTAGACGAAGTCTCTTTCCAGAAAACAACACTTCCTCCACCTCCCCCACCCCCTCCAACAGCTCTACCAAAGTTGACAGCACAGCCTTCCACATTTTTCGCCCCTCTCCGCCAGCTGGAACAGGAAATCATAAACTCGTGGGAGCTGATGGAAGGGCTCGACCCACTAACGCCGCTCAAATGCTCCACTAAAACCAACCCGACGAGCCCTGGAAAGGAAAACTCGCTTGGCAGGGTTCTACACTTTCCTGAACAAGGTAAGAAGGTCAACATCCTCGGCCCGGCAAACAACATGAAATTGTGGCGCCGCTATTCGCCGGAGATGTTCGAGAAGCGGTGCCCTCCGGGAGGTGAGCAGGCTGTGATCCTGTACACCACGACATTGCGGGGGATTCGGAAAACGTTTGAGGATTGCAACGCGGTGAGAGCGGCGCTCGATGGGCTTGGCATTTGGATCCGAGAGCGCGACGTTTCGATGGATCTCGGTTTTCGAGAGGAGCTCCGTGTCCTCTTGGGCGGGGCAGTTGTCATTCCAAGTTTGTTTGTGAGAGGAAGATACATAGGCGGAGCGAAAGAAGTGCTGCAGATGCACGAGGATGGTGGGCTTTCCTCCGTTGTCGAAGGGATGCCCAAGGTTCGCCATGGTAGTGATGTTTGTGATGGATGTGGCGGGGCAAGGTTCCTGCCCTGTTTTCAGTGTTATGGGAGTCGGAAATTGGTTTTGCCAGTGACTGTGGCCACAGTGGTGGTTGAGGGGGGGAAGGAGAGCGGAGGATTGCGGCGGAAAGGGAAGGTGGTGAAATGTCTGGAATGTAATGAGAATGGGTTGGTGCTCTGCCCTATCTGCAGCTGAGTTTTTTTTCCCGTCGAACAAGTGTCCTTTCTTGTCCGGTCAGCCTCGTGTTTCGTCAAAATCAAACAATAAAAATTTCCGTACGATGCATCAAAATGAAAAAGCTCGAGTGTCTATTAGACGTTTTATTTGTATATGAATGAGCTAAAATTGAAAGAAAAGATGATTTATGCTGATAAAATATTCGATATAAATGAATTTTTTAAAATAAAATTTTTGAAATAAAATAGTTAAGTTGATTTTGAATGTAAATCACAATGTTTTTAGATTTTTTGTCTTTGGTTTGTATGTTTAAATAATTTTTTTAGGAAGAATAAAAAGGTAGCTTTTAACAGTATTTACTAAAACTTCGACTTTTGTTAATGAGTTTTTAAGATGTTGAGTTGACCATTGAATGAGGCGGGCATGACATGTGTCGTTCAAGCCCTACATTTACGTAGCATTGCTTATTCAGGTTAGTTGCTTGATTGGTATGCACAACATTTTCAAAAAGTAAAATGAGTAAAAAAATAATTTGTTAATTTTGAGATTAAAGAATAATAAGTTAAATAAAATTAAATTTATATCTATGGTGACACTAAAATAGAAAAATTTAATGTCTTATGTGACAATTATTAATTTATTTTAATTTGATGAAATTTATCATTTCATTTGCCATGTATGATATTAATCATGTAATGATTCATTGCCCCATCAGGCCTAGGTTTGTTAAATTCAATCCTTAGGTGTGGCCTATTATTTCAATAAGCTCAACTTGTTAAGGTCAATTATGATATGTGCAATCTTTTTGTGTCCAAATATTTCCAAAGGTTTGAAACGAATATGCTATTGGCTGTGTGATCACTTCTATTTAACTGATATTGGCTGCCTAATGAGAAGGAGTGCAACATTTAATTTTGATTGTAGATATTTAAAATAATATGAGTTATTTTATTTTAAAAGTTGCTTTACGGCAAGATATTAGGATGGGCAAGTTTATTCTATTTGTATGTTTTAGAATGACATGTAATTTTGTTGTTATAAATAGAATGGCTTAGACTTATTTTTTCGTGGTTGGATTGAGGTGATAGTTGATTTAAGGTTAACATAACTAATTTAAAGTGTCATTAATAATATAATCGTGTATATATGACTAAAATATTTTTATTAATGACTATTAGAAATTATTTATACAAAAAATAATAATCCCAAGTTTGACAAAGAAGATAACAAATCAAATCAATATTGTTTCTAATATCTACCAATAACTCCAAGTGCGAAGCCCTAATACATTTGAGACGTGTAGTCCAATCAATGTCAGTGATTCTTAAGACGAGTTCTTCTCATTTCTACTCTAGTTTAGAAATGAGTTTATGCATGACAAGCATCAACATAGTTGGTATATGCATGATATGCTATATATTTATCTCTGTTTCATTATTTTTTCACCAATCTTTTAATAAGGATCAAAAGACTTAGTGACAACTTACAAAAATAATATATAATTTCATCTTTTTTATCTATACATATTAACAATCATTATCGTTTCAAGAAAATACTATTATTTGTAGCACAATTATAAATACTAATAATTTATTTCAAATGTCACAACCAAATACGATTCTTTACTAGTATGATATCGAAAATGAAATATCATATTGCATTATTTTCATGAATAAAATATCATTCAGGTGCACAAATCTATTCACAATAATAGATTATTATTATCATTGTCATTATTATGTCATCACTTTAGCAATCATTATCATTTAAAAAACCTACTACTATTTGTAGCAAAATAAATAAGATTAATAATATATTGCAAATGTCTTTATCAAAAAGGATTCCTCAATAGCATACCATTGAAAATGATATATCATATTGCTTTGATTTTATATACAAAAAAATCATTCAAGTGTTCAAATTTTGTGCATGATAATGGATTGCCATTGCCATTATTATGTCATCATGGCTATAATTATACAGCATTATCTAAGTAGTTGGCAAAAGGGCTTCTCATTCCAAACATACACTTCTTATTCAAAATCCCTAATATTCACAAAACAAATTATGACGATAAAGAACAATAGTAGATGCATTAAATAAATCTATTTTGGCTATGAGTTTTTATATTGAAAAAAGTATTGCATATTATTAAATAAAGAAAATGATTCAATGCAACATGAATGTGACAAATGCAATAATCTTTCAATCTAATGAAAAACTAAATCACAACAATGTAAAAAAAATATAAGGCCATGGCATCAACATATTTAGCAAGCCTAAATTAACATTACTTGATTTAGGTTTACCATATAAAGGTTATAGTATTAATTATTTCAAAATCATAGATTTGATTATTCAAGGATATAAAAATCATGGTAACACAACATACTGATGTAGAAAGAAAAAGTATATAATATCAAGAAAACAATGTGAAAGCATTAGATTAAAACAAAAAAATTTTCATTTTGACCATAGTATTCGAACAAAACTTTGGATCATTTTAGATTATAAGGATCAAAATATATAAGTTAAAAGAGAGACATTTTGTAGGAATTTAGTGATGATGAAAACACAATAAATGAAAGAACAATGATAAAAAAGCTTTTGTATACAAATGGATATACAATTAACAAAAAATGGATAATGACATGATCATAACAATGATGATTGGTGAAGATGTTGTGCAATGTGTAGCATAAGAATCTTATTTCCTCCACTTGATAATTGATTCCTATCTACTAAGATAAAGAAACAAAAGACAAATTGTTATCCCATAAGCCCAAGTTGGTTTAAATTTGTTTTTATGATAACAACTCAATCAAGTGAGTTCTAATGATCATCTAAATGTTTATACAAGGATATTATACTAGCGATCACAAAAAGATCCTTGAAATGGAATTGCTTAAGAATTGTGAAGAATCAAGCATGCAAAGCATTTGGAGCAAATTGTCGAATTTATGAATAGAAGACAAAGGGCAAATTGAGGCATAATGTGAGCTAGATTATTATGCAAGTTAACTTAGCATGTTTGTATCAATTAGCAAATGGCATAGTTGAGTTGTTATCATCAACACAATCTTTTGGGTATTGATCATGAAGCTAACATTAAAGAAGAAATCGTTATAAATAGTTCACTCAGTCAGGCATAAATAAAGATCCTTGATTGAATAAATAATCACTATTTGTGAAATGCAACAAAATTCGCAAAAATATTTAAACTTACTACAAAGAAATTAAAACATAAAAATGAGAGACAATGCTTTGACCTTCAAAATTCTAATTATTATTCAACTCTCTCAAGGAATATGCAAAGTATTACTATGAATATCTATATTTGCAATGTTAAGCATGTGAAACTCCTAAGATTCTTTTTATAAACCACTTCAATTCATGTAGTTTTAATTTTGACAATTCTGGTGACCTCAGCAACAATCTGATAGGGTTCGTTGTCCTTAAATAGTGACTCTATCATGGTCAAGCACTTGAAACTACAAAAATTGAAGTTAAAGTAGTAGATGTTTAAGAAAATGTTTTTATTCATATTTTGTACACAATTGATGGTACGTATGATTGTTGCCAAGTTGTTCCTTAACCTTAGGTTTGCTTAAGTCTGTAAAGATGAGATATACATATTGTATGTTAAGAATGAATGTATCACATGTTTTGCATGGATTGAGTCTACTCACTTGTAATAAGATGCTAATAAATTAACCATATTGTATGTAAGTAACTACCATACTATATTTTAATTTTTGGTCTCCTATTTTCTTTATTAATTAATTTTGTTAATTTTTAGATATACTCCCAAACAACTTAACATTCTAAGCATCACCATCTACCATATTTGTACATTAGTCTTTAGTTTTTTATGCACTTTTAAATGCATTGCCAAAGCAAACTAAATACATTGTGTGTGATATGTTGCATACCATGTGTTAAGTTTTGAAATCACATCTTATCATTTGCACATAATCTAACTAAATGCACTCTTCTAAAAGTGTTAAATGTATGTATGTAAAAGGAACATATAGTATGCTTAGTAATACAATTTCCAATTTATAAATTTTCAAAGAAAACTAATTTTAGAATATATGAAAATTTTTTATGTAGTGAAATTGAACCACTTGCTAATTCAATTTACAAATGAAAACTTTCACACAATCTGAAACTTGTACTTGTGTCTTAAGTAATGATTGCTACCCATGCTCCAACTTATGTTGTTATGTTCATCTTCAAGTAGTATACTCATCATGCAAGATTATTCGTCACTCCTTCTTGATCACCTATTTTAACAACAATTAAAGTAGATGATCAATTAGAAAATGACTCAGTTGGGTTGTTATCATAAAAATATCTTTAAGCATTTGTAATGGGGCTAATAGCCTTAAAACCTATTACATGTATATCATTTAGTTAATTTTCAACGTATATTTGTAACATCCATGTTGCAATATCTTTAAAAATGGATTTATGATCAAATTATTACTAGTTTAAAGTAACCAAAGAAAACATACCTAAGAATTCTTTCATAATTAGATATAGACATATTGATTTTTTGGGTTGCTATTTGGGTTAAGTAATACAACTATGACATTTTGGGATCTTTGAATACTTTGTTAAAAAATTTTCTTGATCAATTTGTGATTGCATTTACCAATGTTATTCTAATATATTTATAAAGTGTCGATAAACTTACTGAGCATCTGCATATTTTGTTGTATGAATAAAAAATTTTAATTATAAAAATTTCAAAATATGAATTTTGTTTATCTCTAGTATTTTAAGAGACGTTATTATTACAAAGGTGTTTAAAATGGATCCTTAAAAAATTCTAGCTTTTATAAACTAGTGTTGACTTACAAATGTGTCTAAACTTGATTGTTTTATCTAAATATTATAGAAACATTTTTGAAGGTTTTTCTGTGACTGCTTCACCTTTAACAAGACTAACTCCAGAAACTAAAACATTTTAGTTCTATTCTTATTCTAAGAAAAGTTTTCAAAAGCTAAAAAATAAATTAACATTAGCCCTAATGTTAATTTTATTAGAATAATATAAGGATTGTCAAATTTATAATATTGCATCATTTCAATGATTGTGTTGAGTTTCTATGTAGTTTTAAAACATTTTAGCTTATGCCTCTAAGCAACTAGTAACTCTTGAAAAGTCATATTCAATTCATGACTTGGAATTGGCAAATATAGTGTTCCACTTGAAGATATAGAGGTATAGTCCATGTGGAGTGAAATGTAAACTATTCGATAATCATCAGAGTTTGAATTACATTTTAAATTAAAAATAACTCAATTTGAGGCAAGGAATATAGTTAGAATTTATTAAGGATTATGATTTAAAAATAATATACAATTTGAAAAAAAAAGAAAATGAAGTTGTTAGAAAAATGCATATTTGAAATAAATAACATATAAAATTAGAAAGCTTAGATAGAAAAATCTACTAAAAATGTGAAATTATTGTATAAAATATTTATCAAGCTTGACTAAACAAAATCTTTTAAAGAAGATCATCTTTTGGAAAGGGAATGCCAAAAATTAATTCAAAAAAATAATTTTAGTTGGGTATTTAATTTTAATCTAGATGAGAGTGATATATTAAGATGTTAAAGTCCTTTACACATAACTAATCACTAGTATTTTTGGTAATTGTTATTGAAAGAAGCACAAAAATCCTTCTATATTATTCATCTTGGAGGAACTAAAATGTGTAAGGAACTACAATAGAGTTATTGTTGTGCAACTCTCAAAAGAGATATGATAGAAAAAGTTAGAGAATGATTGATCTATAGATAAGTATAAAGAGAGAAATAAAATCTTAATAGGTTATTTCAACCTTTGCTTAATCCTAATTAGAAAAAAATGCATAACTATAGGCTTTATAGTTGGTTTGCATACATCACCTATAAGATAATTGCATATGAGTGATAATTGATAGATAGCAAAATCTACAAATTTATTGAAAATAACAATTGTATTCAAAAGAATTATTGTCTCGAATCTACATACTACAAACTTTGAGATCACATGATGCAATAAAAGAATTAATAAAAAATGAGATCCTAGGTTTTCATCATCTTTTTAGAGAGTGTGCATTAAGTATTTCATTTTTTGCAAATAGCTTAGAAATTTAAATTGAGCATACGATTAGAAGAATCTTGAGGAAAGGAATCCAAATAAACTTGGTACATAATGTTTGGAGCTTTGGTTGAATTATTGTAGATATTCAAAGTTAAATTAGAGAAGTCATTTTTTTCCTCAACAAACACATGTTCTTTCTTTCATAATATAATATATCATGTGATTTCTCATGAGACTTATTATGAAATTATTCCTATTAAGAATATTTATTCCATGGATTCTAGTTACCCCTTGATGTTCTTATCATGCAATCTCACTTGCAAGCTCAATCATCCACGTATAACTACCTCTAGGTCAAAGGAGTAGGGTAACTAACCTTTTAATCTCTTGAGTAAGAATGCATGATCAAAGGTCTATTACACTTAAATGCCCTAGGGTTTCACTAAACTCTAACTCAATTATTTAGAAAATCTTAGCCCATTTTTCTTATTTTCTTTTATTCTTGTCCTAATTTTGTTTAAGACCTTACCTATATAAGCTAACATTAGTGTTCATAAGCCTAAGCCCTTATCCATAGGCTCCACATATATAACTGATTCTATTACAACTAAGTTTATGGTCTACACAAGTATCACTAGTGACTCTAATACCTGTAAAGCAATCTTAAGTCATCACAAACATACTAAGCCCTTGGCTGAGAGCTTAGTTATCAAAAGTCTAATTTATATTATGTATAAAGGCTTATAAATGTTATTTTCTTTACAAATCATTAAGACCTTTTATTATAAATTCCTTCTCAATGAAATATTCTTAAGCCATTAAGCTTAAATCAAAGGATAAACTTACCTCAGATAGTTATAACTAAGCATCTCAAATTTCAAATTTAATTCTACTAAAGACTACAAATTAATCATAATAACTTACCTCAAAGTATAACTCAACCTTAGCATTTTTAACCATAACCAAATCTTACATTTACTAACCATATCCATACTTAATCTAACATTCTTCTAAGGCCTTAAATCGAGCCCCCTTAGTCCTCTTAAATAGAAATCAAGAGGTACACACTCCTTAAAAGCTATCTAGGTTCTCTTTAGGGTTGAACCCATGCCTCTCTTAACTTTCCTATGCCATGGTTCAAAGCTTGCCAAGAAAATTTGTGGCAAAAAAGAACGCTTAGTTACAACATTAACAATGGTTTTGGCTTTATTTCTAATTTCCCTTAAATGCCTTATGACTTAAGCTATAGTGTTAATCATAGTCCCTAACATTCCATAAATTTTCAATTCATGGTTTTGATAATAAGTACACACCTTTATCTTTTCATGTTATCAACTAAAATTATAAATTATTTGAAGCACAACCTTTCTTCCTCACATTAAATTTGCTTTCTAACTAAATAGATTAATGTAAAAAGCCTGGAATCAAATCTCAAATTTGCTCTTCATTTAGTTTATTATGTCATGAAACTTTTAGTTTAAACATGCAAAATCAAGAGGTGTACATGCATTCAATTTATATTATCATACATCATTTTTATTTAGAAAAGATAAGGATTTTACTAGGGATCATAAATTATAGAAAGATATAATAAGAAAAAAAGGTTAAGGTTTGTAAAAACTTTTCTAACATTTACGATGACAATCCATGTTTTATGCTTATATGGTTAGCCAACCAATAAGCTAAAGAATTTAGCATAGTTTTCAACTTGTTATATATGATAATTTCTTAATTAAGGAATTTTTTTAAATCAATAACTTGATATTCTACATTCATGTTTCACATATATCTATAGCCAAAGCCAAACATGAACACAAAATCATGGGTTTTACTTTGTATTCATAGATAGAATGCTAAATCATACTTTTGGCATGGTTCCAATAGAAACATTACATGAGAAAGAATGGCAATTGATCTCTTTTCATTACCAAACAAAACTCTCTTGGTCTCAAGTAGAAGGAACTTTCTCATTCCTAAGCAAGATTTACTGTATAAACTCAAGGTCATTCTACTTGGAAAAATAATGTAGAGGACTTCTCCTTAATTTGATCTTCCTTTTCTTCAAACCATGCACCCTCCTCCTTCTTCCTTAGCATTTTCTTTTGTTTACTCTTTAGTGTTCTCTTAGTTGGTCTCTCCAAATATCCCATTTATAGCTAGGTTTTTTAAAACCTTAAAAGAACATCTTAAGAGTTTATATAACCTTAGCCGCAACCCCTTAAACCAATAATTTACCTTAGGTAAAATTAGTTTTAGTTAGGTGTAGCCTTGGTTCATGCTTTTAAACAAACCCTCACTTATTCTAACCCTTTGTGGTCAAAAAAATAAAATTTGTGAAAATTAAAAATCTAAAAACTTATGGCTAATAGATACATTCATTATTTATTCTTCTCCCTTACATAACTATTTAGTAACCTAATATATACCTAAATGCATCACAATTATATTTTTTTGCTTTAACTCTCTCATCTTTAACGATTAAGTCCTAAATTTTAGAAATCTTATTTATATCTTATCATACATTCATAATTAGATAATAATAATGATAAGAGATAAAATTAATAATATGAATGAAATTATAAACTTATTTTTAAGCTTTACACCCAATCAAGTCTCATGTCCTAAATCTTATGATTCAACCATACTTTTAGTTCAAATTTCAAAATTCAAAATTCAAATTTTAAATTTAGATTTTAGTTAACAAAAAAATAGATACCTTGATTAATTAATTTTAAAATAATATGACTAAGAATGTTGGGTACAACAGACATGATGAGTTCTAAAGTGTTAGAAGTAATCTAGGAGAAGCCAAGTAAGAATTTGAAGGATTTAGGAAAACTCACTTTTGTAGTATTATAACAACTAGGATGGAGAATGAAAAAGCATGCCTTTTGGGATCTTTTTACTGTGAGTCAACTAAAATAAAAAAAAGGGGTAAGCAATGTAGTATGTCATAGTTGTTTTTGTATTATGTGTTGATTGATGTAGTTTATTGGCCTTCTTTTTGGAGGAGTTTAAAATAAAAAAATATTAGTCTTAAGGTTGATGTTTTGCTCTACATGGTTACATATGCTTTATGTGCTTAATGTATTGTTATTAGTGTAAAATGTTAGTAGATATATTCATATTTAGGCAACTAATTTCAAAATTGATTATCTTCTTGGATGCAATTCCTGTTTGTTAATCCTACTTGAGATTATCTTGTTCTATTTTGCATACTTATAATATCACATTTTAAAATATTATAGGATACTTTATCTATCTTGTTATTACGTGATATCTATTTATAACAAACTAAAGCATGATCATTGGAATAATTATGGAATCATGACAAAAAGAAATTTATTATGACATTCCTCACAAAGAAAATAAAATCATAAACGAAAATAATTAAAATTTATTAATGCCTAAACAAGCCATCGAGAGTGCATACTAAATTTAATATAAGATTATTTAAAATGGAAATGTATATTTACATGAATAATTCATTAATGAATGTTTCTTGGGCTTTATAAGACCCACAAGAATGCATTCTATGTTTTACAACTTCACCACAAAGCATTACTTAAGCTAAATGATATCTGTTTATAACAAACTAAAGCATGATCATTGGAATAATTATGGAATCATGACAAAAGAAAATTTTATTATGACATTCCTCACAAAGAAAATAAAATCATAAATGAAAATAATTAAAATGTATCATTGGCTAAACAAGCCATCGGGAGTGCATCCTAAATTTAATATAACATTATTTTAAATGGAAATGCATATTTACATGAATAATTTATTAATGGATGTTTCTTGGGCTTTATAAGACCCATAAGAAAGCATTCTATATTTTACAACTTTATCACAAAGCTTACTTACGCTAAATGAGGCTCATATGGGTGCATCTTATAATATGAAGGTGAAATTAAAGAAAATGAGAAACAATTTATAAACTTAAGGTTAAGAGACCACTAATAATTAAAAAAAGATAAATAAATAAAT
The DNA here is from genome assembly GCA_023846275.1 of Vanilla planifolia. Lineage (NCBI taxonomy): Eukaryota > Viridiplantae > Streptophyta > Magnoliopsida > Asparagales > Orchidaceae > Vanilla > Vanilla planifolia. The sequence continues at coordinate 25,483,622 of CM043867.1, read as the reverse complement.
AAAAATGTTAATAATAGGTAAAGGAGTAGTAGTGCATTACAATGATGCTACAAATTGAAGCATTTCTTTAATATGCTTGTTTATATTATCAATTTTACTATTTTGCGATTATTTGATTTAATATGTACAATTATCCAAAGATATAGATGCCTGTAAGACCTCCATTGTCATGCTTGTTTACATTTTTCTATGATATCTTCTTCCACGTAAGAGAAAAAGAGTGATTATACTTGTTTTTCAAGATCTCTTCATATTTGTTTCTCTATTTCCTGATTTTATATAAATCTTTGTGACACTATCCTTTATTTATGTTTCTATAACCATTTGGAAAAAACATGTCACAAAAAAATTATATTTATTTCTATGTGTTTTCTTTCTTTTTTTGTTATTTTCACAATTCCCACGATCTTCACATTAGCCTAAGCATGTGTTCTCAGACTATTTTTGACCTTAACAAAAGTTGTGAAAAGTTTGCGCTTAATGCTGTTTTACTTGTTCAAAAATTGACTAACTTGATTTTGCATTCGATGTGGTCCAAGCTTCTATTGCCTTCCATAATATCTCTCTATAATCAATATAATCAATTGCTAAACACTATGCTCCATCTGGGTGAAAATAAGATGAAAATTGTTCCTGTATTATAGCGTCATTTCATATTTAACGAGGCAAATGATGATTTGATCAAATTCTTCAAAAAGATTATTTTTACTGGCTAGAGTACTAAATACAAGGAAAACAAATTTCTTTATCATTTCAAATAATCCAATCCAGTTTAAACCTTCAAGGGTTACAGGTAAACTTGATATCTGACAATGGTTTGATTCTACTAATACGTTTTTTACGGACACTTTAATCATATAAAGGTAGAAAATGATTCCTTCTAAATAAAGGAAAAGCCATTTGTAGGGAATGATGAAAGGAAGTTATCAGCAAAACAAACCACCTAAAAGGGATTACTTTAAATCTGATACCGGCATTTCATGAATCACTCTTTATCTTAAAGGTTATCTTTTGTTATGCTTCCGTGATTCCATATGATGATTGCTTTAGGTGGGCAAAGCAATTCCTAGAGCCTAATTCACGTGTTTGTTTCGCGGGGACGTCTTCCTGGTTTGCTCCAGCCATTATTTTTTTCATGCCAAAGTTTCTGCAGTTGTTTTCTATCAGCTTTTGCGAGACTTATAGAATTCTTTAAACCCTAGTACCCAAGTCTGCTCAGATGAGGGCCCTTTAATGGGAGCGTGCATATTTAAGGCAGTTGTTTTGAAGACGCTAATAAGTAGTTCAATTGTCTTTCAGGGCATCTTTATTCCCGTCTTCATGAATGGACATTTGCATGATTGCCCTCTGTATTGCACTTCTCTTGTTTTTGAAGGACTTGGAGGTGGACTTACTGGATCTATTAGTTTGAAATAATGAGTCAATTTCAGTGAAATGCATAATAATTCAAATTAAAATGATAAAATTAATTATTGAAATCTTTATTGATTATATCCATACGCAATGGTTCGTGTAAACTTGACTAAGGGATATATTACGATTGATCAAAAAAAAAAAAAAAAAAAAAAAAAAAATATTACGATTGATTATGATCGATTATTATCTTACTCTACGACAAAAACCTTTCAATTCAAAACAGCTCTATAAAATGATTCAAGTATGCTAATAGTGATAGTTGGTGAAGGATTTTGTTACAACCCATTACTACAAAAAATATAATCCAGCCCTATTCATTATTGAGTTGTGAAGTTCAATTTAGGGTTAGTGTAACATAGTTAATGATGCATCTTTAAAACCTAATCTCCAGTTTGGTCGTTAAATTGTTGATGTGGATGTAAGCTCAATTTTCTATTTATTTGCCAACACAATTCTGTTGGTATATTCTAAATGACAATCTACAACAATGTTCATTTTCAAAACATTGCTGTTAGTGGTGTGGTTAGTTATTAGCTATTGCATTAGTGTCATCGATAATTGCAATCAGTTAGTGTTAATGACAGACCATAATAGTCAATAGTGTGATTAGTTGTGGTTGGCCAGTGGGATGACCAATGATAATGCTCAATGTAATGAAAATGATTGACATGTTTCATCTTCAAAAATATTGGAAAATAAACCAAGTTGTACACTCATATGTAGTGAGAAATAATAGTTTTTAGGAAATTTAAACAAAGACAAAAATCTTCTTTCCTTTTTTAATTGAATATTTGTTTTTCGATGTATGGAAAATGAATACAACTTTAAGGAGATCCTATGATTTAGGAACAAAAATTTTGATTTTTATAAAAATATTTAAAGAAATACTTTTAAAGTAAATGTTAATAAATTTGAAATTTTTTTTAAAAGTGATATTGTGCACTCTAAGGGCAGCCTAAACCCGAGGTTGGCTGTCCCCTAGTTCGTACAGGAGGTCATAACCTGTGCAACCAGTTGTGCATAGTAGTTCATTTGTAGATATAGGAATAGTAACCTGATTTGACTACCCTATAAAAACATATTTGAAGTTTTACGCTGAATCAGAAATAGTTGATGGGTTCGGGGACTAGTGTTCTCGATCCAAAAACGATAGCCAGCGTATTCAAGGTACTGTTAAGTCATTTGCTTCCTGTTGCTAATAAGTTAATTCTTCTTTTATTATTGTTTTAATTAGTATTCTTTTTACTAATTAATAATTATAATTATAACATACGTTTGGTAAAGGTTATTGAAAAAATACTAAGATATGATAAAAAATAAAATGATTCTCAATGTAGCCAAAACAAATATATTAAGTTTTTGGAAGCCTAATATCCATCTAAGATGATTAATTTAAATAAAACTAAATCTTTGTATCTTTTAATAAATATTTTAATCAAATCTAATATTTTAATCAAATAAAATTAAAATACCTAAAATTAAATTTAAAATATATCTTTATATAATTTGTCACTCAATCATAAAGATATTTATAAGATTTCATCTTTGTTCTTTTTTTATAAGTTTCTTATAAATATGAGCGTTAGTTATCTAAAATTTGAAAACATTTACTTAAATAATTTTATTTGAAATACTTGGAGTTTGTTATTATCAAACAAAGCACTTTGTCTAAGGCTCAATAATTCTAGAGCATGAATAGTAGATTATTGACATCACATCTAATGTATATTTTTAGGAACATATTTGTTTGTCGATAAGTGTGGGATATTCTTGATGTACCATTTTGATCCAATTTGTCATGACGGTCGTAACTTTTCAATTGGCTCTCACTAATGTTCATCAACATATTTGTGTAATTTAGAATTATAGTGGTTTGATTAGATGATCGCTTGATAAGCCATCATAAAAGTTCAATAAATCATTATAAATCAACCATATACAATTTGATGTAAAATTGAATAGTGCTTACAAGGTTTAGACCTATCTAATAAGAAAAGGTATTAATCTAAATGGAAGGGATTGAATAGTACTACATGAGGTGCAAAGGTCATAAATAGTGTATATTAGAAGCATGGAGCATACTATTTCGAACAACATATTAGTACAAAGTATTCTAACGTGCTATTCAATTTGAAGCGCACCTTTATCCAAAGTTATTTTTGAACATCATCGCTATAAAATCGATGAACGATTACATTTTGAATCTTTTATGCGGTGGGAAGGTAAGGATACTTGAACATTCCAAATGAATCAACTCTTTGTTGCATTTGTAGAAATTGATTTGGATTCCAGTTGCACATTTTTTTTGAATTTGTAATAGCTTTTATGAGAAACTATCATGTTGGCTTCTTTTTAGTTACAAGTGGATTCCAATGATGCTTCTAATGTGTCTTAACAGAACCTATGATCATTCAATGACCTTCTTTATTATCCATGTTAATGAAACTATTATGAATGTTTTGCTTGGAACACTAGCATAGGGATTTGTTGACAACATAAAATATGGCATCTAAAGTCGCAATTTTGTTATGTAGATTTAATAAAAGTATGAATTAGTTTACCTTTGTAGTCCCCCATTATGGTTCTAACATTTGTTTGATAATCTATGGCATTGAAAAAGAATAGTGATAATGTCAATTATCTAGTGGCAATAATTGCTTTTAATGATTGATGTGACGACAGCTATCAGAACTGGTAAAGAGATGCTGGTGGTTGGTTGATGAATGTTTTAATCGTATTGATCTATCTTTAATTAACCCTAAAAGTAGAGCACATGTTAGGTTAATTGGGTTGTTGAAAACCATTTGATTTAACTAATTTTGATTAAAACATGGATATATTATGCAAATCTAAATATTATTTAGATGTCGATCAATTTGATATTAAAAAAACAAAATATTGATATAATATTAATTAAATAATAAAAAAATTAATTTTTATATTAATATTAATATTTAGATAGTATTATGTTTTTTTTGTTAGTATTCTAAATATTGCTGAGTGAAATGTCTCTTAAATTTAATACTATGATAAACTACTCAATTAATTCAAAAACATATTTTAATTAGTTGTTTGACTGTTGGTGACATTACTTGGCTTAAAGACCATTGAAATCAAATCAAGGTCTAGGTGTACAGTGCATAATATTAAATAAAGCTTCAAGTCAATATACTAGCTCATGCATTAACGCATTTTCATTTAAGTTAATCTGAGAAAAAAGTTGAATACTACATTCTTATCACCATATTAAATAAACTGAATTCCATATGTGACGCCCGTGACTATTCACGAAGAATTGCTGCGTTGCTTCTACTGAAAATTCCGTCACGAGCAATAAAAGGATTCTGTTCTGTTCCCTGTATGCCGCCTCTTGCGTGAAAGCTCACCATTCTCTCTTGACAGATGGCAGCATTAACCCGTACAATAATTATTTGAAAAACACATCCCGGCTATTTGGCATCCTAAAGTGCAAGCTAACCTGAGACAAATGAAGAAGAAAGAGTTTTTGTTCGATTACTTCAGCTTTTCATTTAAAGAAAACAAATATATATATCATAAATATAAAAATTGAAAAATATTAGATCAAAATTATTTATGTTTTACAATATGTATTTTATGCAACTTAAAATAAATAATTCTTTAAAATATTATTATAAATGCCAAAAGTAGCAATCACAGTTTCTTTATTTTTTTATTTTTATTTTTATTTTTTTGAAAAGGATATATCATTATATCAAACGTGACAATGCCACACAGGTTTTACAGTAAGATCCTCAAGGGGGATCAAACAAAAAATTAGACAACATAAGTTTGAGGAGAGGCTAGGAAAGAGATCCCCCAGGAACCCAAACAAACTCATGAAGACAAGCATCACGGGCAACCCAGTCAGCAGGCTCGTTCCCCTCCCTGTGGATGTGAGAAAACCGGAGAGCCTCCATATCCCTAACATACTGAAGAGTAACAGCTAACACTCCCTCGCCATTGGGGTTAGTAACCATATCCCGAGCCACCTGAAGTGCAGTCATCGAATCAGACTAGATCTCCACTGTGCGATACAGGGGAAGGGATCCCCTAAGAAGGTCGAATGCCAAAAGAATGGCCTGGACCTCCATCATGTCAGCAGCCACTGAGATCATCCTCTTGCCCGCCACCATGCGAGGTCTACCCAAGCAGTCTCTCACAACTACACCAAGGCCAGCTATGGAGTCACCAACCGCAGCATCACAATTAACTTTAATCCATCCCGTTGGGGGGGAAGCCAGCCATGCGTAACAAGCAAATCCGAAGACCTGCCAGGATTCCCGCTGGACAGAGATGAATAGACGAGATGCCTCCTGAGAGCTGTGCTTACCTCGAACCTGATTGTCCGTGACAACGAGCAGGGTGTGGGCACGTGGCAGTTGTGTTTGAAAGCATTTCTCCTCAACCATATGTAGTACATGGTAGTGGCAAGCATTGCCACGTGATGCAACCCGACGCCGCCCGCGCAACAGGAGACCCCATAAGCTGGAATAGCATGTCCAAAATTTTGAATCCAGACGCCACACCAGTGGGCCAACCCAGCTCCAGCAGCACGTGACGTGCATGGCTGGCAGCCCACATGTCACGGGCACGAGGGCAGTCCCACAGCGCGTGTTGTAGGGACTCCGCCTCCGTGCAGCCAAAGGGACACAAGGAATCCCGGCCAATTCCCCGGCGAGCCATCCACGTCGCCGTAAGCAGAAAATCGCCGGCAGCCCACCAAAGGAAAACCTGGACCCTCGGCAGCACCTTTAATTTCCAGATTCTCCCCATGATCTCATCAGCACGCCGGCCACCACCCCTTGCGGAAGACCACTCGTTGCACTTGATATGCGCGTAGATCCGGCCGCTGTGAGCCTTTGCCATCTCGGTGTGCGTTTGGAGCAGGATGTCCTGGACATCCCGAGCGCACGGAAGATGCAAAATTCTGTCAATGAGCTCCGCGCCTGCCCAGTTGAGATCGCCTCAACATCCCAGACGCCGTCGGCCCTGATGCACTCGGCAACACTTTCAGGCCAGCAGACGAGCATATTAATGAACGTTGGCCAGCAGCTAATAGGGAGGATGTCAAGCCAATTATCCTTTGCAAACCTCACCCTCTGGCCGTCGCCAATGCGCCACACAAAGCACGAAATCGTCGCCGGCTTAGCTTCAAGGATCATCTTGCACACAGCAGAGGCCTTCCGGGGTACCTTCATCAGCGAGTCATTGAACCCATACTTCCTCCTCATGATGTCTACCCATAAGCCTGCATCACGTCCAAGGATACGCTTATAGTTCCCCATTTGTAAGGCCTGGTGCCAAATGCGAAGATCCCGAAGGCCAAGCCCTCTGGCTGCCCTCGGCATAGTCACGCAGTCCCAAGACGCGTAGTGCAGCGCATGCGCATTACTCGTGCCACCCAAGAGGAATTGTCTTATGCGTCGTTCAATGTCAGCAATAATCCCCGTCGGCACCATACAGTGCCGCAAGATGTGGTTGGGGATAACGCACAAAACAGAGGACGCCAGCGCTGCCCTGCCCGCAAGCGACAGCACCCTAGCACGCCAGCTAATCACCGTAGTGTCGATCCTTTGGACGAGGAAACTCAGATCATGTTTGGTCAAACGGCGTGCAGTAATTGGAACCCCCAGATACGTCAGGGTCCAGCCAAGCTTCCGAGAAATGAGGCAGGACTTCTTCTTGCTGAATTTATTGCTGAAGTAAACGTTGGACTTGGAGAAATTAACCTTTAAGCCAGCGCTGTCCCCGAAGGCCCGCAGAATGCGACGAACGGCGCTCGCAGCCTCCCTTGATGCAGGAGCAAACACCAACACATCATCTGCAAACAGGAGGTGGGAAACCCGCGGCACGTGCATCCCCGGTCTAAACCCAAGCAACTGCCGGGATTCATATTCCCGCATCAGGCACGACAGATACTCCATGGCCATAACAAAGAGGAAGGGGGAAAGTGGGCAGCCCTGCCGGAGGCCCCGACGCGTCGCCACCCAAGGAAGCCGCGCTCCATTAATGAGAACAGCAAACCTTGGACCAGAAATACACGCTGTGATCCACTCGCACCAAGTAACAGGGAAGCGCATTGCCTTCATAACCTTGAGCAGAAAGTCCCATCGAACCCTATCATAGGCCTGCTCCATGTCGACTTTCATTGCCATGAGGCCGGAGGCAGCGGTACAGGAGCGCATCCTCGCTGCCATTTCCTGGGCTATGTTTATGTTATCCGAGATGCTCCTTCCGGGGACAAAAGCAACCTGTTCCTGTGAAATAAGACTAGGCAGCAGCGTTTTCAACCTGTCAACAAGAATTAGAGCCACCAATTTATAGATTGTATTGCATAAGCTGATCGGCCGGAAATGCTCCGGCCGGCAAGCGCCCTGTTTCTTCGGAATAAGGACTACAAGGGTGTCCTTCCAGCCTTCTGACAGTCTGTGCTCCTCGAAGAAAGCAAAAACAACATTAATAATATCCCGCTGCGTAATCTTGATCTCTCGGTCCCACCCGGGCCCCTCTGGCGAGAGCCCTTCCACACGGGACTCCCGGAGGCAGCAATGTGGAAGAACTTCGAGTTGCAATCACCAAGCTGCGCCCAGTGCACCTTGGCGCGCTGCCACCACCACTGTTCTTCATGAGCACATCCCCGGTGAAAGGCAACAACCATATTCCCAAGCCGCTTGTGGTCCTCCTCCGACAGAGCCTCGCTAGACTCCCTCTTTTGAAGCTCGTCGATGTCTCGTTCCAACTCCCTGTTTCGATCTATAATATTCCCCACCTCCTCACGGCTCCATCTGCGCAACGCCATCAGTGCGTGCTTAAATTCGTCATCACAATCTCCATGCTGTCACCCTTAGCATTTCTCCTCCAAGCCTTTTCCACCACCTGGAAAGATTGAGGGAAATCCAGCCACACGCTATCGAAGAGAGACCTGTCGGATTGCTGCCAATGATCCCCACCTCCCACCTTAATCAGCAGTGGACAGTGATCCGAACCCATCCTACTACGGTGATGAACCGAACAACCAGGAAATGTGAGCAACCCAGCTGAGTTCATAAGAGCCCGATCTAGACGCTCGAGGATGCGCACACCACCCTGCTTCCCGTTGCTCCAAGTAAACCACAGTTTCTTTATTTTATTATCATGTAGTTGTTACAAAAAATCATCAATTATGTAATAATAATCCAAGTCAAACATAATAGAATATCTTAGATAATAGTTTGCATGAATAATCAAAGTATTCTAGTCAAGCAGTATTCAACGACTGATGTTGATAGCCTTTTCAAAAGGTTTAGTTTGACTTGTAAAATCATTTTAATGGCTTGTCCTAATTAGTTATTGTAAAGTAACTTAAAGTTGACTTTTTTTACTTTATCATGCCTGCCTTCATTAATGAGCTATAGTTGATCCCTTCTCTTTTACCATCAATTGACTTCATTTTCATTGATTGACCTCTTGTTATTGATGGATATCTTGTTAGCTATAGATTCCACCAATTGTCATTCATAAACTCATCCTCAATAGTTATGATATAATACAAAGGAAAGAAGTATCAATATAACAATAACATAGACTTATAAAATAATCTCAAAATCGAATCAATTAAGTTAAAGTTCTTCAAAATTTAATAAATACATAATCATTTGTGAACATACAAATGATAACTTTAAAAAGTAATGATTCATCCATACATCATCATCAATGTATTCTTGGTGATATATTAATAAGGGCATTCAAAATATCCAAAGTTATAGATGAATGTGTTTAAGAGATATGTAAAACATATATTTTTTATTATATGGGAATAAAAATCTTTCAGAGATAAAAATGAAACTTATTTTTCTAATAAAAAATTATATGGACATAAAAGACATCAAGAAAAAGATAAGAATCATATTTTTATATTAAAAAATTATATGACTTGAAAGTTTTTAAAATGTTTGTAAAAAGTTTACTTTTGTATTAAATAACGACTCTTATTTAAAAAATATCTCGCAAATAAATAAATGATGAATTGGTTGTAACTAAAGAAGGTGCATTACTTTGTACTTGAGTCTTTGAGCTAGCTTGGTCATATTTTCTTATTTCACTTTAATGAGTGAATCATTATTTTCTTCTTTATCCTCTCAGTTATATTTTCTTTCTATTTAAGTATTTTTTTCATACTTTTTATTTTATTTAACCCAAGTTATTACTACATTCCATCCCATAACCTAATTCTCTCCTCATCTACATCATTTGGTACTAGAGAGAAGGTCCTCATTAAGTTTTGAAAATGGTAAGCACTTTGAAGAAAAAGGAAGATATTGTAATATTGTCATCAAATCAAGACAAGATTATCAATACATCACTATTTATTAAGTCTCACTTGAGATAAGATCTTGTTATTTTTTATTGTAGATCTTTATTTGGTTAGAAATTCTCATAAAAAATGATTAGCATGACTTATTGTATTTCTTTGAACATTTGATTTTGTCACACTAATAATTGCAACTCTTCATCATAAAAATCAAGCCATTGTTCTTTAAACATACCATTATCCCTATTAAGTGCAACTTGTGAGATAGTTACCTACTTCATTAGGTCTTCCATTAAATATTAATTCTTGCATGAATTCTTGAATGAATTACTAAAGAGAATTCATTTTGTTAATGTTATGGCTTACTTCAATTTACCCCATTATGTTACTTTCTTGTCATCTTAATATTACAAGAGAAAAATCAAATTATTTTTCTTAAAAAATTAAAAATAATGTTTGTGTTTTTCGAATCTTTCTTGTTATCTTTAAACTTTATTTTTGAATTTTTTAGCATAACTTAGTTTTCTTTTTCTTTCTTTTTTTTGCTTTTCACAATGCATAATACTTCATAATCTACAACAATTTATCAATTAAATGGCTTAGAATAAGCCACAAATCTTAACATTGAAAAACTAAAGGTCTTAAATTAAAAACTTTTATAAAACTTCTTTTGTGATTACCCAATTTGCAACTCAAGTGCAAACCTTACAAATACAACCAAGTACCTACTAAACTACACCATGCTACTTCATATGAGGGAGATGTTTATAGCTAACATAAGGATTATATGTTTAAGAGGGACCATGATGATAAATCATACTATAAAGATTCTAACTTAGAATTTTATAAAAAAAAAGTTAACCTAGAATCATCAAGTTTTAATTGGGTCCATGACCCAAACAAATTTCTTTGATTAGCTCAATCAAATAAAACATTTGTTAAATTGGCATATGATAAATAACTACCAATGAGTTAGTTTTGCAAAAATGAAGCTCATTGGTCATGCAAAAATTTATTAGTTGAACATACTTGTGAATGAAAAATTAATGGGTAGAAAAGTAATAAGTTGCCTAAAAATAAAAGAAATGTTAAGAATAAAATATTGACTAAGGCAACATGATGCAAAACTTCATGGGTAATTCTTGATCTTGCATCAAGGATTTGTAAGCATGGATTATTATTAAAATTAGTTTAAGGATTTAGTTGTCAAGATATAATATATTTATAATGATTAACAACTAGCAAATAAATTAAGCTTAGGATTACACAAAAATTAGACAAGAGGAGAAACTTTATGAATTACAAACTCTAGAAGATGCTTTTTCTTTTACCAACTAGTAGAAAGAAACAAAACCCCTACTTCTTCTATTGAAAAAAATTAAATCTCATACTTCTACCTACAAGAATAAAATCACTTTCAAATCTACTTTTATAATAACAAAAGCTAAACATCTTTCCCCCAAAAAGGTTACTTTAAAATTTTTGAAGGAAATGACAAAGACATTGATTGCTTCAAATGTCATAAACCTCATCATATGTAACACCAATTTAGAGCACAAATGTTATACATACAATTTGATGACTACCTTGAATCTGAACTAGAAGAATTGATGTACGATAAGAGTAAGAAATTAAACATGATCATAAAGATCATGAAGAGAAAATGTAATATAAGCTTAAGTTGCATGAAACATTTATTTATCATAGGCCCATCATATTAATCATAATAAGGAGAGATAGTCATGACCTAATAGAGTTAATTATAAGCTAATTAAGGAGAAATAAGTTTTAAAAAATTATAAAATATATTAACTAAATCATTGTAGTCCAAAATAAAGCTTCTAAAATAGTTAAGTAATTAGATGTATGAAATCAAAGTGATGGTAGGTGACAAAATTAAGTAGAAAACATTATGATATATTAAACAAAATTATGTGGGTATAAAAGTCTTTAAGAAGAAGGTAAGAAGCTTTTTTTATATTAATAATTATTTATAATATCTTATTTAAAGAAACTCTCATGAATAAATGAAGGATGAATTAGTTGTGATAAAAGAAGGTGCATTACTTTGTTGTATGAGTACTTGAGTTAGCTTGGTGGCATTCTCTTAGGTTCACTTTGGTAAATGAATCCTTATTTTTATTCCATCCCATGAACCAATCTCTACTTTGACTACATAAAAACTTTTAAGATGAAGATTAATATTTATTTGATTAAGAACTTGAGGTAGATGATGATGAATAGTTAAGAGTCGTAAGATGTCTGTTAGTATCTAAAACTAATGTAGAGGATTTGAAGAAAGTACATCATTAACTTGTTTGTTACATGTAATTAAAAGAGATGTAGATTGGTCATAATGGTGGTAGTGCCATGAATGTCATTTTTACACATATGTTAACTAGGAACCCCATCTTAATCCCTTCTATGAAAGTTGGGTTAACACAACCTCCTTGCTTATGATATCTAGATGCCTTATTCCCTTAAAAATGAATAGTTATGAAGACAATGTGTGGTGTAATCTCCTCTCCATGGTCATAACACATTTCTTACTTGGAAGATCATAACATTATGACATGAATGCCATTCTTTGTGGTAGAGAAAATATATGTGTATTTAAATTTAATGGTAAAACTATTAAATTACTATCCTTAAAATCCTTGGACAAACCTATAATCCCTGAGGCTCAACTTGAAATACAACTTACATAACCTCAACATAAAGTTGCCAAACAAAAATTAATCTTCTTGAGAGATGATTTGTGCATTTTTAGACCTATAATGGCTATTAATAAGCTAGATTTTAAGAGCTTATGTAAAGCATAATTTGATCCAACTTCATTCTTCATCATGCATATGAAAGAACTTAACAAAACAAAGATGTAGACATCTCATAGACCGTTGATGCTTGACCTTTTATCTCAATTTAGTGTGATTACTCCTAAGTAGCTTCTTAATGAGTTATCTCTTATGCAAGATATCCAACATGTCGTTGAACTAATACATAGATCATAGTGGCCAAATCATCCTCATTACTAAATAAATCCCATTAAATATTTTGAATAAAAAAATAAATTGATGAATTACTTAAAAAAAGGTTTCATAAAAGAAAGCCTTATCCCATGTGTAATTCTTATAATTTTAGCTTCCAAAAAGGATGGATCATAACATATGTGCATAAATAGTAGAGCCATTATTAAAATTATAATAAAATAATAAATTTAATCCCATAATTAGATGATCTATTAAACTTTATTTTTGGTTCAAACATCTTTTTGAAATAGGCCTTTATAGTATTTATCATCAAATTAGGATTCATACTAGTGACAAATGGTAAACTATTTTTAAAATTTCTAATGGTCTTTATAAGTGGCTAGTGATGCCTTCCAGTCTCTCAAATGCACCAAATACATTCATGCACTTGATGATTGCTATTCTTAAACCATTCATTAGAGAATTTCTAGTCATGTATTTTATTGATATTATAATCTTTAGCTTTGATGTGACATCTTATATAGAACATCTTAAGCTTTTTAAGAAAAAACTTAGACATAAAAAACTATACATAAACTTACATAAATGCTCTTTCATGCAAAAGGAAGTTAATTTTTTATGATTTATAGTATCATCTATTTGTCTCAACTCTAACCCATTATAGATATTATTGAAGTCTTTAAAACTAAGTAATCATCTTTAATCTTATCAAACACTCAACCATTTGTAATAATTATGCTATTATAATGACTATTTATTTGGAGGCAAACAACTATGCATCTTAAACACATCACTTAGAGATTTATTAATGATAGAATTACATATTGAAGGAATCATAGGACACGTGTAATAAGACAAAATTGCTCACTTGGTTGAATCAAGATTCTATAAGCCATTCATCAAATGAGACATCAATTGAATTGTTTCTTAATGCTACACATGTAAAAAAGAAAAAAAAAAAGTAAGACAATGTATAGCTTTTTCTACTCCTTACTAACCTTGGGAAGAGCTCTCATGGACTTTATCTTGGGTTTACTAAGAACACCAAGACATCATGATAGCATCTTTGTAGTCATAGATTATCTTTTCAAAAAATGCATACATCATATCATGTTCTAAAACAAATGTTGCCTCACATATTACAAAATGTTTCTTTTGAGAGGTAATTAACTTACATTGTTTGACTTCAACTATTATTTTTATTTATGATATTAGATTTCTCTCTTATTTTTAGAAAATACTTTAGAAATTATCTAAAACACTGCTTAAGTTCTCTTCAACCTTTCATTCCTAAATAAATTGACAAACAAAAGTTGTTAATCATATGTCAAGAAATCTCTTAAGAGATCATTTAGTAAATAATCTAGAAACTCAAGACTTGCGCCTCCTACATTAGAATTTGCATATAATAGTACTATTTCCAAAACATCTAAGAAAATGACATTTGTAATTATGTATGGTTACAATCCAAAATGTTCTATTGACTTTCTTTGTATGCCTATTTTCTAATTCAACTTTTAGTTTTTCACATTATTTTCAAGAAAAATATAAAGAAATCAAGGAACAAATTAAAGCAAGCAATATGAAGTATGACAAAGCTATTAATCAAAATAGATCTTTAAATTAATTCAATGAAGGGGATCATGATCTAATTCCCATTCTCCTAGAGAGACATTCTTTCACAAAATATAAAAAAATATGTACAAGCTTGTGAGCCTTCCAAAATTGCTAAGAACATTAGAACAAATTCTCATTTCCTTAATTTGCCACTAAACATACGTATTAATCAAATTTGTAATAATAAGAATCTTCTATCTTATAAAGGTACTTCACAACATAGCTTGGTACAATCTAGCTCATATGCAGATGAACATGATGGTCAATTACTAATACTATTAATACCAAAATTTTTTAAAGTTGACAAGATTATTATTAATAAGTATCCTCTAGTATTGATATGCCTCAAAGGTTCCTTATTTATTGGAAAAATCAATAATCATCTAAAGATGTTGAGATTTCACATGAAGAATTAGAAAAGCTTGCTCCACAACTTGTAGATGATTATCTTGACTTTAACTTTATGGAGCAAAGTTTTATTTAGTTGAGAGAAAATGATGTAGTGTAAAAGAAGAAAATAATAGCAGAATAATAATATAAACCAATAATATGATCTTAAAGTAGAATTAATCAAGTTAAGACTCTCTAAAATTTAATACATGAATAACACTTCAGAGAATATATAAATGGTAGTTAAAAGAAATCATGGTTAACCATAAATCATCATGACCATATGGTTGGTGCTATATTAATGATGATATCCAAAATATTTAAAGATATGGATCAAAGTCTTCAAGAAGTAGGTAGAAAGTATGCTTTCGTTATCACCATAAAAGTCTTTAAGAGATAAGTTGAAAGGATTCTTTTGTATTAAAAAGTTGTATAGGTATGAAAGTCCTCAAGAAGTGGGTAAAAAATGTGCCTGTATTAAAGCAATTTATAGGCATAAAAATCCTTAAAAAATAGATAAAAAGATTAATATTTTATTAAATAATTACTTATAATCTCTTCTTTAAAGAACCTTTCATAAATAGATGAATAGTGAATCAGTTACGACTAAAGAAAGTGCATTGCTTGTAGACTCGAGTGTTTGAGTTGGCTTGGTGGTCTTTTCTTGGGTTCACTTTGATGAGTGAATGCTTATTTTCTTCTTCATCTATTGAACAATATTTTATCTTTATTTAAGCCTTTTTGCCATACTTACTAGTTCATTTATTCTAAATAATTACTCTAATCCATCCCACTACCTATTCCCCTCTTTGTCAATAATAATCTTCTTATTGTCTATGACAACCTCCCTCATCCTAAATATTGCCATCTCCTCACATTCCTTTATTAGCATGACACTTGATTTTCTAAACTTGTTAATAATACTATCAACCTATAATTATTCTTTTTGTCCATCTTACACTGAAGTTCAATCCACCAAATAATGTTGAAATGCTCAACATTATTGAACCTTTAGTCCTTAATGTACAAAATTGATGACAATGAAATCATTTTATTATTATAATATTATTTTTTTATAAAGTATTTAAAATCATGCATTTTAAAATTAAATAATTTAATTAATTTGAGAATTTGGTTATTAACTCAAGGAGCACATTCATGATATTTTGATGTTAATCATAATCGATATTAAGAGAAACACAAAATTGTAGCAAAAAAGAATAAGATTTTGTTTTAGTCTCCATTATTTGTTTTAGAATATAAGACCTATAATAATTTATTAGAGATGCTAGGATTCACAGACAATTTAAGTGTGAGTGTTAAAATCATTTTATAACCATCATTCCACTCATCTAGGTTATTTTGCATTTATAATGTCTTATTATACTTATATAATCAGTTCATTTAAGTGATCAGATAAAGAATTGGTCTTAGGAGATCCAAAGTTAAGTTGACTAAATAAGGTGTCTATATAACATGATATTGTTATCAAAGATGTATGATACGTTCATTTAGGAGAACATGGTTGAACATGGAAATCAAGTTTTAAGTTAATATCTTAGATGTTTTTATAGTAAAATCTAAATGTTATACATATACTATCCTTTGTTTTTTAGAGAAAAGAAATTTTGACTTGGGCTTTTATGTGGGCTAAAAAGCTTTGTATAGTATAATTTTCTTAAACATACTTATATGATATTGTGAAAATAGACATGGTACAATTTGCTATGAACTTCATACTTATACAATATTCTTTATCATTTAGTACAATCCTTGCAAAGCTCAAAATTGTTAAATCTTAACCTTTGCTTTGAACTACATTGTACAATATAACATCTTCATCATGTGTATGGTCATTTATTTGCTAGTGAGAAAAGGTAACTAAACAAGTTAGAAGATCCAAATTATCAATTTATTGTGTGTATCATACTTATATGATTTTATTATTAGATGCTACTATCAATATAGATTTGTAAGACTAGTTTGATAAAATTTTGGAAACTTTTATTTTTGTTATTGGATCGTATTTGGAGTTCTTAGAGATCATGTAAATACATACATAAAGGAATTTAAATATTACAAAAAACATTTAATGCTTATTTGTACATCTTTAAGAAAGGATCTACTTCAATTTAGTTGTATCTCTTAATTGAATTGTATTATGATATAAGACTTAATAATTTAATCTTTTGGTATTGATTCTGTATATTATTATTGGGCCTTTATATTTGATTTTGTATTATCCTTTTAAATGTTTTATAGGGGCTTTTAGCCTAATGATTTGTTGATCATTTTGCTTAATGTTGTAGGTTCTTTTGGGTTATTATTATTGGGCCTTCAAACCTGGTGTTTATAGGCCCCTCTAGCCTAGTGTTACTTACATTTATGTAAAGAAATTTACTACAAGCATAGTCATTCAGCCAAGGGTGAAAGTAGATTTAGTGTTAGGAAAAATAACCTAAAAAGTATTATTTACTTTCTTTATTACAATCTTTCATAAAATATTTTAGAAGTAAACAAGATTTTCCAAAATAAATTATAGGAGTCATTAAGATTCATAAAAGGCGTAAGTTATATTACATTACTTGTATTTGTTTGAATTTATAATTTTCAAAATTCAACTCCCCTCACGTATGGGCATCACTTGTTTTAGCATAGTTTTCGTTAAATATCAAATATTTATTGAGTAATTGGTGTAAAAAGGATTTATTTTTAAGAATTTTTAAAAATGATACATTAATAATTTATTTTAAGGAAATAATTATTAAAAGGTTTTATTGAATAATCAAATTACCATTTTTTATTTAATATTAATATTTTATTAACATTATTCAAAGAAAAAACTATTTTTTTGTTATTCATACAATTTTTTATTATTAGTTTAGAAACACAATTTTGGATTATGGTCAATGAAACCTAGTTGATAGTATGAAAAATTTGAGGATGCTATTTTGTTAAAAAATTATTAACTATGTATTACAATTATAAAATTGTATGCATATGAAATGTTTAATGGAACTATGTGATATGCATGTAATATTGAATGTATAAACTATAACACCTACCTCATCTGGTTGCTGTTCTCCTCTCTTACTATTCACTACCTTCTTCATCTTGAGTTTTGCCATGGGCCACTCATTCTAAGTGATTAGTCCACTACACCTTACTACATATAATACTTGGGATGATTAGTATGTTTCATGTTTGTTTTTCTTAATTGATCAAGCACTACATAAAAAAGAGATTTGCAAACAAAATATGTTAAAATAAACAAAATATGTGAGAAAGTTAAGCCTCTTTACTACTAAACTTAAAGCTTCAATATTTTAGTGTTAATCCTCTTATTAAACTTACATCTTTAAAATGCTCCATGTATTAGGCATTTTATATGATAACTAATATTAATTATATAAAAAATACTACAAAATAAATGTTTATAAATGCTTAATTGAAATTTAATAATATCCCTACAACTATTAAAATTTTAATTGATTTGTTTATGAGTTGTTCTCAATCTGAGCCTTGTTAATAAATCTTCATTTTAGAGTCATAATAGTGAAATTAAAAGAATGATAATGGTGAAAAACTAAGAAGAAGAAATAAAAAAAAGGTTTTTTTATCACAATGATATTGAATCCTTATGATGTTACTTTTTAGGGGTTTTGAATTATGGAGTTTTAAATTACATTATTATTTCTTTATATAGGAGTTTGGATGACATATGTTTTATAACATATATAATATTTTAATTTTCACATGAAATATATGATTTTTTGATAAAATATTTCTGAAAAATCTACAAATTTTGCACCCTAAGTGGCTTGGCTATGCACATGCATGTGCTACCCACCCATGCCAGTGCAGTGTTCATGCATAGGGGCATTATTCCCACTTGAAGATAGGCCTTGTATGTATGCATCAATCATAGTAATATGGTTGGTTCACCTACCACATACGCACTGATCTCATGCATAGTAGGTGACTAACACACTCACATCTACAGCATAAGTGCACATATCTAGCTTGATCATGTCCCCCTAGTATGCATAGGAAACAAACATGCCACACCTTTTTGTGTGAATATCTACACCTCAACCATGAAGCTTGACTAGTGTGCTATAGTGTGTGCTTTAGTACATCTACAATGAGCCACTGCACAAGCATTAGTTCTTACTGCATGGTATTGTTATGATAGTTTTGTCATTTTGTCACCTCTCTTAATATTTTCCACCATATTTGGGTTTAATGAGCTTAGAATTGATGCCCTAATCAATAATAAAAATTTAGAAAATAATGATATGCTCCTTTATTTCATGTAGATATTTTTTTTTATTAAATTTATCCTTTAAAGGATATCCATTATGTTGAGTTTACATGATATCTTTTGATTAGGCTCCAACTTGAGTCCTTTTTTTTAAGAAGCTTGTTAAGATACTACACTATTTTGAGGCATTATAATCAAATCTTGGTTTATTGATAAGAGAATCTATTATAAGAACATCTAGTTTTTGAAAAAGTTTTCATTAATGAGATCTTAAGGAAAAAATAACTTTTCAATGAAGAATTACTAAAAAAACAACTCTAAGACATGCAATACATGCATTAGCACATGCGATATGCATTTACAGCATGTAACATGCATTTTTTTGGGTTTATCTTGGAATTTGTTAACATAATGGCCCATTGTGGTAGTTTAATGATTACAAAATCATGTATTTTTTTTACTAAACATTTACTTGAGTTGTAAGCTGTCTATGAGATTTTCTTGCCCTAAGCACTCAGTAATAGATCTTCTTTTTAAAGTCCCAACAATGGAATTTGAATCATAAAAATGAAGAGGAACTAAGTAATAAAGAGAAGGAGAGTAGAGCTTTTGTCATAAGAAGATTGAACATCCAATGATGTACTAATTCATGAAATTTTGATTCTTAGAATTCTCTGAATTACTTCATATATCATTCTCACCCACTCCTTTATATAGAGATTAGGATATAATATTAAATCATAAATAAAAAAAGCATGTGTTTCTACCCAAAACATTAAACTTTTCCAAATTTTGCAAAGTACTCCACTAATCTTAGCTGCATGCCCATGCCCTACATATTTATGGTCATGCCAAGGGGCTGTTTGCACATGTTGGTAGTTTTTCACCTGAGTAGACAGACTTCCATTACTACGTGTGTGTAGAACACATGCATAATAAATGAGTAAATGGGCACACATTGCTGCATGTCCACTCGTTCTTCACGAACATGTGTGCATGCCATAGTGGGTGCCCAACACATCGTGAACTTTCAAGTGAGTGCCCATGCCTCTATGTATGGTGATCAACCAATGTGTAGTAGCACGTGCTCTAGCATGTCTATGGCAAGTCTCCATGTGCGGGTCAATGTACGGTCCTATGTCTTCATGTTACATCGATATTGCTCATTATTTTGCCTCTTTTATTAATTGTTTTTTTATCCCTTTTGGGTTCAATTAACTTGGAAATGATCTCTTGATTAAATGCTTATTTATGATAACAGATAAGCTTAATTGCATTACAAATGTTGAAGGCATGAGTATTTCACATAGGATATTTTAAGAACAATCTTTTCATGTGTAATCCCTTAGAGAAATTTACTCTTGATGGTGTAACAAACATCATGAGTAATCTTTATTTTCTCCAGTTTCATCCTCATTTAAATAAATACATTTTTTTATGGGAGTCTTTCTTGGCTTGATATTTTTCAAATGAAAACGTTTTAAGAAGTTTCGCTATAATTAGTTTGTGAGATGAATATTCTTTCATTAGTTTGATTAACTTATTATCCTAAAAAGAAAGTCAACTCACCTATTATACTCATCTCAAACTCTTTCTTTAATAGTTTAGCAAATCATTCACACATCCCATCATGTGTTGCTCCAAAAACAACATCATTTACATAATTTTAACATACTAGTTAATTTTTATCACAATTAAAAATAAATAGTCTTATCTACTTTTCCTCTTACAAAACCATTTTAAATAAGAAACTTGCATAATCTTTCATACTGTGCTTTTGGAGCTTACTATAGTCCATATAGAGCTTCCTTTAACTTGTAAAAATGATCAAATTTATCATAAATTTCAAGTATGAGTAAGAAATATATCATACTTGTAATATCCAAGTTATCCTAAAGTACTAAGTTTTGAAAATCAATGAGAACTCTTAAAGGAGTGCTATGAATATTTGTCATGTACTATGATGACTATTATTGTACTTGTATGATATATTTTAAAACATTAAAATATATGCATCATATAGGCACTTCACTAGGCATTTTTTTCTATTTAGGTATCACCTGCTTTTGTTCATTCCTCCAATTTTACTTTTTACAAATGGATCTCACAATTTGTAATATCTAGTTAATCATTTTGGAAATATAATTTTTAGCCATAGAGTTTTTTAAAATTTTTTTAACTAGATTGTGAGTATAATCAACACATTGAAATTATTCTTAGTATCTCCTAGTGCTTATCATTTCAAGACAATCCTAAAAGTTTTGCTATGTGCTGGGAGAAGATCTTATTGTTCAACATCACTTATTCAGATTTCTTCATTTAAGTGATTCATAAATGGTAATATATTTAATCTTGCATATAAAAAGTTTTCCACTAGAAGATATTGCTTGGTTGTAGGTTACATGTGCAAGCTTTCATTATTGAACATCTAAAAATTGAGCTAGTCGTTGGTTGTGCTATTTTTATTTTTGTGGCTATTGTTAGCCACATGTGTAAGCTCTTTTGAGTTGTTTTGATTAGTGTGATTACTATTTTGTGAAGTTTCTTAACATAGCCATTGTGCTGTAAAAGGTTTTGTGATTTATTCTATAAGCCTCATTTGAGATCGAAGGTAGATGTAGGTTATTATTGTGGCCAAACCACTTGAAATCGTGGTATTCTTCATTCCTTGATTTCATATAAAAAGGTTTTAAAATAACTAGGAGATTTATTTAAAATTTTTTAATCTTTAAACTTCAATTACAAGACCTCGTGTTGCATACACACCTCATTGTTTTAGAATTTGATAAGGTATAATTCAGATGAAAATTGTGGGTAAAGTTGTTTTTTAGCAACCACAACCCATCTGAAAATAGAACATGTACCATATAGGAAAGTGGTCATGTATATGACACATTGAAAACATGACTTGTGCATGCATCCTAAAGGATCAAAAACAAAAGTGGACCATATGTTGAAACCATAGTATCATGCATTCACTTTGAAATAGGATTATATATTACGAGGCATCATGCACTCACTTACATTATGTAGTGACTACGTTTTTCTTGAGGTAGGGCCTAGAAGGGTGCATGAGTCTAAAAAGTGCCTAAATGTACCAAAAAATTTATTTTTGGTGTAAGAAAAAGGAATCTAGCATTATTGTAAATAAAATAGTGTATCAAAGGTTTAAATGTTTTAATTTGCAATGTAATATTCATTTATAAATGAAGGGATATGGGATGAAGCAAGAGAGTTTTATTTGGAAAGAAGAAAACATAATTTTCATAATGTTCTTCTTGGTTTTGGGGAACAAGGCTCTCATTCTACCCTTATTTTTCAACCATTCCTCATCCTTCATTGATATGATTCTAAAACATTATTACTGATAGATATCTTACAATACGTCTACTCATTGATGGATCATTCAACCTTTTCAACGCTCTGCTCTTTCTTATAATGTGGCAAATATAGATGATGTCGATTATGTCTTAAGTATAACTTTTTAAAAAAAAAATTTAGGATTGGTCAGTGAGGCCATAGTAATGGTACTCTTGTGACTTCAGTTTTTATGCCTTTATACTCACAATCTTAATAGGTTCTCGCTCCATGATATCTTTATTATTCATATTAGATCCCATTACCTTCTTCAAACATTCATTGAATGCTATGACCACTTGAGGGTTTGTGTAGATCATGGAACACAAATTAATTAGGAGAATAACCAATATCCTGTTGTGACTTTCTATTTCCCTTTATAAGATGCACATGATATTATAGATTATCACTAAAAATGTCTCTATGACCATTATAAGGGACACTAATAGATGGCGATGAAGTAACAAAAGTGTTATTGATAACTTGTGAGGCATCAACAAGGCCTTTTATAGCCATGTGGCTTTAGAACAATAGACTACATCATCCCTTGTAGCTCACAAGATAAACACATTATCCTCTGGGGGCTCTCTTTAGAGATCTATTTGGTCTTAAGGGTTAGCCTTTATTTTTTTTCTCAAGTGTTTAGTTCTTTTGAGTCATGATTGCAAGAACTTTTGGGTAGGTGATTTTAACCATCCTGATTGTTGTATAGGCTCCTTTGGGATGACACAAGGATTTTTCCTACTTACTCTTGTGAAAGATATTTTGAGTTTAAGGTTAGATCTTCTCTCATTAGAGATAGATGTAGGCTAGTTGTTTAAGGTTGAACCTAAAAAGTATTACCTAATGTCTTTACCACACCATCACTTTATGATCCTTCAAAGAGTAATTCGAGAGTTTTCATAACAAAAAAAATTAATCAAGACTTCTAATGAATTTTAACAAGACTTGCTAAATTTGTTAAACTTTAAAATTCATTCCACCATTTGTGTAGACATTTATTTCCCTCGTTTTCAATAAGGGGTATCAATTCAAGGTTGTATATTAAAAAAAAATCCTTATGAAAGATCATTTATTGTGTCTCACAAAGTTGTAGATGATTATGCTATATTAGGAGGAGGTCTTCTTCTCTTTATCCTCCATTGTTTAAATGTGAGTTTTCATTTTATTAAAAAAGTAAGAATTCATATTTTTTCTTGACTTCATAGAACTTAATTTATGTTGAAAATCCTTTTGAGTTTTCATCTAAGAAAAATTACATGAAACTACTAGAAAACTTGTAACAGAAAAGTCACCACATGAAAGCATCGAGTACAACTTAATTAATGGGTACTTAACATTCTTCATCAGGGTTTGTTAGCAATGTAGTATAATAGGGTAATAACTTGTAAGACATTACTTAAGACATGGGAAAATCATGATGTTATTTAACCAAGTGAAAGAAAAAAATTAATTTATTAATGCATGATTTTGAATTGTTCCACATGAATGTTGGAAGTCACTCAAAGAAATGATGACTAAATTTACTAATATAGTAAGTAGACTCACAAATCTTAGAAGAGGCATTTATAATGATGATAAAGTAAGAAAGATTTGTGAGCTAAAATGGGTTTTGATCCATTGGTAATAGTCATCAAACAAATAAAGAATTTGGACTATCTCACATTGGATGAGATACTTAGCATTCTCATGATAAATGATAATGAGATAGAAAGGAGAAAGGAAGAGGACACACAACCAAAGTAGAGAAAAAGGTTGAAAACAGTGACCTCATGGTTGATTCATTGTCATCCAAAGATGGAGAATCTTCCTTCAATAATGAGGTAGAAATCATTAGCAAGAGCTTAAATAAACTAAAAAAGAAATGTTCTATTAGAAAATCTAAGAGAATAATAAATAAAAGAGAAGAAAATAGAAGAATTGCATTGCTATGTAAACATGCAACTAAAACACATTAGGAAAATTATCTAAAATTGGTGGACAAGAAAGGTAAGAAGAGTAAATTTAGAGATGAAAAAGGCTATGAAAGCTACATAGAGTAACTTGGATCATACATATTCAAGTTATTAAGAAAGTTTCAAAAGGAATCCAATTCATTTAGTGGCAACTTAGTTGATGAGAAAAGTCTATTTACTCATAATGAAGTGAAGAATAAATTGTTTGAATTATTTTATTCATTCAAGAAACTTCTTAAGATATACAAAGATTTAAAGAAATAGCATTTTAATTTACAATATGGGAATGTAAAAAGCTAAAAGATATTTAGTAGAATGCAAAGCATCAAAATATGAATGTAAAAAGATCATTATTATAAATGCAGAGAATAAAACTTTTTTTTATTATTTTAAAAGGTTATGTTCTAAATGTCATTTGTTTTTATCAAAATTGGAAATTCTCACACAAAAATGGTTTATATTAATCAAGAAGTGTTGGAAGTTGTAGAAGTGCTCAAAACACATCATCATTATCTTGTCATTATTGCATGAGAATTAGACATATTTCAAAAAATTATAGAATTAGATCTAATGTACATTTGAGGCAGCCATCTCTCATTTGGGTTAAAATGAGCAATGTACCAAATGATGAGACAATTGATTGGAGCATCTCTAAATCAAAATTTGATTATGTTCTTAGAGCTTAATTTGATGAGCAAGAACATGCATTCATAATATGACCAAAGGAAACATAATAATTGCAATCATATCCACATCCCATTTTTATCTAGCCAAGTTACATTAATTTATCTTTAATTTTGTCAAACTAATACTTATAATTGTTTAAGCTATTTTTTACTAATCATTCTTACAATGACGATCATATAGGGTTAGGGTAAATATCATATAATATAATGAGAAAAGAGATATAGCTAATTGTTTGGTTGTGAATATTATATAATATGATATTAGATAATCATATAATATGATAGAGAAAAGGAAGCACTCAATATACAAGTGTGAATAAACTATTAAAATAGACTTTGGTTATATAAGTTTGATTTAGTGGTAATTTAAGTATCTTGATGTTGTGAATGATAATGATTAGACATGTTCAATAGAGTAAGGAAAAAAATTTGTTACAATACAAATATGATGTAAGAATGTTAGGTAATATTATCAAATATTGTAGAAAATGAAGTTCGGCATAAAACTCGGTTAGTGGTCATACAAGGCCAACCATATTAATAAACAAGAGCTTCAATATAGAAAATGGAGAGTTAATCCAAGTGATATAATTATCATACATGTACAAAGCCATGGATTGTACTATTATGATAATAAAAGAAGAAAACTATTCCAAGTGTAGTGAGCTTAGGAGAGCTATATTGTATAATCAAGAGAAGTGTAGGACATTGGCATTCTCTGATTGCATTGAGTGAATGTAGTATGCAATGTCTCATACATGCATGAATATTGGATCATTTAGTTATGATCATAGGAATTATTAGTCATTTAAAACATACTTGGCTTATCACATAATATGATGCTAGTATAGTGCTAGTACAATGTAGAGACATTAAATAAACTTGGATTTGTAATTAAATTAGTCTTGGTTCTACCTTTGGAATTAATGTGTTCTAGATCTAAGGGTTGAAAATGACATGATTACAGGTAGTTACACTAGGATTAAAGGAATTTGGACTATTTGATTATTATGGTTTAACCTTACTTACTTATCCTAAGAAAAATTAGGGGTTGTAGCCATTTTTTATAAAATGATTTTATAGATAATTTGGAAAGCTTAGCTATCATTTTAACTTAAATGTTTAACTAAAATTAAAGAGCAGATGAAAAATTACTATGAGCAAGAAGAGGAAGAATGACTTGTAGATTTGATGAAAGAAAAGCTTACCCTTGGTTAATTCCTCTACATAGATCACATGGTTGAATGAAACTTAAGATCACGTGATTAAACTTAGCAAATTTAGAAGTAATTAAATGGCTACCATGCTAAGTAATTACTTATGGTTCATGTGGAATTGTATTATGCTTTTAACTACTTTTCTCTTCCAAGAACTCTAATGATAAAGTAAAAAATTTGCCTTAATTAAGGCTTCTTAATAGTTGAAAATTTCTTATTTTATCTATCTTTTTATTGATATCTTTTTGAAGGTTTATTGAAAGCAATGCATGTTTAATTTCTCCCCTTAATTAAGATGTTATTATTAGGATTTTATTCCTTGATGTTTGCTAATATTGAGATCTATTATTAATGTATATAGCAACTGAAAGTTTGTAGATTTTAAGATGATTTAATTTAGCAAGATCACCTTACCCAATATACCCATTCTTTTAAATTACTACAAATTTATTATTTGTCCTTTAAATAATTTCAAGAAATTAAGAATCTAAGTATATGTTATCAAGGGCTTATGGTCTTGATAATTATTTTAGAAGAACTCATGAACCAAGAGTGGCTACAAAAATTGTTTATTTATTTTCGAAATTTATAAGGATATCATGCAATATAAAAGGTATTTCTTAAAGATTCACTATTGCTTTCAATATTTAGATTTTTATAAAGACATTATTAAATTGGATGTTATGAGAATCAACTTAAACTATGGCTTGATAAGAATCCTTCATTTATCATAAGAAATTATTGTAATGAATTTGAGAACAACTCTTATGAAATTGAACTTAGATTAGAACTTTGGACACTAGGATGAAAACCTTAACTTAAATAAAACCCTAGGTATTCTTATTGCTCAGCAAAACTATGTCATGTTTTTCTTAGAAAGCTAGAAAAGTAGCTAGGGTAACCCATGTAAAGGTGTGGTTTAGACTTCAAAATGACCTTCATGGCTTCTAAGGTTAAGGCAAATCCTTAGTTTTAATGGTGGAACTAAGTAGGGCTTAGTTGGATGCCTTAAAAGTGGATCATGTTATTTGAAAATTTCTTTAGACTTGGAAGAATTGAATGGGGTTTAACTTGGTAAGGATTTGGCAACATTAGTGTAAAATTGATAATCAGTATATGATTTGGGATAAATCCCTATATATGGATTTTATATCTTTTTGAGAATCATATGAAGTGCATTAGTATAAATATAGGTTTTGAATAGCTTGTGATTAAAGGTTAATGTCAAATTAAATTAGCGTAGACTAAGTAAAGAAAATTACATATAAACTTAAGTCTTATTATACATGAATGGAGATCTTAGTCAAGAACCTTGGTTTGAATCATGAATATTAGTACTTGGTGGGACTTGTGCATTCTTGTAATAGGGCCTTAGGATGGAGAAATCCTCAAAAAATCTTTGGAAAAGGAGAAGAGGTTTTTTATAGACCTTAGAGGAAGATGTTAGGCACAACTAAGGGTTCCACATTTGTTGTTGTTATGATTGATAAAACCTAGGATTGCTTTGGTTGATTTCGGTAAGATACTAAGAAATGTTATAGTCTCATAGGCCATGGGTTGGCACCCTAGGTAATGAACTAAGGAGTTATGTGAGTTGCTTAAGAGAGACTTTGGATGGGCCCCATGACTCAAACTTAGCTTGATGACAAAGGCAACATTTGTGGGACTCTTGTGAACTCAAATTAATGAATTTTTATATTTTGGAATGACTCTTAGGGAGTAGCTAAATAGCCAAAATGGTTTTTGGATAGGGCACTAAATAAGGCTAAGTGGAAAGACTAATCAATAATGTAAAACTTCTAATTTATTAGATTATCTAAGTTATATTTAGGGTTTAGAGAAAATCCTAGAATTTTTTAGAAGATATTAAGGTTTCTAGATGACTAATTTAGTGATGCTAAGGAAATTCTAGAAATACCTAAATATTGTATAATAGTGGTTTAAATTATTATTGATGTGTTAAGCATTGTAATTTTAGTGAGAGATAGTCCTCGATGTTGTTGACCACAAGATTAGAACCCTCAAGCTAGTGATATCATATTCTGGAAAAGAAGTGCTAGTTTATTTGGCTTCGACACATCCTAAAAAAGAAGTAATTATTTATGTAATTGTAGCATTTCTTGGAAAAGAGTGTTAATTTATATGATGGTAAACCCTGACTTGGATCACATAGGCTTGAGGTAGTTCCAGATCTTGGAGGGCCCTTAAGCTTCAGATTTCCCTTTGTTTTACTTGAAACTATGGTTGCTCTCTATGTAACTTGTATGATTATAATACTAATTTGATCCTTATTTATATCACTTACATATTATTATTAAAGTACATTGGATTTCATGTGTTTTTTGTAGTATGAACTGAGGGTTTAATATTGGGCTATAGCCCACTTATCTTATTTTTTTTTACTTGTAAGATCAAGAAGATGGAATAATGCATTCGATCCTATGATTGGTAAAGTTGTTGATCAACTTGTATTTCTAGTTATTTGCATTAGTTATTATAGGATGTTGATCTTTTAACTAAACAAAGTAATAATAAGACTTTTGTATATATTAGACTTAATTGATGAATGTTTCATTATCATCTATGTCATTTCTTTAACTATTTGGAGGATAGATATAATAGTTTTTGCGTGTCAATTATTTTCATATTGCATTTTATATTATTATCTTCTATGCACCTTTATTGTTGTGAAGTTAACCTAGCTCAAGATGAACCAATTCTTATGAAATGTGGACCATTTGGTAAGGGAGCTTGTTTATTGTGGGCTGCACAACATATGCTTGGTGGTTAGAATTAGAGATCATGACTACCAACTTGAATATTAAGCTAAGAGAGTGAAAGGGTGATTGACCAAATGTAATGATAGATATAATGGTTATTGCACCCAATGTTTTTTTTTTTAAATAATTAGTTAGAAATTCTAAGTGTGACATATCACATCTAGTGGGACATTCAAATAATAATTTATTCAACCATATAGAGAACTAAAATTAGTTTCAAAAGCTTAACTTTTATCCCTTATGTTTTTAAGAATAATTTATCAAATGCAAAATTAAAGAGGATGAGAATGATAATACTGAAGGGAGAGAAAATCTTGAATACCTTTGCCTTAATGCATTGCTATCTTATAAATGCATAATTAAATGTTTTAAATTACCTTTTTGATAGATGAAAAAAGGGAGAAAAATACTTAAATGAAAATAAATTATGCCTCCTTAAAACTTTGCTAGATTACCTTGAATGCCCACATTCAAGGGGAGAGTTTGAATGCATACTTGTTTTAGTGTGTTTTAAATTTTCATTTAAAATTTACCTATGAGTTTGTCATCATAAAGATAGAGAGATTATTGACTCTTTAGCCTAGAGTAGATAGTTTGATGATAAAACCATAGTTTATGTTTATATAGTATTTTCCCCTTAGTGATTATTAAGATCATGTCTCTAAATCTAATTTGGATGAATATCCTAGGGTGACATAACTATTAAGCAAATAAATCCTATGAATTAATCATGAGACACTATGATCTAATTGATTAAGATAATGAGATTGTGTGAAAATCATAATAAACATGCCAAAAAGATAACTTACACATCAAATGCTTTTTTAGAAAGCTTAAAGTTAAGATTTTATATTCTTTCATATTTGGATAAATAGACATTAGTTTGTTTATTCCTTGGTCCAACAAGGTAGAGATTATGAACTTTAGATGTGATCTCACTTTCAAAAATGCATTCCAATTGCTATTTGATGTGATTAAAATATGATATGACTGATTTAATAATTTAAATAATTAAAGCTCCATAAATTAGTTCTATGCCAAACATCCTGTGAATCATCCAATTAGTTTTAAAAAGCTTATTTGATGGGGATCAAATTGTCAATTTGCTAAGTCAATAAAATGGTCATAAAAGAAGATTAGATTTGACTTAATTGGATTGCTTAATGTGTTTACAAGTCTTGAAACAATAACTACTTTATTTTATGTTCTAAATGGTCATGAAGCCATTAAGCACTTCTTTTAGGTTAATATTGTAAATAAGAAAACAAACTATGATGAAAATAAATATTTCACTTGAATGTCCTCAATAATTCCATTATAATTTGTCAAAATATTTTAAAGTTAGGAAAAGCTAGTAGCTGATTTCTACTTATAAATTTATTGCCTTGAAGAAAGCATATTTCATTAAGAAAAATTTTTAATATTCATCCAAGTTAATTCATATAAATTTAACAATCCTCTTAGATTAATTTGTTGTTTATTAGATTGTATAACTTGAGGTTTATTTCACTTTCGAGTTTCCATATATATGGCTACTTGTGTTCCAATCTTCACTATCATCTTTGTCGCTCCTTTGGTTGCATTTGTAGGCCATTTTAGGCTACATTTATAACATCTTTTGGGTCAATCATTTTAGCATCTTTCAGGTTGGTAATTTAATCTATACTTATTAGCATTTAAGTTACTCTAGCTAGCTTGAGTGTTTTGCTCACCTATTGTTACAAAAGATATTGAGTTTGAACCTCAATATTTCATGATTAGGGATACCAAAGGATCATTGTTTTGGTTTGAACTCCCTAAAAATCTTTATTCCTTACCTTTTCTACATCATCACACAAACAAGTGTCCAAAAATAATTCAGGATTTTTGATAATCATAAAAAACATTTAAAACTAGCGTTGAATTTTATAAAGACTTGTTAAATTTGTAAAAGTTTGCAATTCACCACCCCATCATGTATGGACATCTAGTTTCCTCAATTTAAACATAGGTTAATGATAGAATGCTATAATGTAAAGGAATAATGGAAGAAGAATAAGTGAAAGAGAGGGTTTGGCTAATTGGTTCAAATCATTTTCCTTGGATATATGGCTATTTTAAGAATTATTTTTAGTAGATTAAGTTGGTGTCAGGCTACAAAGAGGGTATACAACTAAAGAGAGAATAGGAGAGGTATTCACAATGTAGAAGTAAAATTATTAAGAGAAAGGAAGAAGATAAGATTATCAACTTGTTAGTAGTTAAAGAAATAGTGAGGTCATGCATGCCTCTTTTTGATATTATATGCAAAGCTCAAAGTATATATGATTCTTTTAAATCAGTTCCAATAAAATACATAATTCATGAAAGAAACCATCAAGTATATATCTTCTTAAAGGATGAATGTTGGTTTATATAAATAGCTTTTCATGTCAATTGATAAGAAAAAAGCCCTTATTATGTTCATGTTGTTTATGGTGTACTTCTTGTGTCAATTAGTAAACATTTCTAACTTGATAACATACAAATTATTACATCCAGCATTTCTAGCCAAGTTATTACATTCCATTTAACCAAGGAATCTTCCTTTTTGCTATTTAAAATTTAAAATTCAAATTGAATGTGATTGAATTTTGAAAGGGAAAAATCAGATTTTGACTTTAAAATTTGGAATCTAAGAATTAGAAAGCATGATTAAATAGAAAGTCTAGAGTTTCACCTTATACACCTTGATAAGATTTGGCTCCATGCCTTGAGAATGAGCTTGCAATCTAATCCTTATCTTTAACCATATCTTCATCCTTATCCTTAACTAACAGTGAATGCATAATGAAGATATGGATAGAATTCCTAATATTATGAAATTAATGGATGTATTTAGATAAAAAGATTAAAATAGGAAATTGACAAGATGCATGTATGAATATCTATAAGAAAACTAGGAAAAGAGAGTTTGGGTGATAAAATGTCAAGCTATCCATTAGCTACATCCCCCTTAGATGCCTAAATTTTAGGAGTTGGATATAGTTAGCCAACGGAGTAACTAGAAGTACTTCACCTACATTTTGGTGAACCTTGGGCTCGAGATAACCTTAACTGGTTTCTCTTAAGCAATCCCTTGGATTAAGGAGGAATTGATGAGTCTTGTTAAAGTATTTAGATTTGCTAAATATTACCATAATTGTATGACCAATGTCTTCAAGATTGAAGCACCGCTTTCTCATCTAACAAGGGAAAGTGTAGCTTTCTTATGGTTGGGCCAATGTAAGTAAACTTCATTAAATTGAAGAATAGTTTGAGTTTAACTACAATTTTGACTATGCTAGTGCAAGTTAAGTCCTATAAGGTATACATAGATGCATCACTTGTTGGATCATCTATAAGGTATCCTACAATTTTGAGTTTAATGCTTTTATGATTGATATAAATCATGATCAAAATGCCATATAAAATAATGGTGCCAAAGTTTCAATGCAAATACGATGGTTACCAACTCCAAGTCATGGGTTGAGTAGTTGCATTCATGATCACTCAACTACAAAAAGCATTAATTAAAACTTATTAAAGATTATAAATTCAATATAATTTAGTTTTTTTATGCCTTTAATAGAGGTCTAATCCTTAGATTCCTCCTTATAATTAGATCCAAGAAAATGATTGAGTTTGAATTTTATAGCATTTAAGAGCAACTGATAATGCAATACCTAGTAACCTGATTCACTCCCTTACCATCCATGTTCATTAGTTGGATAAATTGCTAGTGTTGAAATTTAGTATTACCTATCATCCTCAAATAAATAGCCAATCTGAGAGCATTATTTAAATCTTAGAGGATCTCCTTAGGTTGAGTTTGTAATCTTACTCTACAAACATGTTGAAGCTATTGGCCTTGGAAAACTTTCTATATAGTAACAACAATTAGTCATTTATTAGCATGGAATTGCTTGAGGCCTTTTATAGATGATGTTGTTAATGTCCTTTATGTTGGGCTTATGACATCACTAGATAGATATTTAGAACTCAGATTATTAAGGAGGTTACAATAGAGGTATGAATGTTTTATGAAAGGCTATAGATAGTTCAATACTACTAAAAGAAATATTTTGATAGTAAGAATAAGGCTATATATCTTAGATGTGGTGATTAAGAATTTCTTAAGGTTTATCCTTTTCATGTATTATTTATATCTGTAAAAACTTCTAATGTCTGGCCTAGATACATTGGACCTCCGCTTATTGTGGAGAAAATTTCATTAATGGCTTATAAGCTCTTATTACCCAAGTGTCTAGTAAGAATTCATATTATTTTCAATGTGTCCATTAAAGAAATATGTTTTAAATCCATCTCACATTCTCCAGAGGGAGCTTGAGGATCATTAGTTAGAGCC
This sequence comes from Vanilla planifolia, assembly GCA_023846275.1. Lineage (NCBI taxonomy): Eukaryota > Viridiplantae > Streptophyta > Magnoliopsida > Asparagales > Orchidaceae > Vanilla > Vanilla planifolia. Next base: position 25,450,273 of record CM043867.1, on the reverse strand, counting down.
AGATTCATCATATTAGGAATAACTAATGTGTATTCTATAGTTCAGTGCTAGGGAATTTAGAAATAAAAAGTTACCTATAGTTAAGCTCCTTGGTGGAATTAAGAAGAGTATGAGGCCACTAATAAAGTTATGAATTACATAACAAATTACATTTTTTCCAAATTTTTAGGTCAAAATCCAAATTAAGGCAAGGTGGATGTAACATCGAGCATTCTTGCCAGATCACTACATTTCAGTTAACCAAGTGATGTACTTTTCTGTGACATAAAATTTAACATTTGAATTGATTATGTTTGAATTATTAATGAGATTGGAACTTGAAATTTGAAATCCTATAACTAGGTAGCATGGTTGAATGACAAGTCTTAATTTGCATCACATTAGCCATGATAAGATTAGGCTCAATGCCTTGAGAATGTTCTTGCAATCTTATCCTTATCATCAACTTGAAATTTGTCTTATGTAATCCCTTAAATTAAGGAGGCTTGGTTAACGCTATTTAAAGTCTTGAGATAGACTTTATATAAGGGTTTAAAAAACCTAACCATAAAGAAGAATTATGGAGGTCTATTGAGAGAACACTAAGGATGAAAGAAAACCAAGTCAAGAGGAAGAAGGAGAACTCAAGATTTGAAGGAAAAATATAACCAAAGTGAAATCTTTTACATGATTTCTTAGATAGTATGACCATTTAGTATAAAAAATAAATTTATCTAAGATCTATGAGAAAATAAAAAAAGATTATCTTATTAAATTGCATGTGAAAACCTTCAAAAAGAATGTGACAAATACAAGTTAATCTTTCTCTATGAAAACTACTTTTAAAAAGGGGATAATTATTGCTACATATAGTTTTCCATTTTTTTAAAATTTCAAGTGTAACAAAAAAATTCAAATTCTGATAAAATACAATGTACATACATGTAAACAACTATAAAAATACTAATATAATAATAATCTAACAAAATCTTTATTCATAAATTTGATATATCAAAACCAAATATCTATTGATCATCAAACATATGACTTAAATCCATTCAAAATTAGCATTACGAATAAATATCAAAGTGTAACAAAAGAGAACATATCTAAAGAACCACTAAGCCAAAATATAATAGTCCAAAATAGTCCCATGTCCATCAAAAATAAAATTAAGAATCATATAAAATAACAACTCTACTACTACTAATGACATAATATAAGAAGTGTGTCATCTAGTTGATGCATTAACTCTGATTGTCTCAAGGCTTTCTCTTATACAACTCCTAGCTCCTTAATCCTAAAAGATATAAGAGGGTGATCTAGGGATCTTAATAAGAAATCATTGAATCATATGTAAAACTAACATTTAATAAAAAAGAAATATGTATATAACATCTAAGTAAATCATTAAAATAAAATGTTAACTACTATAAGTATATCATTATCTACTAACTAAGTTCATACTTATACTTATGATGTGACCAACCTAATTCCTAGTTTTTCTTTGTTGATCCACTACACTCTGTGGTCCAAGAGAATCATAATAAGACTTATTACTCTTATCATATCATGTAATTTAGCATTCTTTCAATTTGAGATTCTTACCACTTAATCTAGCATTATTATAATCTCAATAAACCACATGCAAATATTATCTTTAGGACTAGGGGATTGAAGTACTATCCTATTTATCTCTTAAGTGATCATGTATAATCAAGGGTTTACTATATCTAGTTTCATGACTTATAGCATCTTGTTAACACTAATTTAACACTATTTAGCATTACTTATATTTTCTTAATTTGAATCTAGCATGTTGAGAGTTCTTAACATAACCAACAATCTAGTAATTCAAAGATTTCTCTTAACCATAAAAGTAATATTTAAGATTCGCCAAGCCTTAACTAAGATAATGTATGATTTTAACCCTATCTTACTTCATCAATCTAGGTTTACCATTATTTGGATATCTTAGAGTTTCACCAAATCCTAATTAATAAATTTAAAAATATGTTAGCTCATTTGTTTTATATTTAGTCTTGCCTTAATTTAATTTAGAACATTACCTAACTAGGATATTCTTAGAATTCACTAAGTCTTTAGTTTTACCCTTTGGTTCAATATATAATTAGATGAAATTACAACAAAATTTGGGTTTATATAAGTTTCATTAGTTACCCTTAGGTCTTCAAGGCAACTCTATGTTATAATACCCATCCTAAAGCCTCTCTTGAGATACCACATGTCTCAAGATCACCATCTAACGTGCCATCACATGGCATAGGAGCCTATTTATGGCCACTCCTTTTTTATCCAAAGAACTTGGTCAACCTTATGGTTTAGCCAACATGTTTATCTTATTATTTCCTTGGCTAAACCTAGCACATCTCTAAGTATTCTTTTGAGCCCTCCTCCTTATCTCAAGGTCTTAATTAAGAGTACAATTATCCAAAGCTTTATTTAAAATGTGTATAAAGGCTTACAAAGTGGTATTACCTTAGTTTAATTTTAAGACCTTTTAATATAGGTTCCTTCCCATAAATTATTCCTAAGACTTTAAGCTTAATTCTAATGCTATGCTTACCTTACATAGTCTTATTTAAGTACATCAAGTACAATTTTTAAACCTTGTTAGGAATTAATAATTAGACCTTGAAGTCTATACTTACCTCTTGCTTTGTCAGCCATACCTATTCTTTTTATTAGCCAATTGTATCCATACATAAACTAGCTTTCTTCTAAGGCCCAAAAACCAAGCCCTTCCATGCTTTCATACACGAAATAATGGGCTATATAAACCATAGAAGCCATTAACATTCTCTTAGAAGTTGAATTCGTGTCTCCTATTATCCAACCAAGCCATGGCTTAATGTTTCCCAAACATACCCTAAGCAAAAGGATACTTTGTCACAAGAATTTTAGGGTTTTGATTCAATTTCAAGTGCCATTATATGTTTCATGACCTAAGCTAAGGTGTAAATTGTACCACATTGCATTTTATACATTTTCATTCATTGTTTTGGAATAATGCATGCATTTTTACCATGGCATGCCATTTAATTGAAATTGTGTTCATTATAATGCTTAGCCTTTGTCTCCCACATTACATTCATATTTCAAACAAATAAGTTTATATACCATAATGGAATCAAATCTCAATTTTACACATTGTTTTGTTCATTATGCCATTAAACCCTTAGTTTAATCAAATAACAATCACAAAGTGAACATAGCCCTCAATCTTTATTATCATACATAATTTATATTTACATCTATAAATATGGGATTTACTTTTCTTACAGCATTAAGTCTCACTTTGGCACAATTAACAATCCAACATGTGATGAAATTTCAAGTTCTTCATCCATCAACCAAGGTAATTACACATATTAATAATTTATACAAGCATTATCAATTATAATAAGAAAAAGGAAATCCCTAAAGTGCATAGTTCAAAAATGCTATAAAATAAAAAAAGCATTCCTTTAAAATTATTACACATGATCATGTCTTATGTAAGATGTGTTTTGCACCAACAATAAATATTATGAGTCCAGTCTTTAAATATATTAATAGACAAAGTTAATCATGTAAATATATAATCATGGTATTTATCTTGCATTCATGGGTATTATTGAAGTTCACAATTTTGCATGGATTCTTTAGAAATATTTTACAAGAAAAAGTGATAAATGGTTCCTTATATGCTCAAAAAGATTCTTTTAAGTCTAATATTGATAAATATAAAAAAGTGATGCCACCTTTTATTTATGTAACTTAACTTGCATTCATGACATTATGTAAGGTTTTTGTGTGGTCTTTTAATAATTTCTCACAAGAAAATAATGTTAAACAATCATTGCATGCTAGTTACAATTACCTTTAAATAAGTCCATATTAGGTCTTTCAAGATTTTCACACACAATTTAATAGGATAATCCATTTTTTTCTTTCCTAAGATCTTAGTTTAATTTACAATCTCAATGATCATCTTAGCTTGTAATTCAAGTAGAGGACTTCTCCAAAGGCAAGCTCTTCCTTCTAAATGTCTTGAGATCTTGCCTATGGCAAGGCTCCATTTTCCTTTGGTACCTCATAATTTTCATTCTTGTAGCCCTCAATGACTTGTTTTTTTCTTTCAAACCATGCTAAAAGAAGCCTTAAACTTCAATAGGGTCAATTAAGCACCCATACATTAAAGAATTATCTCAATACACTAGCACCTTTGCACTTTTTAGATCAAGAGATTCACAATTTCAATGATTCAGTTGGAGTCGAGCTAATTATGAAATGACCATTTATTTAGTATCTTTATATCATATTATACAATAGGTTCATCATACTATACATTCAAATAGATCTTATTGCACCGAATAACAATTTTCTAAGATTGTGTTATATGATCATTTGATCGTACCAGAATGATTCACTCTTAACTGACAATTGTTGTATGATGTTAATTACATATTATATAAGGAATAGCTCTCTTGGATATTTCACATTCATTATTATCATACTTTTACCATACATATGTTCAAATCTATATGACAAACTCTCCGCCTTCTTCCATATTATCGAAGTACGATGTCGCAATCATCCTTGTAAAATCAACCTCACTTTCCCATATTAGATTATCTTATGATATACTTAAAACATACAATATGATGCACACCCCCACTAGATGCATCTGCACCTAACACACAGAACAATATCATACTCGTGTGATAAATATATTCTAATGTAACATTAAACACCAATTTCACATCCTATGTCTTAATTATTTTTATTATTCAGTCATATTGTATGATTAACAAATATTATATAGTATGTTATTGATGTTTGAGTACTCTTTCATTCATTCCCATTATATTGTATAATTTTCATCCAATGAATAACAAGCAACAACTAAACTTAAGCACACAAAATTTGCAAGCACTTATTCAACAAAATAATAACATATACTAGTTAGCCAAAGGGAATGTGTAACACTTATTTTACCCTAGACTTAAGGAAATTGTTTCTTGCATGCAAGGGATTTTTTTTCATTCCTTTTGTAAAATATTGCTAAAAAAGCCTTGTAAAACTACATATTATATTACTTATGAATGGAAGTTAAGTTTTATGATCATATTATTGCATGATTTCCTTTGTCTATTGATATATGTGAAAGTTGGACATAAAATGATCATTATTTATTTAAAACTCCTCTTAATCAAGAAATGATCAAACATAATAAAGTTAAAAACATTTTAATTTTAATGCCTTATAGGTTGTATAAATATGTGTGCCATAAACATTTTTTAGCATGATAATCTATCAAATTTTGAACCAATGGAAGAGTAGATTACCATAACTATATCTCTTATAACCAAGATGTTCTATCCTCATTTTTGTATTATATCTTTTTGGAAAACAAGATAATGAACTTTCTCTTCTTTCTAAGCACAAATGATGCAAATGGATGTAGATTAATTATAATTTTCATTACCTTGATTGTTGATTGATTAACTAAGAGATTTATGGCCTAACGAACTAATTAATGTATAACACTAAGACTTAATTTCATGTGGATATACAAATTTAATTTTTTTTGTAAATATTTATATGATGTGGAACACCAAGGTTAAAAATGATAATACCCACAATTTTAATTAGATGGCATAACATTATAGACATGTGTGCTTTTACTCCAAAACTATGAATGAAAATGTTTAAAATTCCATGCGCTAAAAATTGCACTTTAGCATATATGAACCATGTAATGGCACTTAGAAATTTAGTTAAATCAATTTGAAGTTTTGTAACTAAGTATCCTTTTAGCCATAAGAATGCTTGCAAAGCATTGAGCCATGGCTTTGTTATGTCATAAGATGCATGAGTTCAATACTTAAGAGAACCTAGATGGATTTTAAAGTGTTTATGACCCTTGGTTTCTAGTTGGGAATCTTTAAAAGACTTAATTTTCATCTATACTAGAAGACTTCATTGGTTAGGGATATTGTTGGCTACCAAAAAAAGGGTATGGTTAATAATGCTTAGGCTAAAGATAGACTACAAGATCTATTGGTTTCTTCTTAATAGGATTTTAAATGGGTAGTTTATGTACTTATTATAAGACTATGTAAGGTAAGCTTAGCCTTTAGAATTAAACTTAAAGGCTTAAGAATGAGTCATGAGGAAGGAACCTATAATAAAATATCCTAGTGTTAGATTAAGGTAATATAATTTTGTGAGTCTTTATGCAACTTGTAAATAAAGGTTTGGATAAACATGATTTTGGTTAGGACCATGGGAGAAGGTTGGAGAGCTTGTAATAAGACATAGTGGTGTGCTAAGTTTGGCTAAGGAACTAGTAAGCTAAGTTGACTAGTTCCTTATATTGACCAAATTTCTTGGGTAAGACCATGTGTGACCATAATTAGGCTCTTAAGACATTGGATGACATCTTGGATGGTGATTTATGTGATGTGTGGTGGCTTTAAAGAGGCCTTGTGATGAGTAAAGTGACTTGGGATTTCCATTAGAAATAAGAGTGACTAGTGAAAGTTTTTTAAGCCTAAATTTATTTGTAATGTCAATCATTTATACATTGAACCTAAGAGAATAAGTGAAGATTAAGTGGACCCCAAGAATGTCTTAGATAAGTGACTTCTTTGATTTAATGTAGACAAAACAAGATACAAGAAAAATGGGCTAAGAAATTCATGATCACTGGATCAGGGTTTTGTGAAAATCCTAAAATATCTAGATAATTAACTATAACTCTTGATAGCTAAAATAAGTTTTATGGCTAAAACCATAGATTATCTTAAGGTAGAATCCTAAAACATGGATTTAAGGATAAAGGATGCCTTAGCTTTCTAGTTTGCTAGTCAAGTTCAAAACACTTTACATGCTATCTTAATAATTCTAAATAGTGGTACTTTTGGGTTAGCATAATACTATGAGTCATGGATGAATTTTAATTAAGTGAAAACTAGTTGTAATGGACCCTTGATCATGCATGCTCTCTTAAAGGATAGATAAGTTACCTACTCTACTACCTTAACAAAGAGGTAATGATTACAATTTGTTAGTTTAGCCAATAGAAGGAGTGCCAAATCACATGGTTGGCTGAAAGCTATTGTATAAATAGTCTTAGGAGAGAACAATTATACATTTACTCTCCTAAGTAACAAATAATTTGCTACAACTTTAGTAAACTGTACATGTGGTTTTTGTGAACTCTTAGAACCTTATAGCATTGGCCTATGTGATTGATATTTTCTTAAGAAATGATGGATTACATGATGTGATAAGAGTACTTCATCCTGTCATGATTCTCTTGGACTAGAGAGTGTATTGGATCAGAAAGGGGACACTAAACATTTGGATTTTTTAGCTTCTTATTTATGTTCATTTTATTAGATTTTGGTGGTTATTTATTGTGTTTTTTATTAAATTTGGATCATGAGATTAATGATCATTGGGTATTTTGTTTTACGTTTTTGATATTTTGTTGAAGATTTTGTTAGATTATTATTACAATAGCATTACATATTTTGTTGTATTTGTTACTTGTTGATATGTTATTTTATTGAAAGTAGTTTGAGTGTGGTTACACATGAGATTTAAAAAAGTGATAAGATATAATAGACTTTTTATTAGAGCCTAGGTGAGAGTTATGGTATACCTTAGAATATTAGGTTAAAATAAAAAAGACAGGGAAACAAATCTGAGAATAAATAAGTTAGAAAGATTTATTCTAGTTTTGTCTTATATGACATAAGTATGGTATGTTTCTTGATAGGATGGTCATGACTTACAGTGTTGATTTGAGAGGTCTAGTGGGTAGTGAGCCTTTCAAAGGAGAACCCATTGTTGACCGACCTTCTAGAGCTTGGATACCTAAGGCCCACCATGTGTCCTAAGGGCAACACTAGTTAAAGGCTATTATGTGATTGAGACCACTCATATTTATAGGTACCATTAACCCATCAATTACAAATTATTGGCTAGCCCTTATTTAGGAGCTATTTGATATATTTAGGTGCCAAGTTGAGCTCAATGTCACATTAGAACTTCGATTTTGGATGGGAAGGTAGCTACTTGGTTGTAAGGCCACTACCATACTATGTTTGGGGACACTCAGAATGGTGATATATCTTAGCATGACTTCATTGCTACTTTTAATGCAAGTTTTATAAAATTTCAAATTAATTCAATCCTACAATGGAAGGCCCAAGTTAAAAACATACCAACCTTTTCCTTTTGTTATTTCAAAGAAGAGGAAAATAATTAAATTATTAATGGTTTTTTAAAAACTTTTGAAAAAATTATGATAAGCAATATTTTTTGTTAATAGTTCAATGGAATAATTTTGGTAAAAATTGGACCTATATCAACCATGAAATGAGATGGTAAATATATAAAAATGTAATACTTTTATAATTTTTAGAAATAAAAACCATTAAAAATGCTAAATGTTTCAAAAAATTTACAACTTTGTTTTGGTTAGGAGAGTTTGATGAGTAGCTTATTTCAAAAGTGATTGAAAATGATTTTTAATTGAAGAAAAGGTGGAGGCTTTTATTTTGAGGCATAAGTTTGTTCAGCTTGGTGTATTGTACACTACTTTTTTGGAGGCCATTTGGATCACAAAATTTAGAAACAATTATTTGAACAAATGTTTAAATTTAAGCCTTAATTTATGTTTTAATTGCTCTAATTGTTTGAATCCAACGAGCAAAATAAATCCCAAATGCTGTCGTTGAGGGGAAATCACAAATGCTGTAGCAATTAAAGTTTGAAACATTGAGATGAAGGGTATTAATGAGGGAAAATGCATTAATTGAAGCAATAAATTAGAAAATGAAGGGTTTGAATGACTTCAAGAAGGAGAAAGAAACAATGTTGAGGAAAGCTCAATCAACTTCTAGAAAATAATTTTAATTAGGATCACAACTATTGGAGAATTTTGGGAGAAATTGTAAAACAAGTTGTGAGGAATGGAAGACAAATTTAGGGAATTTTTCTTATAGCCATGGAAAAGGCTTTTTGAATAATTCACTGTAGATTCTATGAAAATCAAGTGAAGAGAGAAAGTTTTGTTTAGGAAAGGAATTTTGTTTTCAAGAATCGATTTTCTTGGAATTAACACTGGTTAGAAAGAAGTTAGGTGATGTATGTACTTTATATATTTGGTTGATGTCTGCATGATTTTCAATGCAAACCTTTTTTAAAAATAATATAAATCATGTAGAAAACTTTATCTTTTCTTAATTCTTATTTTAGAAAATTCTAGATAATTTGCATGATTTCAATTGAACTTCCTACAAATATATTAGTCATTACAAATATATTAGCTTGCTTTAAAGATTGAATAAAAAAGGGATAATTTAATGATAATAGGATAGCATAGACTTATCATATATTTTGATAATGTATACATCTCTTCGATCAGTATTCTTAAACTCATGGTCTTTTGTTAGAACTCTATTTAATATTCTTATGTTGTATGTCATTATTGCAGTTAATAATGCCACTTTCTCTATTTTTCCTCTATGTAATCCATTGGGTAAATCTTTTCTTTAAGTAATTTTTTAAATTGGTTGTAGGTCACTTTTATAGTTATCATTTTTAAAGGTGTATTTTATTAAGATAATGCATAACTCATCATTTTTAATAGAGCATAGGCCACCTTATCTATTGATGAAAAGTTATATAAAGGAAAATATATCTTTAGTTGTTTTAACCAGGTACCTAATTTCTCTATATTTATTATAACATCATAATTTGTTAAACCAAGTGTAACATTTACGTTGAAAATACTATATCAATTCCTATTCAACAAAAGAGTGAGAAAATTATTATCCTCATATTTATCTCTAATTATCCTAGGATTGCTACTTAATCTAAAATTCATCTAACTAATAGAATTTTATTTTGCTATATTATCTTTTGGGTTCTTCGTAGGAAGGGATTGGTAATTTAGCACCAACTCTATTAACACTCGCATTTATTGGGTTAATAGAGCTAGATGTGCTTTCAGGCTTGAAGGTGAAATAGTCAATATAGTCATAATGACTTAAGTGTCTTTAATCTTTTGATTCTCTTTTATGGGTTTCTCTTTAATTATTGTCTTCTTTGCACTACCATTGAAATTGACACAAAACATTTTGATACAAAAATAATATGATCTTTTTGCAAGGTGTTCTCATCGTAAGACCTTATTAGTAGACCTTCTTTTCTAAGTAATAATAGTAATAGTAGAAATAGAAGTACGATAATGGTATAGGACTAAGAAAAAGTAAGAAGAAGAGGGTTTTTGTCTCAAGGAGGCTTGGCTTAGATGTTGGATGGAGCTAGATGGCTTCTAAGGTGAGAAATAGCCTTTGGTTTCTTATTGATGAATTTAAAAAGGAATGATTTAAAGCCTTAGAAGAAGGTTAAGTTGGTTAAGGACTTGACTAAGCTTGCAAGAAATGGCAAATTTTGGCTAAGTGGATAAAGGTTATAGACTTGTTAAGATTGCAACAAAGGTTATAATCTTTGGTAAATCCCTTGATTGGTTTAACATTATGGGTGGCTCTTTAGTGTGTATTATGTTGGATGTTGACTAAAAGTTCTTAAAGTTGTGATTAGATTAGATTAATCTTGCTTAGTAACAGAATCCTAAATGATTTATAATATTTATTGATGAATGTAGATGTTATGTCCATGTGCTATTTGGGGTTAGTAGATGATATTCTTTATCTTGCTTGATTATAGTAGAAAATGATTGTCTTGGCTCTACTTGATTTAGAATCAATGATGGTTATTGGTTTTGTATGATTAAACTTGAAAGATGATGATTTAGGTCACTTATAACTTCTAAGGGTAAAGAGTTGCATAAACGTAATGTTGTGGATGAAAACATCGAATTTAATGTTTGATGTAAGAGGACAGATATTAGTAAATGATGAAGCTATGTTCAGAAGTGCCACATTAACTTTAGGTAGGCTTGGAATGGAATTATGGCTCTTTAAGATATCCTAGAACTTAGTAGATGTGTTAACTTATGAGTAAATCATAGAATTAGGTAAGAGCTACTTCTAAACCAAACCCAAAGATGATATTTTATTGATAACCAAGGCTTGTTCCTACCACACTTTTGCAATAACGATTTCCACTTGCATGCAACTAACCCTATGCACTACTAAATGTATTTGACTAGTTGTCTTTTATTCCTTAAGTTTGACATTAAAGTTGGGAGTCAAGTTCCCTTAATTTGATAATTTATATTGTAGCATGCAACAAAAAATAAACCACATCTCTATCCCAACTAATTGTTTTATTGGTTCATGTGCTAGTCCACTCTATGCTAAGTAACCTGCTAATATACACTGGAATGCATATAGTATTAAAGAAAACCTATAATAAAGCATATCCATATAATTCCAAAATATCAAATAAACCATCACATGATCCATATGCCATCTAAAATCTAAGTCTACCACATGAATTAATATAAAATGTAGAAATCAATGTTCACCATAAAATTCCCACATATTGCAAAGTCTAGCAATATAAATGATAATGCTAAAATTGAATATAAACAACAACTATAAAATCCTTTAGAATCTAAATAGGTGAATCATTTATTAAAAGTGCTAACTTTGCACCTACACTGACTCTTATTCTAGCTCTTAACTCCTTACACCTACAAAAGATACATGTCAAGGAGGATGAGCTTGACTTAAGAAGATATCCTTAAATCTTGCTAATAAAATTTTCATTTTATAATATAATAGAAAAGAAAAATCATCAATAAATTTAGGAATCAATAAAGTATCAAAACAAACTAAATTGGTCTAATGCTTAATAGCATAGCTCCTAACTCTATCTCAAATCTTCAAGATTTAATAAGTATTAATAGAGTCATAATCAACCCATAAAATGGATAGTGACCCACCAATAATCTAACACTCCCTTCAAGCCAATGGTATTCTCAATGTAAACCTGGAACTCTATCTCATCACATGACATGACACTCTCAACAAAAATGTCCAATAATATCTGCCTACCATGTAGTAGCATAGGAGTTTTTATTAACCATTAACAAGCACTCTTTCACATGCACAATCTTCTACAATGTCTTATAATGGAACTTAGCCATCCTATAATACTCTACACATGGTTTAACACTCTTAACAATGCAAGGTGCTCAACTAACATATGCTGGCATAGGCTTGCCAACCTATGATGTTGTGAGCAATGAGAAACACAACTTCCATATATGGTGGGAGTCTTATCATTTTGGAAAATTTGAATTACCTAACTATTATTGAGGGTTCCATCAATTAGGGTCCATTATATCCTAGTATAAGTCATCTTCAAATAGGCTTACTAATGACATTATTCTATATGTTTTTATTTTTATTTATTTAAGGTTTTCTAACTCTAATGTATGATCTTGATATTCTTAGGATTTTTGCCAAACACTTAATCCATTAACTTAGCCATAACATGTTTCCTTAGAACCTAACTTTCCTATCTATGCTAAACTATGGTTTCTACCAAATTTTAATTTGTCATTCTATAATAATCCTCCCTTATCAAGGTTTTCATGTTTGTGTCTAGTTTTTGGCCTTTCTTTCTCTAAAAGTCTTACTAAATTCACTTAGTCTATCTAGGCCACAACCTCTGCTCACAAAAGTTTAATTTAATTGGCTTAAACCCTTCTAGTCATAGTCATTTGTTCTCTAACCTAGGTTTACATGAGTTCCACCAGTGAATCATTCTTATCTCTAAGCTAAACTGAGTCACTCTACCCTTCCCAAAGGCACCTCCTAAGATATATACCTCTTATAAACCAACATTTTGGGTTCCATTCCATGGCTTAAAATCCTAATTCGTGTTTACTAATGATCTCAGCCATTAAACTATGTTAGTTTAAGGTTTATCCAAAAATCCAAATGAATATTTATACCTTTGTTGAGTTTAGCATCACTTCTATGGCCATAATTAAGCTCTCTATCTCAACTAGTTCTCAACCAAGGTGTAATCAAGAGCCTTATCAAATCAAGTCTTACCTTTAGTGTGCTTAAGGCCTAACCAAGTGCTTGATGTCCTTAGTCCAATCCAAATTTCTATCTTTAGGGTTTCCTTAAACAAAATGTATTGATGCTTAGCAATTATTTAAACAAAATACATGATTTTTGTAGACTTTTTAAACCTTATTTGAGGTCCATTCAAATAATAGCTTACTTGTAATAGAACTAGGTTTACTTAAGTTTTTATCCTTATCCAAGATTCAAATTTCAAAACTTAGATTTTTAAATTTTATATCCTAAATATTCAAATTCTAAATCTTAAAAATTCAAATCTCAAAGTTAGAGATTTTAAATTTTAAATGCTTATTGCTCAAATTATGAATTGTAGGATCACTTGATTAATCCTATAATTTCATAAGTCTAGTTTAAGCTAGTTGAGTGCATTTATTAGTTTGTCTTTTCTTGATTTTTACATCTAAACTAAAACCTAATCTTTTTTGCTACAACTAATCAGAACCTAAGGCTTGAATGAGCTTCTTCTAATGTCAACCCAAGCCCTTCAAGACTACCCAAAAGAAAACTTGAAAGCTAGGCATGATTTAGAAACCATATAATGTTCTTCATAAGATCTCTCTTTCTAATAAAAGCCCTTGGATAAACCAACCAACACAACACTAAGGCTTAACAAGTGGAAAAAGTCCCTTTTGTAGCAAACTTCACAACTAAGGCTTACAGGTTTATGGAATATACCACAAGTTTAAGATGAGGTTTTTTAGTGACATTTAAAAATACTAATCACAAGTCTTTAAGCAAAATTCATCATCTTACCAAACATAACCAAGGCCCCCACGTGACCCAAGCCTTCTTTTGGGGTTCAACTAAGACTCACAAGCCCAATTCATGAGGAACTCAAAAGCTTTCTTTCACCTTGAAGCCATCAAATTTCCCTTCCAAGGCCTCTCTATGCATCTTAAGCCTACATTCAAGCCCTTGTGCTAAGCCCTAAGTTTTAACCCAAGGCAAACACTCATGCTTTTGTTACAAAGAGCCATCACTAGGTTTGGTCTAGCATGAAAACTTGCTTGTGATTCATAATAATGCCTGACGGCTTAGTTTCTAATTTATACATAAGTTCACATATTAGAGTTTTTCTAATTGTTCTAATCGATCTAAATTAAATTATAAACCACACCTTCATGATGATTTTGAGCTTTTCTATAGAAAAATATAATTAACATACTTATCACAATAAATGTAGTCTTGATAGAATATTTTCTTTGCATTCCAAGAAATAGTTTTCTATCTTATGATGCTTGATTGAAAAAATTATTCAATTTTCATCATAGAAATTCATGCTTAACATGTACTAATAAAAATTTAGCAATTCTACATTTCAAAAAATCATTATAATAAGAACAAACCAAAAACAAACATGACTATGTCTCAAAGATCATTACAACATACGATAATTCATCTTAACCAATGGTCATGCTATGATTTAAACTGCTCATTGTTACACCTGATTTTTTCATAAATAGGAGAGTAAAACAAATTCATATAATTATAATAATATATTGTACCTATAAATAAAAATAAAATAAGATGCAAAATGAATGTACCTTAAACCTTAAGGACTCCCTAATATTGGAAGCAACCTTGGACCATTACTATAAATGGTTTAGACTTACTAAAGAAAGAAATGTAATGTTCACCAGAATGAAGTTGGCTAAACAAGATTGGATATTAGTAGAAACCATAGACACACCATCAATAGAGAGGATCATCACCTATAAAAATCTAGAATAAGTTTAAGAGAAACCTAAGAGAAAAAATATATACCCTTCTCATATAAGAATTAGTTAGTTGACCAATGAAAATTCTTAACATAAGCAAGAAAGGTATTTAATAAGAACATTACTTGCTTTAATAAGTATTATTTATATGTGGAGTCAATGAAGACCCTTTGATCACATTCTCTTAATCCTGAGATGGGTTTAAAGAACATATGTATAGGGATTTTTATGTGTAACCTTCACAACTTAGAAGAGGTTTATAGGATTATTAATGAGTTTGAACTCCTCTAAAAGTTTTATCTAGCAAAAGAGTTGAACTGGCACCCAAGTTAACCTTCTAACTCACCAAACCTATACTATCAACAAGTCACCACCAACACTTTCCACTCCAAGCCCTATCCCTAGACTCACCAACAAACTTAATCAACCTATTAACTAATCACCTAAAAATAGTATTTCTAATACAAAAAGAGAGGCATATGATAGCCCAATGCATTGCACAACAAATAAGCTATATTAAGAAAGAGAAGTGTAAGGATTTAACACTAGGAAAGAAAGGAAGATCAAATAATATGCTTCTTATTCCAACATAACCAATGAATGCTCTACGAAGGAAGGAGAGAGCACTATTGAGGACACTAAACTCATCTTACCTATGAGAAATACCTTCACCCAACTTATAAAACAAGTGAAGTTTAGAGATGCACCATCCTTTTTCATAGCTTCATTAAGCATAGAGAAAATGTTTGTAAGGTTTTCATAGATAATGAAAGTACCATCAATGCCATTTCTACTAATAATGTAGCATACTAAGGACTTACCATCACTCACCACCCAAACCCATACACTATTTCTTAGATTAAAAAACATCTATTCTTATAAAAAAAAATATAATGTATTGTACTACTTAGATTTGGCTAGTACTCAAAAGATATTTTACATGATGTTGTTACTAAGTAGCTAGGAAGTATCATCTTAGAGTGACTTAGGTTGTATGACCATCATAACTTCTTGCTAGCAAAGTTAACACCTACACATTTACACATCAAGACTAAAAATTTAAGCAACATGCATCACCACTAGAGACTATGTCAAACAAATTAAAAAGAAGCTAGAAATCACACCAAATAAGAAAATCTAATTTAAATCCCAAGGTGAAGTAGATTGGGATTTCACTAACAAAACTATTATTTGTCTAATAACAATGAGAGAAATCTCAAATAAGATACTTGACATAGTAATATATTTTATAGTAGACCTATTTTATCAAGCTTTCTTAATGTTTTTATTGAGGAAACATAAACGTTTGCAACCCTACATGACATTTAACTTGTTATAGACATCATACTAAGAAGTAGTTCACCAAATTTGCCATACTACAAGATGAGACTTTCTAAACACAAAAAACTTACCAGACATGTGCAAGTGTTAGTAGATAAAAGATTCATATGAGAAATCCTTAGCCCTTGTGTCAATCCCACCCTTCTAGTCTCTAAGAAATATGATTCATAGAGAATTGGTATCAATAGTAAGGTCATCAATAAATAACTAAGAAGTATAAGTTCTTTATCCCACACTTGGATGTCATGTTGTACCAAATGAGTTGAGCTACTATTTTCTCTAAAATTAATTTAAAAAGTTGATACCACAAAGTTAGGAGCTGACCAAGGGATGATTGGAAAACTACCTTTAAAATAAGGGATGGGATATACAAATGGTTAGTCATGCCCTTTGGCCTAATTAACACACTAAGCATGTTTATAAGAATAATGACACAAATGCTTTAATCATACTTAAGAAAATATTTTATATGACATCTTAATATTCAGTCATACCCTAAACACTAGTTAAAACACTTTAAAAAGATTTACTTTAATTTAGAGAAAACCACTTTTAAGCCAACCTCAAAAAATTCTCCATTGTTGTTAATAACAAGAGCTTTATAGGTTTACTATTCTTGAAAGATGGCATATCAACTAACCTCAACAAGATTAATGCTAAATTTGTTTGGCCAACACCTTGGACCATTCATGATATTTGGAGTTTTCACTAGCTAGTGATCCTCTATGCGGGATTCATTAAGGAATTTAGTACCATCAATATCCTAAACCCTGGTTGTATCAAAAAATAAAATTTTGAATGGACCCTCTACAACTAAGAAGACATTTGTAAAAATAAAGAAGAGTATGAACCAAGCACCAATACTCCAACTTTCAAACTTTTTTACTCTTTTTGAAGTATTGTATGACACCTTAGGCATAGGATAGAAGAAGTTTTTTGCTAGGAAGGATGATCGATCACTTCTTTAGTGAAAAACTAAACAAGTCTTGTAAGAAATACTTTATCTATTATAAAGAAATATATGCAATAATAAGGCATTAGAGACATTACCTCTTACACCAAGAATTTGTATGTTTTTTTATCATGAGGTTTTAAGATATCTCAACTCATAGAATATGTCAAAGCTACAACATGACAAGTGGGCTAAGTTTTTTTAGACTACAACTTCATCCTCAAACATAAGTTAGGTGTAGAAAAAAAGGTCATTGATGTCTTCTATAGGCAAGTGAACCTACTCACCATATTGTTTATCTTCATCACTAGCTTTGAAACCCTACCAAGCTTGTATCCATATCTTACTAACTTTGGACCCGTCTATAAAGCATTAGTTGCCAATATGACAGGCATTTAGATTATACGATTAAAGAGGGTTGTCTTTTTCATAATAAGAAACTATGCATACCACAGACCTTACTTTAGAAATTTTTAGTTTGGAAGATACATGTAGGAGGACAAATAAGTTATTTTGGACAAAAGAAAACCATCTTGATCATTCACAATAAGTTTTATTAGCCTCAATTAAAATAACAAGATACTTAATTATTAGGTGTAAGACTTGTATAGTCACCAATCATCATGCCCAAACATACTAGACTCTATGTCCCATTACAAATGGCATCATAACCATTTGAACAAACTCAATATGGATTTGTCCTTGGACAACCCAATACCCTTCAAATACGTAACGTCATCTTCATAGTGGTTGATCAATTTACAAAGGAGGCTAGGTTCATCCCATTCTTCAAAACTTTTGATGCCTTGCATATTTCTCAACTATTCTTTCATGAAGTGATAAAGCTTCATGGGTTAGTGACCTATAAGAAAATCTATTTCACCTACCACTTTTGAGAAACCATTTGGCATCTTATGAAAATGAAAATAAAATTCTCATTAACCTACCACCCTTAAATTGATGATCAAATTGAGATAGTAAATAATAAGTTAGGAAATCTATTATGGCATTTAGTAAGAGAAAATGTAATGATATGGGATATACTTTTACTACATGTAGAGTATGCATTTAATAGTTCCATCAATATATCCATAGAAATGAGCCCCTTTAAAGCTTATAACAAATATAAACTGTATAGCCTAGTGAACCTAATCCTATTCCATTCAAGCTTATATATCCATGTCTACGCAAGAGTTTATAAAACATATATAAGATGTCCATTAAAATATTAAAAAAAAAATAAACCTAAATAATAAGCATCATAAAAGATTTGTTGATGCACACTACAAGCATAAAGAATTCTTAGAAAGAGATTACATAATGATCTAAATTAGGTTCAAAAGATTCCTACTACAACCTTTGCAAAAGTTACATGTAAGAAGCACCAGTTCATTCCCAAACTAAAAAGGTTGAACAAAATACATATACTATGGAGCTACCAGATGACTGCAACTTTAGGAATACCTTCAACATCTCAAATCTAGTGGCTTACAATGAGCCAATCATGATTCTAAATAAGCCATTTGAGCCAACATCCACACCCCATCAGAGTGAACCCTCACCCTAGCTTATCGTGATATAAAGAGTGAGAAAATTCAAAGAATATTTGATGACCAGGCTACATTAACTAGAAACCAAAGTTATCAGGTGGTGTCTTATTCACTAGAAAGGTCGATTAAACACTTATGATACTTGGATCATAAGGAAGAGTTATAGTGGTTAAAATTTGATGTAATGGAAACTTACAAGAGTAAATCTAGAGTATTTGACTCATCAAAGGTGAGCTCTTCTCACTTAGAGAAATTGGTGAGGACATCGATCAAGATTTTTAAAACCTAGGAGCTAGTCAGACACCAACACTTTTAGATAATCAAGATATTTATTTTTCTTATAAAACATTAAGACAAATCCTAAAATTGTAATCTATGTTTAACATTTATGTTGGGAGTGTAAAAGGGACCCAAAAATGGCCAATTAGGCGAATTTCCATAAGTTTTATTGTCTACTACTACCCCTATTATATGTCGCCACCTCCATTGCTTGTATTAAACTTAATGATAGTTGACCTAGATTGTATTTTGCTAAAATGAATCAATGAATGGGTCTTTCAAGTTAGTTCAATATTGTGGGTTTATTGCACATGCAAACATACACTAGAATGGTTCATGTGACCTAAGAATGCACATGAAGTCATAGACGCAATGTCGACCAATCGACCCAATCATCAATATGCCATTCTAGATCTGATCTATAACATTTTACTAACCCATTGACTTAATTTATGATATGTTGACCCAGATGTAATTGGTGACACCATGACGTTATGCCAACCTACAAAATAGATTTAAGATATTCAAACCTAGATCTAACCAACTGCATCATCAATCCATGTTGACCCGATTTGTGACATGTCTACAAGGATTTAAACTACAATAAACCATGTCAACCTGACTAGTTTTGAACAAAAAAATATAGTTTTTTAGAAAGATATTTAACAACAACTTTGACTACATAAATTTTTGATCTAAATGATAACTTTTGAAAAAGTTATTTAGCAATAGCTTTGACCACAATTTTGCAACAACCTTTAACAACAAATTTTGTATTTTTAATTTCTATTTTTAAAAAATATATTTTTTTCTTTTTTTCTTAGACTCTCTATAAAAGGGGATGAATGGACTTTGGAATGATTATCTTTAGATGAGTAAAACTTTTCACCATTCTATTGCATCTTATTGAGGTCTAGGTTTAATCACAACAAAAACTTTGACGTGTTGATTCATCAGAGCTTTGGTTCTAAGAGGAAGGGTGTGAGGCCCAACCAATGAGATCATCTCTCATGTTTATCTTCTTGTTCTCTTTATTCTTAACATGTGTAGGTTAATACCTGAATTGCCCATTATATTTACACCACTCTTTTAACATTACTATCATTAGGGGTGATATAACATATTACTAGTATGATCAATCTAATTATGAATTTTGGACTAATTTATGTCATACTGATGTCACTCATACTTATGTAAGAATCTAGTTTAAATACTTAGTCAGTTATTGGTTATGAGCTTCTCATATTTTATATTGTATTATGTGATCTTGCATGTTCAACATTTTCCTGAGAGCTAAAAATTTTGTCACAAATGACATTGTTTTAATTGTACTATATGATGTAATCATCATATAAGTATAATACATATATGCTAACAAAAATGCACTGATTAGACAAGCACATTGTTTGGATGATCACTATATGAATCTTATTGCCATGATACATTTTCCTCGTAGTAGTTGTACGAGTTGGATCCCAAGAACATATTAATTACTTTGATCTTTTTAGAAATGTGCTTTTAGTAGTTGCAACTCCTTTAATTGGTCATTTGTCTATGTGTGGTACAAACAGGAGTCCGATAGAAATAGATTAAGTTAATGAAACAATTATAAAATTATATTACAAGTAACATTAAGTTCATAGATGCTGGATGAGCTTAAAAGTATGAAACTTCTTATTCTTACTATTATTGTTATGGTATTTCAAGTCTTAACTATATTATTCACTCATATATTGGCTCAAAGCTACTCATATTACTTGGAAAAATTCTTCCATAATAATTAGGCCTATCTCATATTATTTTCTCAAGTGTAAAATATAAGACTTTTATGAATTACTTTGTACAAGTTCTATAAAAATTACTTATCTTACTATTGCTCTTTTGAGAGAGTTTGACTCTTTCTTGGCTTTGATAAAAATGGAATAGATTTGTTTTATGGTGATCCTTATTTGGTTGTAATAAAAATAGGAGTGATTGTATTAGGTTCTCCACCTGGCTACAACAAAATGAGAATTATTTTAGTGAAAACCTAGCCATTTGGTCAGAGAATGTAGGCAAATGTTTATCAAACAATCACAAAATATCATGTGCCTTTTACCTTTTTTATTTGTGATTATTGATGCTTATCATATAAGGATTTGTAAAATCTAAACAACCTTTCTAAAATTTATTTAAGAAATCCATAGCCATTAAGTGTAATCAAGAGAATTAAGAGAAAACTATTGCAAAGTTATTTTAAAAAGTTGAATTGTGTTTGTTTCTGAAACCAAATATCTTACTTGGCATGTTTGAAATAAAAAAATTTTCATTACCATATTATTTAAGTTGAGTGAATTCATTTGGAAAGAAAAAGAGTCATATTTCTATTGTGACTTATGATTAAAATGAAATTAAGGCTACTTGATATACATTACATCACTTGCTCTTTCACATAGGGATTCTTCAAAGTTAGATAAGGTTTTTATAAAATTAATTTATTAAAAGTAAATTGTGTTCTTTACTATCTTTCATTCTAACATAAAATGATTTGAAAAATTAATCAATTATTTCTATAAGGAATTTGTAATCACATTTGTAATCATTTTATGACAAAGTGCTTCAATTATTTTAGTGTTTTGAATTGATTTGTTTATGATTTTAAAAGCATACTACAATTATTTTGAAGATATTAAAATAACTTTTTTTAAAAATCACAGTTTTTAAAAATACTAATATTATTTTATTAAAATATTTATATTTATAATCACATTATGTTAATTTCTAGATTCACCTCTTACACAACAAAATGTTAAGATATTACAAAGAATATGATTAATTTTTTTGACTTCTATTCTAGTTTGTAATTGTAATATGTTATTTAATTTTTACAAAAAAATGATTTTCAAAAAGAAGTAGAAGAATCGTAAAAGCTTTGCTTGAAAGGATAGTTAGTTGCCATAACTCATTAACTTTTAATTCAAAAGGGTATCATTTAGCTCAAAAATAATTTACTTTTAAACTTAAATTCAATTTTCACTAAATTATGTATGCTTAATTTTTATGTCATCATCAAAATCCTTTTTAAAATGTAACTTTCAAAAGGAAATATTTTGGAAATTTGTTGGCCTATTATATTCTATAAATTTGGAGTTTACTTAGTAGGCTAAGCTTGTGAAATCAAAAAATTCCTAAAAGTTCAATAAAACAAAACAAAATTTGAGTTTAAGTTAACAAAGTTGTCACATAAAATTCTTATTCTTATTATATATATGTAAGATGTTCTCAACTCAAGCCCTCATCAGCAAACCTTTTTTTAGAGTAATACCAATGGAAGTAGAAGCATGAAAAAAATAAGCAAAGGAAAAAAGTGAAGGGAGAAGAGAGTTTTTGCCACAAAGAAAATCTAATTCTTCAAAAAATTTCCTTTCAAGAAGTTCTAAATTTATAAAGTTCTAATTCCCGTAATTCTCTAAATCCTCTTTGAATTCTTATAAGTTCTTTGAATTACTTCATGTATTATTCTTGCCCTTTTATATAGAAGTTGGGATAAAATATATAATCATAAAAGAAAAACATGTGATTTAGACCAAAAATTAAAATTTTCCTAAATTTTGTAAACTTTTGCATTACCCTTGCACATTCCTGCATCATGCTTGTTTATTGATGATCTAGAGGTGTTGTACTCGTGTTGAGCATGGCAACATAATAGGTACACCTGTTAAGTGCATGCGAAACACATGCGTGGTCAATGACTAACAAGATGCACATGGGCTACACTTGCACCCATTCTGTGCAAACATGTGCACTAGCAGGCACAAGTGTTAAGAGAGCTATTCTCTTTTGCATGCATGCCGATGCCTCCATGCTAGGTGCTTGGCCGACACACTATAGTGTGCACTCTAGCACTTCTACAACATGTCTCCTCCCTTGATTGTTTTTATCTATTTTGGATTTAGTGAACTTGGAAGTGATCTTTAATCATAAGTCCCATTTTAGAGATTTGAATCTCATCAAAACTTTTTTTGAACTAATTCTCTAATAAGTCTAGTCTAGTTCTCTTACTTAAGAGCTTGAGACTTCCATTTATTATATCAAGTTATTTATTTGATTTTGTTAGTAAAACACATCTTTAAGAAGTATTCACTAGCATCTTCATTTAGTTAGTACTAATAATATCTTTTATCAAAACTTTTTACATCATGTTAGAAGGAAGAGTTATCTTTTCTTTATAAATCAATGTCATTATGCTTGTTGATAATAGACGACATCTCTATCCATATATAAAGATTTCTCAATATAATTTGACAGACATCCAAAGGTACCACTTTGTAGATAACTTTATCAATATAGTTTTTGGTGATAACAAACTATACTTTACATTATTTTTTAACTATCAACATAGAATCTTTATGAATCCACCTTAAGAAATTGGGTCTTAGATATTTTGAAATCTTTAACTTTAGTCTTTTCATAATACTTTTCAATGTAAGATTTTTTTTCGCTTATATTGTCAATGATAGCATTAATAAGCTCTTCACTTATATTTTGAAAGTGAAGAGTTCTTTTTTTGTTCTACTTTATTAAATATGTCATTTGGACTCACTATAAGTGATAATCTTTCATTAACTTATAGAGGAGTTTAAAGTATTTTTTTAATATCTATCCTAATAAGTACTTAGTTCTTAGACTTTTTTTAAAATAGTTCTAGATATAATTTCTAATATTTTTGTTATGTGTGTTCTATCTTGTTATAGTGATCATAATATTTTTAATTTTTATTGTTAGAAGAAGTATTGTTAGTTGTAGTCATAATAAACTTTGTTAAAAAAATTCTCTTCTTTTTGTCAGTAATTTTTTGACTTACACTTAGACTTTCTAATATTTTATCCTTCTAGTTTTATTGCTTTATATTTATTCCTTTTTAATAACCATTGCAAATGTACTAACTTACTTTAAAGATTGAATAAGAAAAAAAGATAATTTAATGATAATAGGATAATATATATCTATAATATATTTTGATAAAATCTATATCTCTTTAATAGATATTCACAAACTTATGACTTGAATTGGAATTCTGTGATATATTCTTGCACTATTTATTTTTTGTCGACGTCATAGACTATGTTACTTGTTTTACTTTTCCTTCATGTAATCCATAGGATAAAATTCTTCTCAGAGTAATTACTTACATTGGCTCTATGTAACATTTATAATTGTGTCATTTCTTAAGTGAGGATTTCATTAGGCTAATACCTTACTCATCATTTTCAATCAAGCATACACCATTTCATCTAATGATGAATAATCATATAGAGAGAAATATGTCTTTAGTTATTTTAACCAAGAACCTAATTTCTTTACATCTATTGTACATCATTAATTGATAAATTAAGTGTAACATCTAACTTAAAAGGTTGTAGTCGATTCTCATGCATCAAAAACGTGAGATTGACATCTTCATATTCATCTCTAATTATTTTGTAATTACTATTTAATCCAAAAATTTTCTATTTAAGAGTATTTCATTTTGGTGGATTGCCTTTTTGATACATCATAAGGGATTAGGACTTTAACATTATCTCCATTAACACTTGTATTTGTTAGGCTAATAAGTCTAGCTATGACTCTAGGCTTAATGATGAAATAGTTAACATATTTACCTCGACTGAAGCCCTTTCAAGCTTCTAGTTTTTTTGTGCCTTACACTTCAATTATCTTTTCTTTTCCTCTTATCATTGGCATTAAATCAAAGCACTCTAATATAAAAAATAATATGATATGTTTGCAAAGTGTTCTTGTCCCAAGCCCTCATTAGCAAACTTTCTTTTCTAATAACAATAATGGAATTGAAAGCATAAAAATAACGAGGAGCAAAAAAAGAAGGTGAAGGGAGAAGAGAGTTTTTGCTATAAAAAGATTAAATTTTTCAAGAAGTTTTCCTTCAAGAAGTTTTGAATTCATAAATTTTGAATCTCAAAATGATTTGAATTCTATCTAAATTCTTCTAAATTTATTGAATTACTTCATAAATCATTCTCACCCTTTTATATAGAAATTAGGATGTAATATTTAATCATAAATAAAAAACATGTGAACTTGACTAAAAATTAAAAATTTCTTAATTTCACAAAATTCTGCACCTGTCAACATGTGCTCACCATTGTCATGCATGCATATGATCATGATAGAAGGGTTATCCTCATGCATAGTATTTTTTTCCTACACACGTGTTGAGCATGGCAAAGCAGTAGGTTTACTTACCACTTAACCACAAAAAATGTGCACACTCAATGGCCAACAAGGCACATGTGATCCTATTTTCTACACAAATGTGTAGGCCAAGTCATTCCATATGCACACCTATAGCTTGTCTTTGCATGTAAACCATTGCACTATTCTACTACTTTTGTGTTGTGTCATTGATTTTCATCATTTTGTTTTCTTCATTGATTTTTTATTAATTTTAGACTCAATGAGCTTATAAGTAATTTGTTGATTCACTTTAAGAGTAATGAAAAATTAAAATTGTAGTTAATAATTTGAATAACATATATGCATAATTTGAAAGGTTTTGAAAATCATAAGCTCATTAAAACTTTTATTAAAACATATTTAACATAATCCCAATTTTTTTAAAAATATTTTTGATAATGAATGATGAAGGTAGATAGTTTTGGTGTAAAATATATTAATTCAATCTCTAACAATGTTTGGAGGAACTAAGCTTGGAGTGTGTTAGTCCACCATGGGCACGGTAGGATTATCACTAATAGTGTGAGCTATATTTTTAATACTACTATTTGGTTTCAACTCTTTGAATGGTGGCATTTGTAAAGTTGATTGGCCAACCAAAAATATTTTCTCAAATTTCAAAAAAAATCTTTTTTATCCTCCATAAATATAATAAATATTTTATATACTTAAAAAATAATAGATAAAAAGATCCTTTCAAACTCGAATCAATGTCTGTTTAGAGTAAATTAGCTGAGCTTTATTGCATTTTTTCAAAATAAAAAAATATTTGTCATAATATATTGTTATTTTTTATTTTAAATGAATCTAGAGTTAAAAATAATCAATAAATTTAAAAAATAATTAGCTGAAAGGTACTTTAAAAAAATAAATATGAAGATTTTAAAAATGCAAAACTTTGAAAAAGAGTGTTATATTAGAATAAAATGAATTTTGGTAAAAATATATTTATTAGATTTTTGTTGTTAATAGTTAAAAACATCTTTTAAAAAATTAAGTTCCAAACTCGATTTATAAAAGATCTAAATCGTTTCAACCGTTTAAAAAAAACATTTTTATTTGAACACCCTTTAAACTATTCTATATTTTTCTCTGGACCTCTGCCTGCACTTCTTCCTCTGCCCGGGTCGCAGACAAGTGCTGCCCTGCTCTGTTCTTCCTACCTCCTTTCTCATGCTTGCAGTCACACCTCGGTGTATCGTTCCTCGGGACCAAATCGAAGCAAGCATTCCACGAGCCGATTCTGGTAATGGAGATGCCACCGTTTTCCGCCTTCGCCTTCCCATTCCTCCTTTTTCCACTCCTCCTCTCATCGACACCTCCTTCTCCATCTACTCCCCTGCAGCCGTCGATACCTCTGTCAAACTTCTCCATGGAAAATGCGGCCGAGATCTCCGCTCTGTCAGATTTTCGCCGGGCCCTTGAAGACCCTCTAGGTGCTCTCTCAGGCTGGGACCCCTACGGCGCTGGCGCCCCCTGTTCGTGGCGGGGAGTTATCTGCTCTCCTTCCGAACCCCGGGTCATCGAACTCCGACTTCCCCGTCTACGCCTCGCAGGAAACATCTCCAGTAGTCTTTCAACTCTATCCCACCTCATCCGTCTCAGCCTCCGCTCCAACATCCTCTCCGGCCCCATTCCACCAACTCTCTTCCAGCTTCCTCGACTCCGCTTCCTCTTCCTCCAGCACAATGCCCTCACGGGTCCCTATCCTGGTTCCAACATCTCCGTCCTCGAGGTCTTCAGTGCCGCAGACAACCTCCTTTCCGGGCCCCTCCCCACTACCCTCCCGCCTAAACTCAGCTTCCTTGATCTCTCGTCTAATTCCTTCTCTGGCTTCATTCCCTCCAATTTTACCTCGTCTGCTCCCCGCCTACGGTTCCTTGATCTCTCCTTCAACCGCCTTGGTGGTACCGTTCCACCTGCTTTGGGTTCGCTACGGTTTCTCCTATATCTGCACCTTGACGGCAATCTTCTCGAGGGCACCATTCCCGCATTGCTTGCAAACTGCTCTTCTCTTCTCTACCTCAGTCTCGGAGGCAACAATCTCCGCGGGATCCTACCACTTGCTGTCGCCGGGATCCCAACTCTCCAGATTTTGGCACTCTCAAACAACCAACTTTCAGGCTCCATCCCGTCTTCCATTCTCTTCAATTATTCCTCCGCCTCTCCTCCTCATCTTCGAATCTTGCAACTGGGGCAGAATGCATTCACCGAACTGTCGTTTCCAAGCCAATGGACTGCTAGGTTAGCTGCCTCTTCTAGCGTTCTACAAGTCTTGGACCTTAAGGAGAACGGACTAGCTGGGTCGTTTCCTTCTTGGCTTTCCAACATTACCACATTGGTGGTTTTGGACCTCTCGGGCAACTCTTTCTCCGGCACAATGCCACCCAATATTGGGCGACTCTCGGTGGTGCGTGAGCTGCGAATAGGTGGTAATCTTTTGAACGGTCATGTTCCAGCAGAGATCGGCCAGTGCGTTTCCCTTCGTGTCCTTGATCTAGAACAGAATCGATTCACCGGTGAGGCACCGGCAATTGTGGGGACTCTTGATCGCCTGACAGACCTCTACCTTGGCGGAAACCTCTTTACAGGTCGGATTCCGCGGAGCTTAGGCAATCTCTCCAATTTGGAATACCTTTCTCTTTATAAGAACAGACTTACTGGGGATTTTCCAGAGGAGTTCACAAAGCTGAACAAGTTAATCTTCCTGGACTTGTCAGGCAATGGTCTAACCGGCGAAATACCAGCCACGATTGGGATACTGCAGAGAATTGAGAATTTGAATTTAAGTGACAACGCCTTCTCTGGTAACATACCGGTAATGATAGGAAATTTGTCCAATCTGAGGATTTTGGACCTTAGTAGGCAGAAGAATCTCTCCGGCGAAATACCCGACGAGCTCTTTGGGCTGCCCAATATTGAGGTAATTTCTATGGCAGAAAATTTATTGACAGGCCTTGTCCCTGAAGGATTCAGCAGCCTTTGGAGCTTAAAAAAGCTAAACCTCTCATCGAATTCCTTCTCTGGTTCCATTCCAGCAACATATGGTTATCTCCCATCCCTGCAAGTCCTCGCCCTCTCGGATAATCACATCTCCGGTATGATTCCGTTCGAGCTCGGGAACTGTTCCAATTTGACTGTCCTCCGTATACGATCAAACAAATTGCACGGCTCTGTTCCCGGGGATATATCCAAACTTTCACTTTTGATGGAGCTAGACCTCGGGATAAACTATTTGTCGGGCAGATTTCCTCCGGAAATCTCTCGGTGCTCGTCGTTGGTAATTCTCCGGCTTGATAGGAATGGTCTATCAGGCTTACTACCGAACTCAATATCCAACCTCTCCGAGCTTCAGGTGCTTGACCTCTCAACAAATATGTTCTCTGGCTCGATACCTAGCAGCCTGTCTCGCTTGTCGAGTATGATTTACTTGAACCTTTCAAGCAATGATCTCGAAGGTGAGATCCCGTCGATGCTAAGCGCCCGCTTCCACGACCCTTCACTATTCGAGGGTAACCCCGACCTCTGCGGACAGCCTTTGAAAACAGAATGCGCCAACGATAGGAGGAAAAGAAGGCGGAGGAGAATAGAGAAGTTAGTTCTCCTTGTGGGCCTTGTCTCCGCTGCAGCAGCCTTTCTTGCTCTTTTCTGCTTCTTCTGTGTATTCTCCTTGCTACGATACCGGAGGCGCATTCTGGACCGCAGGAATGGCATCAAGAAACGGAGCTCCGGTCGCGGCAGTGGTTCAAGCAGTGGTGCAGAAAACGGCGGCCCCAAGCTTGTGATGTTCAACAACAAGATCACCTACGCAGAGACGTTGGAGGCCATCAGAAACTTTGACGAGGAGAACGTGTTGAGCCGTGGCCGACACGGTTTGGTTTTTAAGGCGAGTTACAATGACGGCGCCGTGCTTTCAATCCTGCGCCTGCCTCCAGTTCAATCAGACGGGTCGGGTGTCGTCGAGGAGGCGGCATTTCGCAAGGAGGCAGAGTCGCTCGGCAAGGTGAAGCACCGCAACCTAACAGTGCTCCGTGGATATTACGCCGGCCCGCCCCCGGACGTGCGCCTGCTGGTCTACGACTACATGCCAAATGGCAGCCTTGCGACACTGCTGCAAGAGGCGTCTCACCAGGACGGCCACGTGCTCAACTGGCCCATGCGACATCTTATCGCCCTCGGCATTGCCCGCGGCCTCGCTCACCTCCACGCCTCGGGCATCATCCACGGTGACGTCAAACCCCAGAACGTTCTGTTCGATGCCGACTTCGAGCCGCATCTGTCGGATTTCGGCCTGGATCGACTGGCAGCGCCGGGTCCAGAGGTGTTTGCGGGGGCTTCTACCTCAGTGGCCGTAGTCGGTTCGGTGGGGTACGCCGCACCGGATGCGGTTGCTGCGGGACAGGGGACGAGGGAGGGCGACGTGTACAGCTTCGGGATCGTGGTGCTAGAGCTGCTCACTGGGAAGGGACCGGCGATGTTCGCCGGAGAGGAGGAGGACATCGTCAAATGGGTGAAGAGGCAGCTACAGTTGGGGGCGGTGGCGGAGTTGCTAGAACCGGGCTTGCTTGAACTAGATCCGGAGTCGTCGGAGTGGGAGGAGTTCCTTCTAGGCGTCAAGGTTGGCCTCCTTTGCACGGCGCCCCAACCAACCGACCGCCCCTCCATGTCTGACGTCGTCTTCATGCTTGAGGGTTGCAGAGTGGCCCCGGAAATTCCATCATCGGCCGGGCCCACTACATCCCAGCCTTCCCCAACATGATCGGCCTGCTTCTCATTCCCGGCATGCTCAACCGAAACCGCAGCGGCGCGCGTACGCAAAGTTTCGTGTCGCCTTTTATTTTTTAATTAGTATCTTCACCATAGTCATGTTCGACTTCCGTTTGCTGAGTTGCTGCTTTCATCTCTTCTCCCGCCAAAAGAACTGTGATGATGCGAGGATTGATTTCTAGAAAAGTAGCCGTTGAAAGGGTATCGGCGCATCGCGACTCGGGAGCATTGAGCAAAGCGTTCAGTTGTTAGTGTGAGCGTGACTCGAGTGTGCACTTTTTTGGGAATTGGTCGCGTATGCTCGAACCACGTTGGTCAAGGCTGGATCGTCGAAGCGCCGCTGATGTTCGATTTCGCCATTTGTATATGACGATAAAACCTGAATGTGGAAAAAAAACGGAGCTTGGAGGAAAGAACACGTGAAAACCATTTTGTTCTGAAATATTTGTGAATTTCTAATTGTTTAAGTACATTTGTTGGTTTCTAAGAACGTTGCTTTTGAGTGGGCCGCTTTGCTTATTTCAAGATTTGCGGCTCCATCAGTGTACATTCAGGTTCTTTCGCTGTTTGTTTGGCAAGAGGGGGTAGATTCGTTTAGCAAGCAATGAACGCAGGTGGCCGTTAGTATGTTTTTTGTTTTAGTTCATAGGCTAACGTTAGGATTTTTGGCTACACGGCAGTGTGTCTGATAACCTTTTGCAGTTGACGTTGTCTGTTTCTGTTTGTTTCTTTCCTTACTGCAATTCTTGTCTGAACTAGTTGAATGGAAAGACAGGAATCGGGTGTCGTCGCATCCATCATGCACAAAAATTTACAATTTGTTGTACGGTAAAACAACTAATTAATTCCAATGATTTTCTCAAAAAAAAAAAATACTTATTTAATTTTAAATTATTAAACTTATTTAAATAATTATTATAAAAATATTCTATCATTTATTTTAACATTTTATTATGTATAATTTTTTTTTATCTTATCACAACTAATATGCTTTCACAAAAAACTATGAATAATCATATTGGTTATATTGTTTTGATTTTTTTGAATAGCAATTGGATATTGAATTCATAATTGACATCTACCTATATTTTGGCTTCAATCGCACATGAAAATACACTTGACTATGATTATATTAATTTAAATTTTATCAATGAGTGTTATATGGATTGCTTAAGTCAGATGAATGCATTATTAGAAATCAATGATGAAAATGAATAAAAAGAAGATATTTTATTTTAAAAGTTTAGTTGAAGCTTTGTACTAACTAGTTTTAAGGTGATTTATATAGATAATCATCATATAGTATAAGAAAATCTCTTACCCCTCGTGTAATGATTTGACATTGCAAGTTTTGCAATCCAACCAGTGGCATCATTATCTTTCCTAAGGCATGAGAGACCCCATATCTTGCTAAATAATGTACACTAAAAATGCTTTTGTGCAAAGTGATTGTCGAAATCCTTCCCAACGAAAGAGTGATAGAGCTTATTCAAGACCATCAAGGAGTTTGATTCCAACATCAAGAAGAAATTGATCATTAGAGTCCCAATCATGATGCCAATCCTTGTCTTATTAACCACCATAAGAAGCATCATTGCAATTAATCTTAACCAAGCCTCAATGAGGGGGAAGCCACCAAGAAGGTGAGCATGAGGTAGCATGGCCTAGCTTGTCCTGGTGATCTAGATCCAAGAGTGAGTTCAATTTCCTTGAAAAAAGTAGGATACATTGAATTAATGTTGAAGGCCATATGAAGAGTCTCAAGTGAAGCTTAAGATTTTTATTGTGCCAAACATAGTACAAGAGATAGCTACACTGATAAAAAGCTTATCCTATTAGTCCCAATGAGTGTTCCTCTACATTCATTGCAATATAAATACTAAAAGGGTGACCTGAAGCCTCAAGGTGTATAGATGAAGAAATGAATAAAGAATTTGTTGTGTTGCTATGTAATTGATTAATGAACATTTTACAATTTTGTTATGGGTTCATCCCAATGGGTGCAAATATGTTTTTAACCTATACTCAGTGATCCATTCATGCATTGGTATAGCCCCAAAATAGAGAAACTAGAGAACAACCTATAAGCATGTATGTATGCATAGTTTTAATGTCCAAGCATAGTGGGTAATGCTTAGTGTTAAGTTCAAGCCAAGAAATATAAAGAGCTTCATAAATAAACTTTCTTACTTCCAAGTTGTACTAAATGAGTCCTTCACCCATGCCTATGATGTGCAATTGCTATGAGTGATCTTGCAGGATAATTTGTCACCTAAATAAGCACAAAATATGTCCATGTCCTAGTTACTTGGTGCACCTAGGAAACTTGTTGGGGATAATGATAGATCCAATTCAAATAATAATAAATGCTAGGCATGATTGTAAGGTACTCAACACAATCCAATTGTTTGAAGAAGTAGAAATATTAGTACCAAGATTAGTAGCCAAATGAGTAATGCCTTTTATATAATAGAGTCAACATGATGGACATAGAAAATGAGGAAATGATCCTTATACTTAACATGAAAGGCATGAATCCAAAGGGCATTATAATGAAATAAAAATTGCCAACTATGGTGAGCAGCATGGGCAATATGTCACTCTTAAAGCATGTGAATGCCTAATCGACATGTCATGAACAAAAGTAAAAATTTGATTAAGGGTGATGAAAAAACATTGCAAAAACTATAATCCATAGTGAATAAAAAACCAAGCACAAAATACCTCAAAGTTGATAGAAGATCAACGGAAGTTACATTAACATTCTCTTACAACATCTAATCATGGTGACATAAATACAACTCTCATACCAAGGTAATCATAGAGATTAGAAAATAAAGTGAACATTCTCTAGTAGTAGCTACCCAACCAGTTAGAAAAATAAAACATCCTAATAGCCCTGTGGTGAGTCTTGTTATAACCTAAAAATATTAAGCCAAAAAAATGATGAGCCAATCGTTACTAGCTTATTAATAAAAATAAGTGCGTATATGTAAAATATTATAAATTTGACCATACAACATGTTGGGGCATTAAAAACAATAGAATATAAAATTGCACATGGATGAACAATGTACATGAAAAGCCAAATTATGTGTACATGCTTTTAATTATTTTATCATTTCTTTTCCTTAGAAATTGGCATAGGGCAAAGCCATTTCATAATAGATTAAATTTTTTTTAATATATATATATATGTATATATATATATATATATATATATATATATATATATATATATATATATATATATATATATATATATATATATATATATATAAACAAATGATCATATGATATTATGCTTAAATTGGTCATGTGATAATTAAACATACCAACATGTCATTTGTCACACCTAACCTTTTTAGCAACATTTATTTATATCTCTTAGTACAACTAGACCAATACACCAATTAGTATATTTTCTAGCCACCTTTCACTCCTTAGCTTGATATTTAAACTAAAGAACACGATCCTCTAATTTGATCATCATGCTCATGTCATGCTACCAAAAATGAACCATGTTTTTACACTAATTGATCACCTAATTAACTTAAGAATTGGTTCACTTTAAGATAGATAACCTCCCAATATACATTAGTGTGTACCACTTTTATGGCCATAATTGAGATTTCCAACTCAATCCAACCTTTATCCAAAGTATAATTTTGTGCCACACTGAATTATAGCCTTATCCTACACATGCTCAAGGCCTTACTAAGTAGTTGATGTCCTCAATTAAATCTTAAATTCTATCTTTAGAGTTTCTTCAAACAATACCAAAGGCCTAAAAAATTATATGGTTTAAATTAAGCTATTCTATACTTAACTACAAAGTTATCATTAACCACATCTAAGTTTCAACCAAGATCATTCAAATCATGAGGCTTTAAATTTTAACCTTAGAGTACTCAAACCTAAAACAAATATTTAAATTCCAATTTTGAGATAATTCAAATTTTAAATCCTAGGTCCTTTTAGTCAATCATAGTGATTGTTAGACTTAGCTTAAGCTAACTAAGCCTACTAGCTACCTTAATAACTTTCTACTTCCTAAATCTTACTTTGATTAAACACACAAATTGTTTGTCAAGCCTTACCGCGACCCATATTCACCTTTAGCCTTCTTCCAAGACCAACCCGAGCTATCAAAGCTTCCTCACAAGGAAACTTATGAGCTTACTTTTCTTTAAAGCTATCTAAGGTCTCTTATTAGATTGAAAGCCCTTGGTTGAGCCTTACCACTCAATTGCATGGTATACTTGAGGCCACAAGACCCTTTGAATGCAAAATCTCTACACGTAGGGTTATGTTTTAAGAAAGAAAATTGCATGCGTTTCTAGTAGTGTTTCAACACATGACTTAGAAGTTCATTGTGAAGTTCTTCTACTTGAATTTTCATCATCATTCTATTGATCAATTTTGATTAAGAAACAAGTTTCATGGTAAATTCTCAATTTTTAACATGGGTAACATAATTACAATGTTGGCAACAATAACATTAAAAACATAACAATTGAAATCATATAATCATATCTATGTTTTACCTCAGTTTAGCATATCTTAAAACATGCATGACCAAAATATCATTATTTTTACATAAGATGATTATATATTTATCATGATATAGTCCAAGGAATTCATATAGAAATAACTGAACCAAGTCATGGTAGAAAATTATCATTGCATGATTCAAGTCAAGATTTAGAACAAATCCACAACATTCCATAAAAATCTCAATTTCACCTTAATTAGGTGCTCAATTATTAGTTATTATGTCATCAAGGAATCCACAATTGAGAAAAAAATTGAAGGAGGTGACCAAATGGTGAAAATGGTCGAGTAGCATGGTGCTATGAGAACCATGAGTAGAGGGTCATTACATGTGCACTAAAGCTTGCACGATAGTGTAGAGGTGCTCTTGCACATGTGAGAAGGTGATATCAGAAGGATGCCCACATGCATTGTATGCACATAACAATGTGGGAGTATTAAAAGTGTATAGCACAGGTTGTAATGAGTGAACTCTTCATGCATGTGTGACACTTGCACGTGCATCAAAGCACCTACACCTCCCATAATTTGAGCATGTGGTAGGTAAGTTACCAAGTTACATAGTTTGCACTTGCATAATAAGGCACTACTTGAATATGTGAATAGTACTTGTGTGGACAAACTATGCTAGTGATATAATCATTTATGCACGTGCAACATATCTTGCACATGGTTGGGCCGTTATAGCATAAAATTTGCAATAATAGATGCTTTTGGTTAAAATGATATGTTTCATGTGAAAAATTAAATAATATATACTTTGTTATAAAATATTGTATCTAGACCTAAATATAAAGAGAGAAGATGGGTGAATGAAAACATTCAGTCCTTTTTTTGTAACAAAAAATCTCTTCTTTTTCTTTTTTCCTTCATTTTTTGCCATGTTTAATGCCCAATTCTATTGTTCATACTTTAAAATAAGGTTTGCTATTGAGAGGTTGGAGCAAGAGCATTTCACAAATGGATCACATCTGAAACATGATTTCAACTTTAGTAATTTGTTTCATCAAGACTTGATTAAACTCGAAAAGCAATCATCTCATTATGAATCAAAATTATGAAAAAGAAAAGTTTTAATTTTATTTCCATAAATAGCATTATTAAACATTCATTGAAGATGAAAATCTGAGATAAATCTTAAAAATTCCTAACTTTAACATGATAAAACTTGTAAGAACTCCAAAGAAATCAAATTGATATCATGCCTTAATTAGATTCATAAATTCATACTTGAATCACTAAAGTACTGTCATCTAAGCATAAGTATGCATTTTAACCACCAAAACAATGCCATCACGATGTGGTTATCATCATCATGGATAAATTAAATTATAAATATAGTTTTTAAGAGCAATGAACAATGTGAATATTAGCCAAAGTCATTCTTACATGCATACTAACAAATTAATTCATTTTATTTTCCCAACATGCTTTTACATTTACATGCAACATTAAAGGTTAAGCTTACCTTAAGGAACAGCACAATCATCTACAATAAAGGTCTTATCCATTTCCTTGAACTAAGTTTAACATCTTCCCATCCTCGTTGCTCTTTACTTCACCTCTTTCTTAGCTTCTTTCAAGTAGATCACCTTATAAGGCTCATGGCTAGATTTTGTTAAAATTTCTTGCTCTAACTGCATCCTATGATTCTATATAGCTGGCCAAACAATCATTTAATGTTGTTAGGTCAATTAGGATATCTCTACCTCATCATTATCTTTATGATTTTTGCATTTAAGGGATTAGTTTAGCTTTTAATCTCTTTTCCCTAAACAATCTCTTGATTTCTACTTTTATGGAATCTCAAACATCCTTTAAGGTATCTCATGTCTGGAGGTGAATTTAGATATGTATTCAATTTGAAAGCATAAAAATAAAGCCTCCTTATCACATAGTTCAAGATATTTAAGATAAGATAAAATTTCATATCTTTATAATGAAAATTTCAAAATTCAAACTTACTTAATATTCAAAATTTAAATACAATTAAATTTCAAATTATCACTTAGAAATTAAATGATCAAATAAATAAAAAATTATGCAATTAAGAGAATCATATCTTAAGTTAGCCATTTTGATGGGTGTAATATTATTACAATTTTAAAATAAAAAGTATCTTCAAATGACCATTTTATATCATCTTCTAAGGATTTTATACCCTTATTAAGCTTTTAACATCAAACATATGCTCATATATATAAGATTTCTTACCATAATTCTAATTGTAGTGGTCACACTATAGATTAAAGTTTGAAAATGTACACTTTCTTTCTTATCTTCTCTAAGCTATAGTATTGTTATAATACTAGTAAAGTGAAAACAAGTGTATAAATCTCAGAAAGAGGGAGGGTGAATTATGATTTTAAACTATTTTTGTTCATTTTTGAATTGTATTTATATTTCAAAAATGTGTTACAAAAAAACTTTTATATTTATAAAAAACTTTGATCACAAATATATTAATTTATAATTTTTATGATAAATAAAATAAAAATAAAATTTAAAATAGTACACCAAAATTTTTAAATGATTCAGTTCAAACTAGAATCTACGTCAACCACAATCGAGGTTGAGAAAAACTCAACTAGTAAAAGAGTTACAACTTGAGGTTTTTTTTCTTATGGTTCATCTCTAGCCTACTTGAAATTTTTTTCTATGAGTCACTTCTAACCTATTAGCTTTTATAGGTTCAAATTTAACCCAGGCTTTTATGAGCTCAACCCCAATTTGGTTTTTTATGAGATCAAATCGAACTCAAGCTTTTGCAAATATTGAGCCTCCCAACCTAAAAAAAAAACAAAAATATAGCAATAAATAAATTTTTTTATGAAAATATAATTTTTTATGCTTATTGATAACTGTAAAAAAGCACAAAGAGCTCAAAATTATGAAGAAAATTGAAAAAAATAAAAGCTTTGAAGAATTAAGCTGAGCTAAAAAAATTTGGAATTTAAAATAGTTGCAAGTCATAGGTGATGCAAGGGAAAATTTATGCCAATAAAATATGATGTAGCCCTTATCTGAGATGTTAAAATTTCGTTCATTTCATTAGTTATTTCATTCATAATTATTAGAAATTTACAAAAACATTTTGGTCATAGCAATTAAAAAGACAAGAAAAAGCTATTTGAAATGTTACTTCCAAACATCTTGAAATGTTTTTCCAAATGTCTCAAAACATTTGGCTCCAAATAGTGCTCACAACATGCGAATGCCCAATAGGGCTTAAGCTTGGCCTGAGAGTTTTGTAATTTAAATTCTTTTTTGTTATTTAATTATGACAACTTTAATAGAATTATTTGTTGATTTAATCAAGATTTAATAATCATCCTAACATAGAATTTAGCAAAAATATAATAGTATGATTTAACCAAGGAAAGAATGATTGAAAAACATAATCATGTTTCTTAAATCAACAAATTGTTTAAGTAGGTTTTGAACCAAGAAAAGAATTAAAAGATTAAAAAATTAAATCCTATTCATTTGTTAAGTCAAAGAGATGATTAAACACTTTAAATTCCTAAATATGATTTAAAATTGATTTGAAAAGAGAGTGTCTTAAAATCAACAAGTCAACACTTGATTCATAGTAAAAGAAAAGCTTATCAAAACTGATGCAAATGTCTTTAATCCTTGAGCTTATTGAACACACTCCAAGAGCCTTTAAAGACCATTAATTCACCATCTTCAAAGTGCATGACTTTTGCTTTACATGTAAACTTATTTCACATTAAACAAACCCATTACAATAAATTATTAAATATTTGAGACTTGACTCATCAAACACAATGATGACTCAATAATCTCTGTCTTTCGATGATGATAAGACAAATATTTAGATAAAAATAAAACAAGTAAAAACATATGTTTAAGACATGATAAAAGATATTGAAAATATATATATGCTCCCCTTTACTTTATGCTCTCTTTTATTACATGCTCCCTCTTATTTTATGACTAATCTAAATTTTATCTAAATTATGATCATTCTTTGTCTTTGATACCATCAAAAGGTAGGTACACTATATAATTTCTATCATACCTTTGAAAGAGATTAGCAAATACATAAGACATTTCTTACTTCAAATGTACACACTCTAATTCTATAAATCCTTTAACAATAATAAAGTAAAATCTTAAAGTTTGTCATTTTTTCTATAATGATGAAGTTAATTATATACCTTTAATAACAAAGCTAATATTATTTATAATAACTTCTTCTTTCTTATATAATTTATTTTTGAATACTCATTTAGCGCTGGTTAATTATTGATCACTAAGCATGGGAACTAATTTTTATACTTAATTTCTCTCAATTCTAGGTTCATCCATAACTCTTTCTAATCATTTAATTTTTATTACCTCATCAAACACAATATATATATATATTTATCTTTCTAATTGTCAAATCAAATTAACAAATTTTTTTAATTATTTTGTTTTTTTATTCAAAAGAAAATAACTAAAATAAATCTAAAAAAATCATTACTAATCTTAAATTTATATTACTTTCTAAAAATCAAATAAATTATCTCTAAAGATATACTAATTATCATGTCATTTTTAGATCAACATTATATGTGACTTAGTCTTTTGTTTTCTTTCCCTCATACACTCTTACATACTTTTTAATTTTTTAGTAAACAAAATTTATGATGGTCATTATTTTTTTATTTTTATAAAATTTGACTTTAATAAATTTAGAAAAATCAGTGTCAATCACCAATCCAAGATCTTTTTAAATTTAATATTTTTTTACAAAATAAATTATCTTTAAAGGTCCATTAATGACTAAGTAATTTTTAGGTTTAAAGAAATATTTAACTTTTTTTTGGCATGATTTGACACATTTTTAATTAATTTTATTTGTCTTTAGAGGACCTCTAATTACATCTAACTTGCTCATTTTCTTTAAGATGGAATAGCTAACATAACTTAATCTTCTATATCATAAAGTGTTCTCACTTGAATCTACAACTTAATATTTTAATCTATTATCTTCTAATTAAACAAACATATTCACATAAGTGTCACTTTTTTTACTAATTATTAACACATGATCATCTTTTAATATTTTGTAATATTTAGTATTAAAACTAACAAAATAAGAAATTCATTCCTTTAGAATTTAATTGAATTAGCATTCTTAATTTATTACTTCTATCTTCAGAAAGTACAAAAAAATTAATAAAAAGATCCCACAAATCATCATCAATATTTTTAATAAAATTTTTAAAAGCATTTTTTCAAATAAAAACTTTTCACCCTTAAATAATGAAGGATGGATGACATGATGAAAACCTTCACATGAAGTTTCACAAATATCAATTATAGGTAAGTCATATTGAAAAATGAGTAAATTAATAAACAAAATTATTTTGTTAACCACCAAAAATGATAAGATAGAAATTAAAAATTAACGTGTAACCAAAATTATAGTTAAGAAAACTTAGCCAGGCAATTTGACTCACCTTTTGTAAGGAATCAACTCTGATACCAATTGAAGTAAACTTGAGTGCATGAATCTCACAAGAGAAGGAGTGAATTGTGGTTTTAAACCTTTTTTGCTAATGTTTGGAAACTTTTTATTTTTAAAAAATTTATTATAAAAATGATTTTATATTTATAGAAAACGTTGATCTATAAATATTTGAATTTATAAATTTTTTGTTAAGAAAAATGTAAATAAAAGTTGAAATGATGCACTAAAATTATTAGGTAGTTCAATTCAAACTCCACTAGTAAAAGAATTACAAGTTGAGATTTTTCTTTATTGCTCTCCTCTAACCTACTTGAGGTTTTTCTTTACGATTCACCTCAAACCTATTAGCTTTTGTGGGTTCAACTATAATCTAGGCTTTTATGAACTCAACCCAAACTCAAGTTTTTATGAGATTAAATGAAACTAGGGTTTTCATAAATGTCGGGCTACCCAACTCAAAAGAAAAACAAAAATACAATGATAAACAAATTTATGATAAAAAGGTATAAATTTTTTAATGCCTGTTGATGAATGTAAAAAGGTATAAAGAGCTCAAAATTATGAAGATAATTGAGAAAATAAAATCTTAGAAGAATTAAGCTTAATTGAAAAAAATTTGTAATTTAAAGTAGTCGTAAGCCAAAGGTGCTACCAGGGAAAATTTATGCCAGTAGAATATGATATAACTCTTTGTTAAAATGTTAAAATCTTGTTCATGTTCATTAGTTATTTCATTCACAATGGTTAGATATTTATAAAAATGTTTGGCTCGTAGTTTTTAAAAAGATAAGCAAAAGCCATTTGAAAAGCTATTATCAAATAGCCTAAAAGGCTTTTCCAAATGGCTAAAAAAATTTAGTTTCAAATAGTAGTCCCAACATGAAAATGCCTACTCTAGCTTAAGCTAGGCTCGAGAGTTTTGCAATTTAAAATTTCTTTTTTCTTATTTAATTATGAAAATTTTAATAGAGTTATTTTTTGATTTAATCAAGGTTTAATAATTATCCTAACATAAAATTTGGGAAAAAAATACAAAAGTATAATTTAACCAAGAAAAGGGTGATTGAAAAATAGAATCATGCTTCTTAAATTAATGAATAGTTTTAGGATTTGAACCAAAAAAAGAACTGAGAGATTAAAAAATTAAATCCTATTCATTTATTAAATCAAGGAGATGATTAAACACTTTAGATGCATGAATATAATTTAAAATTGATATGAAAAGAGAGTGTCTTCAAATAAATAAGCTAATATTCTGTTTCATAGTAAAAAAAACTTATCAAAGTTGACGTGCATATCTTCAATCCTTGAAGTTTATTGAACACTCCAAGGGGCTTTAAAGACCACTAGCTCACCATCTTCAAAGTGTATGGCTTGTTCTTTACATGTAAACCTATTTCACACTAAACAAATCTATTAAAATAAATATTAAATATTTAAGGTTTGATTTATCAAACACAAAGGTGACTCAACAACTAGCCCCAGGTTCTCCACTCAATTTGCCATGGCTTTATACTCAACTCTTCATAGATTCTACCTAAATTCTAGAAGCATCTCTTTTCTCTCTTCTCTTATCTTTAACACTCTTGGATAAAGTTGAACTACTTCGATTATTTTTCTCAAAACTTTCTAGGTGACTTTTATATTCATCCAACATCTCCTTACATTTTGAGCCCTTCATCTTCTTCTAAAGACCATATCTTTCAAGTTGAATGCATCTTCACCTTCTTACCCTCTTAAATATGATCAAATATTATTTTTTGGACACTTCTATGTTAGTTCCCTTAGTCATTCACCTGTTTATGTTTTAAGAACTTTTTAATTATACATCATTATTTTATTTGATCATTTACTTTGTATTATACCATTCATGATATTTCTATTTCTCTAAAATTACTTGTACTAATCATATTTTAATAATTTTTCTTTATAATCTTTATTTGATCTATTATAATTTATTCATCACTAATATTCTCATTGTATTGTACCTTATGATGTCCATTATTATAATTGTACAATCTATACCATTTCTTACTTAAAGTTATTATACTTATATGATATTATAAATTAATATTGTCTAATATGTTTCTAGTTTAGCTATCTCATATATTATAATAATATTATTCAATATCCATTATCATGTTATATAATATGTCTACTCTCTATCACTCACCTTAATGGACTTATCTTACTTGTAATGAATTTGGATAGCTTAGTAATGAATCATACTTATGTGATATTCCTTATCATACTCTATGATCCATTTGAAATAAGTTAACATTCTTAATCGTATTGTATGATATTATTAGTTTAGTTTTCCTTCTTACTTCTAACTAAATTATGCTCATATTATACTATATAATATTCTTTCCCAAAAGTTAGAATATTCTAAAAAATTCTATAAACAATTTAAAATAACCAAAATTCTAAATAATTCTAAATACTTACAAATATGAAATTTTTATTAAATTTGAGATGTTAAAATTTCTTCATCTTTAGATCATCATTCAATCTTGAGATCATTATTTTGTGGTGCTTGATAATTCAAAATCCACCAAAAACAATGTCCTTACTTTGAGATGTTACAATCCTCTCTTCTTATAAAAATTTTATCCTCAAAATTCACATAAATCTTGTTAACATATTTATATCTATAAAGAGACCTTTACTATGACTTTTTTTTTCATACTATAAGGCAAGATCCTTATAATCATTGTGTTGATTCTTTAGGTAATTCCCTTACTAATACTTATACTCAATAATTTCTAACCTTATTTACCTATTTTAATTAAAGTTTTTGTTTAAGATTATGTCAACATTTCATTCAACAAAACTTGAAACTTTCAAATAAATAACATACATCAAGTAAAATAAATAATTATAATTCTTATATAAATCTTGAGAGTAATGGTTATCATAATGCCCCTTCATGGCACAATCAAAACATCACCAAGTTTATTCACTATTCCCTCGATTTCACTAGTGACTAATTTTATCATCACATTAAGACAATCTCTTACATAGTTTCCAATACCACTATAAGCAAAACATTGCACTCCTTTTCTCCAACATTCTGTTTCATGAAACTTGCCACATATCTAACATTAAGAAACTTTACCCATTCCAATTACAATAGGTTGTTATTCTAACTTACTTTCTTAATCTTCTTATATTTGGATACAATCTTTGATTGAATTATTTATTTTATTTTCTCACTTTTCTATCTCCTCAATAGTTTGACTTTGTTCAATAACTACTATCGCTACTATCATCCTCTCATTTTAGTTCTTCTCATCTCCCGAAGTTTCATCTCGCACTATGCCATTGTTAGAGCCTATTACTTCCTTCAGATATTGTTTAAGATTTCAAAACTCCATTATGTAATTTTAATCACAATGTAATAAGGAACTTTATTTTAAAACTTCTTTCAAATAAATCAAATCATAACATTGTCCTCAATATGGAGAACAACTATATAATGATTAAAAAAATTCCAAGTCATATTCCTTAAAGTATTGCAAGAGCCTTTTTAGTCTATATATGGTTCTTCCTCTTCATCTTACATTGCTTTGTAATACATTTTTTAATTGTACTATATGATACATGATATGTTCCATATGATTATCTATCCAATTTTGTAATTTTGTAATTTCTTATAGTATATGACCTTTTTTGGACTTGTCATGCTATTATATTATACAATGCTCACTATTGTATTGTATAATATTTCAATATATTAATTTTACATCCCTTCTTACTATATCATACCTTATGATTGTTTGATATCATATGATACAATGCTCTTAATTAACTTGTATACATTCCTACTCATATACCATACTATGTAATGGTTTGATATTGTATTATAAAATATTCTATAAGGCTTTTTTTACGCTTATTGTACTCTATAATCAGTGCTAATGTATTATATGATATTACGGTTATGTCCTTTTCATTAGATCATATTGTACAATGTTTTCCATTACATTATATGATGTTCTATTTTCTCTTTTCTTTTGCATATCGTCATACTATGTGGTCAACATAATTACACCGTATGATGTTCTTCTCTCTTATGCATATCATATTGTACAATCTATGTTATCATAATATATGATGTCTTTCTTCTAGTTCAAAGCCCCTTTTTAAATCATGTGCATTTTATGATATGTTGTTATTATACTAAATGATCTTCTTTGTTTTATTTAGGATCTCTACCTTATGCATATCATGTTGTATGATATTTCTTACTATATAGTAAGGTCATTTACAATGCCACAGTTTTTGAAATCGTCTACTTTTCATCTAAGTTTCATGCACTCCCTTACACATTTGAAATAAGCACACAATATTGAATTAAGGTGCAACATATAAGCTTTCCCTTCTAGAAGATCTATGCATGCAAGCCATCAAATTTTTTCATTTCTTTCTAGATTTCACTTCTTTGATTGTGGACATGTGTGAAATGTCTTTCTAGACTTTTACAACTAAATTTGCAGCTTAGGTTTCCATTCTTTTTGACATACTAGGTTATGACACATCTACAATGTCTTCATAAACTCTTCCAAAACCAATTTTGAACCATAGGTTCCAAATATTCTAAATTTTACATCTTAGGTTATCTATTTCTTATTATGGTTCTCTATTCAAGGAATTCAATTGCTTTGATACCACTCAATGTAGCAACCCTTGCTT
Source organism: Vanilla planifolia (assembly GCA_023846275.1). NCBI lineage: Eukaryota > Viridiplantae > Streptophyta > Magnoliopsida > Asparagales > Orchidaceae > Vanilla > Vanilla planifolia. The sequence continues at coordinate 25,405,628 of CM043867.1, read as the reverse complement.
ACTCTTTCTTGGATTTAGTGCCACATCATTTATTTCTTTTACATTTCCTTTTTGATTTTTAAAAAATCTAAATTTTTTATTTTGAGTTTTTAATCCATGTAGCAAAGGCCATTTGAAATATCTATAACAAAAAACTTTTAAACTTGTTTGAAACAAATATGAATACCTTTATAATAAAATCATTTTTAAAAAAACATTTGAATTTAAAATCTCATTCACATTAGAAAACCATCTTAACATCTAAGACAATAAAGGACTTTAAATATCAGTTTCACATTACTTTCAACAAAATATGATTTAAATAAGCATCATTGAATAAGGTTAAAATACATTCCTATCTACTCAAATAAGAGTAAATTTCTATCACAATAGCTACACAATAGATTAGAAAAACTAAATATCTTTTATGTCAAACATGTGCTATTTCTCATTATTTCCTATTATCCTCATGGCGAGCCTTATTTTAACATGAAAAGTTTGACTAAAAGTAGGTTGAGCTAATCATTATTGACTTTGTTATAAAAGAATGTACATATATATAAATATTATAATTTTTTTCATACCATATGATAGTTAAAAATAATATAATATAAAATAACATGTAGATGAACAATATAAATGAAAAGCCAATTTCCATGTCTATATTTTTAGTGCTTTTATCTTTTCATCTTCTTTAGAAATTAGCATAAGGTAAGGTCATTTAATAATTGATTGGACTTGTTTATGAACATGTCATTCTAATGTAAATACCTAGGTGAATGATATCTTTGGATAATCTCTAGAATCATTATTCTAGAATGATAATTACTACTTTAGGCAACCATTCATCTTTTCATATCTTGAGCATTACACTCCATTTATTAAATTCTATATTTTAGCTTCGTTATCTTACTTTTTCTCTTTTTACATCTTTATCTTTTAATAATTCTTTATCACTATTATCACAAATAAGAATTAGTTGTGATACTTGTCTTATGGGATCCAAAATCATATAATATCTTTATTGTATCAATTATATCTATAGACCTCCATCAATAGCTAGTAATGCCACTAAATCATCTCTCTCCCATTTATCTCTGGCTTATGTCAACATAGTAATGGAAATGGGTCTCTACCTATTGGCACTCTGTATTAAAGTGCTAATGATAATAGGAATGAGGTCTGATGCCATCTTAATAATGGCATCTTCACTTAACATTACACTATATAAAGTACTAACGATAGCAGATGTAAGTCTATTATCATCTTGTATGAAAAGTGCTACTGACAATAAGGGTAATGACATCATATTAGATAGCTACATGATAAGGTCATTAAAAAAATCTCAACATTTTCACATTTTAATGTTTTTCATTATTTTGTAGATCATCAGGCATATATAGTCATATTTTTTCATTTGATTCCTTTTGCTTAATGCAATTTTCTATTGATACTCTCTCTTTATGCCATGTTGTGATACTCATATCAATATATATATATATTTTTCTTTTGTTAACATGTTATCTCATCAATCAAATCATGTGCACAACCAATTATGCCATGCTATATGCTAAGATCACATCTCATAGTAATATTTTAAGATAAGTAATAATTAATCTACTCATTTCATTATTATCTTTGTATGCCTACCTTATGGATCTAAGATATCCCTTTTATAGATTTTGCTTTCCATTTATCTTTTCCATTCATTTCTTGCACAAAATCCATTTTAGATATCATTATGTATTATTTTAGATTGCAAAGTACAAATAATTATCAATTGTATTTAAAGTTTGCCTTTCCTTACCCAATTCCTAAACATGATCTCTTTACTTAAGAGCATCCACAATCAAATTTGTATAAATTCATAAAAGTTTGCTAAAATAATTCATATCTTTCTCAAAATATCGTCTATTCAGTCGAATGTAAAGTACATTGTTCTTTCTAACACTATATGCTAATAGAACGAACATACCATTCAAAGATCTTGCACCTTAGTTGCTAAACATATGGTAAAATGACATCAACTTATAGTATGTCTTTCACAATGTGCCAAACATGAGTCTAAACAAACCATACTACTCTTCTTTATAACTTAAAAGTATGGAATGTAAAAATTTATTTATCCTCTTATTTTTTAGGAAATTGGTCTCCAATAGCTACACTAATTCAAAAGGTCTTAATGTATGATACATTAAATATTAATGTACCATTCATTCTTTTTTAAAAAATATCAATCTTTTATAGAACACCAGTGTTATACCCAGTAAAAGTTTTTATGTTAATCTTTAATAAATTAATTTTTGGCTTGGATGATTTCAGATCGACAGTAGGATGAGCCAGGAGCTCAATTAGAGGCTATTGGAATTTCTGAAATTTCTAGGGATTTTTCGGAACACCGAGGTAATTTTTAAGTAATTTTCCCTGTTTATTTGGATTTATTGGATTTTTGGAAAATTCGAAAATCAATTATGATCGGTTATTTTAAAACCTGAAATTGGTTTTTACCGCGTGTGAACCGGACCGGAACGGTTCAGCGGAGGCGGAGGCGGTTCGCCGAGTGAGTTTGCGCGTGCGTTCTGATAAGCGGATCGGACGGTCGTGATCGACGGTTGGGATTGAACCGGCTGATCGGGTGCTTACCGTGTCAATAGCGTGTCGACAGCGCGTATCGGGTGCTTACCGTGTCGAAAACGTGTCAACGGTGCGTAACGGGTTTTCACCGTGTCGGCCAGGAATATAAAACCCTCGCGAACGATTAGGGTTTCGTTCGACCGACCGATAGAGAGGAATTTTCCGGCGTACGGTGCGTGATTCCGGCGGCCTGGCAAGGGGCTTTTTGTGCCTGGAGATTCACGGGACCGAGGAGAGTCGATTGATACCGGGTTCGTTCGGTGAGGAGCTGCGGCGAGCTGCGGACGAGGCTCACCGTCGCCGACGTCTTTGAGGTAGGAAATTCAGTTTAAATTAGTTATTTGGTAGAAAATTATAAGCATGGAATATTTTGCTTAATGAAAACAAGCATGTGGATGAAAAATCGGAATTAATTGAATGCTAATTTGTGTCTTTTGCAAATTTCGGATTTTCTGGAAAATTCCCCATTTCGTCGAAAAATTTGTTAATGCTTAGGAGCATGTTAGGGATTTGCATTATCAGCGTTGCCATTGAATTAGTTAATTTATTTGTTGGATTAATCTCAAATTTCACAATACGGCAACGGCGGACGGGCGAATTCCTTCGGCGGAGATTTTGATTTAAACCTTAGGAAATTAGCAGCATTATTGGAATGTTAGGATAGTACGAACATGTTCTCCTTGTTCGCAGTTGCCGAAAATCGACGGAAGGATCGTATTGGTCGGTGATTGCGGCGGCTAGGGTTTCGCGGACGACGGGCGAAGGAAGGAGACGAATTAAGGGTTAATTAGGGATTAGTTGATTTATTAAGAGAATAATTTATTAATTATTAATATTATATATTAAGCGTCGGCCGAATTTCGGATTAATAACTTCGACCGGCGGGGGTTTGGTTCAGCGCGAAATCCCCGAACCGGTGGCGAGATCCGGTTCAGGGGATTCAGCGCGGTTCAGTGAGAAGCGGTTCTCGGCTCAGCGCGAAGGCCGAACCGGCGGCGAGAACCGGGTTCACGGAAGTGCGGCGCGATATAATGGAATAAACGGAATTTTAAATTCGGTAATTATTCCGAATTTCGGAAAATGGATAAAATTGCAAAATTTGATATTTCGAATTTAGGAAAAATTCGATAATTGAGTTTTAGGGATTATTTATATTTTGGAAAATTCAAGAAAAATCAGAAAATTTGGAAATGAGAAATTTCGAAAATTATGGAGATCCGGGGGTAAAGAAAAATTGCATGAAGTGGGGAAAAATGTTATCAGTGATGACAGTACAGCTGGAAACAGTCAGACAGAGGTATGGTACATGGATGCTACCAGAACAGTCAGTAATTGACAGTTGTATTGCTTGGATGGCAATGGCATGGATTGAGTCAGTTTACTCAGTGTTGGCATATTTTATGGATTGGCATACTGGACCGGACTACTATAGACCCTATATGATGTTTTAGGGTAGTTGTGGTAGGTAACTATGCGGTTCAGACTTAGCTTCCACAGTATACATGTGGACTGGTATGCGCCTTGTTGTACCTGGACACATGTTGCCGGATCTTGGAGTTAGAGATTGGCAATGACTGTAGGGGCGTGAGCTTCTATGGAAGTTGTTGGTAGAGGACTCTTTGGGACGGTGGCTGAGTCGATCTCTCCTGGTCCATGTGTGTAGGCCTGCGCGCCTGAGGGTGGCAGGGGTGTCTCGCAGTGGCTAGCCAAGTGTGTAGGCCTGCGCGCCTTAGGGTGGCAGGGGTGTCTCACGTTGGCTAGAGATTTTGTGACTGGATCTGTCTATAGTCTCCAGGAGATTGATTGACGAGAGACGCTGCGGTGTCGGGTGCTTAGGCGCCATGCGTGTTTCGAGATGGGCGTTCCCACTGGCACGCTACCTGGAAGCCCAGAGGAGAGCTACTCTGGTGTGACTAGGGGTGACTGTGGTTGGTCGGAGTCTGGGACTGAGAGTACCTATCCACCCTACATTGTTATGCTGTATTCCTATACTCTTGCTATTATCCTTCTCTTGCATGTGAGCTTTTACTAGCTGTCTTTCCTACTGGGCGTAGCTCATTCCTGTATTATATATTTTCAGTGGCTCGGCAGACTTGACGCTACCAGATTAGGTGGGATCGTGGTCAGCAGGATTGTGGAGGATATCTGACTTGTGATTGTCTGAGATATTCTGGTTAGTTGATTGTTGCTGTTGGATGTATTTAATGAGATTGTTATTCTCATATGTCATGTAATATGTGAGGGTAATTCTGACTTATGTTTCTGGTTGGATAATATTGCACTTGTTGGACTTGGATCTTATTCTTGTAATGTAGTTTCCATTTACTGTCTTATCTTATTGTCTTGGAGTATGGTGTGTGGAGTGCCATATTTTATCTGAGGATATTATATATCTTTTTGTTTGATGGTGAGGTCATTACATGACTATGGAACTTAACCGTGGGGGTTCAGACTTCTATTAGATCGGTTCTCCTACCGTATGGGTTAGGAGTATTGGGTCTAGTAGGAGTAACATTGCGCGAGTCCATCTGTTAATTCAGGAGTCATGAACCTGATTTGACGGTATACCCGGGAGATGGGATCCACATTGTTAAAGGAAAGTAGGTGTGTAATGATGTGTTATATCCTATGTTTTCGTAGGCTACTCAGGTTGGTATGGGACGATCTGAGCTGTCTATATATAAAAAAAAAAAAAATGTATGCCAAAAATCAGCCTAGGAAAAATGGGGTGTAACAACCAGTGTACCATTTGATGGTGCTCAACTTATAGTACGTTGGGTATAATATATGGCATGATAGTCGTCTATATATAGTATAAGAGATAGATGGTAATTACAAATTTATCTAATTTGATCCAATTCCTATCCAATAAACGTTCAACTCTTTAGTAACTCAAAATAAAATAAAAGAGCACTCTTAAGAAGGGAAATCATAACACAATTCATACCTTTGCTCTAGCTTTTGCTTTATAGCAAGATAAAACTCCTCCCAAGTGCTATTCTCCCCTTAAAATCAAGGACATCTAGCATAACATCTTTTAGGATTTTTTTCTTGATATAGCTCTTTCGAGTCATTCTTAGCTCTTCCTTCACTTACATAACAAGATCTTTGTCTCTGTCTCCCTCTCCAAAGTTCCCAAAGATTTATTTAGCAAACCAAAAGTAGTCAATTGTGACTTGCAAGTGTTTAAATAATCCTTTTTAATTAATAAAGGATTTAATAATCATATAAAGTATTTATTTTTTAAAAATGTCTACAAATTCCAATTAACTTATAAAAATTACAATCTACATATCAAAACAATTCTCATGCAAGACTCTTCTTAATGATATACATAAGATACCATTCTTACTACTTGCAACATGGCATACATTTTTAGACATGTAGAAGGCCTTTAATTTCTCAAATTAAGATACACACATGACCTTAACATATGTCACAAACTTAAATTTCTAAGTAATTCATATTTAAATATTTGGGTTGTTACAACTCAATTGCATTTATCATCCCTATGAAATAAGATGGAAAAATTCCTTAGATATGCTCCACCTTCTTTTTAATATATGGCACTACATCATGCCTTTGGGTCCTTTCAATGGGCTTAATCAATGATGTTAACATCTACACTAATTAATTCCTTTTATTTACCAATAAATCAAACCCCCTTTTCTCCTTCATGCATTTTAAGATTCCACTCCTATCTCTTTTTTAGAATCTTGTTCGTCATTAACTTCCTGAATTTTATGATATAACATACTTATTTGTATTGGACATCTCTATTATATATAGACAATATATATATATATATGTATGTATGTATGTATGTATGTATGTATGAATGTATATACACATACATACATATCAATAAAAAATAGGATATGTGCAAGTTTCCTTACATCTACTATCACAATGTTGTTTATAACCTTAAACATTTTTTCTAATACCAACCTATCCCCACTTGGCCCTAATAAAGGATTCATCAATGATAAGTGCTAATCCATCTTTCCATAATACAACAACATACTTGAATAAATATCTAAACCATGAAAAATGGGATTGGTGCTATCACCCACACATAACACATCTCACCACATCACACCAATACTCATAAAAAATAAATGTCTCAGTTATTTACCATAAACATTAATAATAACCAAACAATTATATAAAATGAAATTAATTTTAAAATAAATAAATATCGCACTACTCAACCTAAAAATATTCAACATTGACATATTTGTAGATGCAAAAAAAATAAAATAATGTTTATTCTCATTCCTCTTTGTCACCAAATTCTATTCTATACCTCTAGGCTCTTTTGGCCAATCTCAATGTGGTGCATCAACTTACATTTTAATAAAAGTATTATGTGAGTCTTCAACTATCTTATTAAGTAAATATTAAAATATAGTAGAAAAAATATGACTATTATCAAAATATAAGATAAAGCATATGATAAAACACAAATAGTCATGCTTTATCAATAATATATCAATGAAAATACAAATGAATTCACATAATTTTATTCATTAAAATTCATTATTTTAATTCTCTTTCATATCATAACACCATCTATTTTCTCATATTAGTTTTATTTTCTTCTATGGCTATTATTCCCATCACATGTCATGACATATCTTATGTATCATATGCATTCATAGTTAGTCCTGATGAAAAAGTTCTCCATTGTGTAGAACTTTTCATAAAGCATCTACCATATAACCAACAATCTCACCATGTCAAATGTGGACTTCAAGGTCACACAGCCTATACAATGTCCTGCAAGTTTGATAGCAACCAACCTTAATAGGATTTAAACCTATATTTAGTCTTTCCAACAACCCATCAGGGTATGCTAGAGACAATCATAAGAGTCTTTAATGCTATATAAACACACAACATAATTTATACACCAATATTAATCAAAGTATCACTGTGGATAAAATCATAAGAAAAACCTTTTGTCACATCTCACTATGTTACATCATAACAAAATGAAAGTAATTTATGTCATCATAGTCATGCTTGCCAAATCATATGTCATACTAGTTCATAACACCATTTTAATCATGTGTTATCCAAAATGTTAACCCACCTTTATCATAGACATGAAATATTTAAATTTTATCTAATGTTGGGTCCAAAGCACAATTAGAAAGGGAGGTTAAGTTGGTGATGAACACTTGATGAAATTCTTTTTACAAACTAAGGTTAAGTAAAATCTTTTACAACTTTTAATTATACCACACCCCTTTTTCATTCTTTTAGATAAATCAATAATATCAAGTTGAGTAACTTCTCAAGACTATAATATAGTAATCAAATAAGGAAAAAGTAAAATGCAACATCAACAATAGAAAAAAAATACAAGATTTTTAGGTTGTTTTATTTTAACCTCAAGCTTACATCCTCTTTCAAGGTCAATAAAAATTTCAATTACTTTTAAGTTTAATATTTAATTAAACTTCTACATTACTTAATTAATAAAATATTATAAAATTATGAAATAAAATTCATATAATAAGTTTTATTAATCTTAATAGCCATTACTAATTTCTAATTATAGCTATTAAGGAATGCTTTCTCAAATGGTATCATGTGAAGTATTATTCTAGCTCTTGGATTAGTTAATTATCCTATTTTTCAATCCTTGCATGTATCCTAACACATGCAACTCTTTGACAAATATCTTAGATATATGGATCTTCAAGGAGGATAACTATCTTTTTATTTCTTTCTCATAATCTAACTTATAGTTTTTAAAGCTTCATTAATTTATGTCATAACTAGTGATTTTTTGTCTATCTATCTTTAAATAACTTGTAAAATACTAACTAGACACATAAAATCATAAAACAATCACTTAAATGGTTTCTAATTATCAAAACATTGTGTTGTCCTTAGGTTTAATGAGGTTTTACTTCCATCATCAGCAAGCTATCAAGCAAACATCCTCTCTCATCACGCATACGGAATATGTATGAGAACCATTCATCATAGTCATGGTATCATACAACCATCCTTTATTATCATACATGTTAAACATACATATAAATATCATTACTCACAAACACAAAATCATAAAATCATCATCTAACATCATTTATGTGAAATACACAAATGTAATATTTATCTAAAGCTATCATACAATTGTTATACTTAGTTATGGATATTTCCTTCATCTACCTTGACCAACTATTGCTTTTACACTTCCTTCTTGGATCATCCTTTCAAATTTAACACATTATCAAAAAAATACAAAATTTAATGAATAATTTCATGAAATTTCCTTTATTTCATTGTTTCATATTGCATCAAATCTCACACTATCCTCAATTTTGCATTCATTAATTTATCTTTGATATGGTTTTTATTGTGGATCATTTGATTTGTAATTTGGTTTAACATGGTTAATGTAGCTGACCAAATCATATGTTGGTAGTCAAATAGAGCCCAAGAAACTTTGGCTTTGCCCCTCTCTTTTTTATAATCTTTGTCATAAAACTCTTCTTTTCCTCCTAAACAAGGGATCTAAATATTATTTATGCAAAATTCAATATTTATTCTAAATAAAAATAGATTTATAAATAAAAACCAACACAACATTTTTACAAACAAATTGACTTTTTAATTCATAGAAATTAGTAATCAATGTAATCTATTAGAAGGAATTGGAAGGAGAAATCAAAAGATGATTTCTAAATCACTTATCTTGCTTATGTTTTTCAATTATAGGAAATTTCACTCACAAAAACAAATCTTTCTTCCTGAGTATTTTCTCCTAATAAGATAAACCTCTCTCTCTCTCTCTCTATGTTGCTTTCATTTTCTTTCTTTATATCCAATCTTTTTTCTCATGATTCTTTCCACAACTTGTCATGCAACCGTGACTTGCATAAAAGAAAAGTGTGATGCAACATTAGTAAGAAGGGTGGCTAGAGTTAGTGGAACTTTAAAATAAGATATACTTTTTAAAATACAAAATCATATATTCAATGATTCTTTTCCAAAAATTAAAAAAAATTCATATGGCTACAAAAGTTTAAATAAAAATATCATTGAACGCATCACAATGTGATCTATCCAAAAATATCATAAATATGGAGTACTTCATAAAAATATACATATTTCAAGTCATGTCACAAAAGTTTTGCCCTACCTCTCGACTTGATATCTAGAATATAAATTATTAAAATTCATATATTTAAATTATTTACTTCCTTACTCATCATATATATATATATATATATATATATATATATATATATATATATATATATTAAAATTTCATGTTGTTTTGCAAAACAACTAGTATGATTGAAAATTTCTTACAAAATGATAATATAATATTGCCTACAGTTTTTAAACCTCCTTATTGGACTATTGAATTGATCAAAATTTTGATATAATAATTTGAAATCATATAATTATAATTATATCCAAGCTAAGCTTTATATGACTCAACTAGATCCAACTATCAAACATATTAAAAATTACCTATGTTCACATTTAGATCAAAGTCAATACAAATCAAGCCTATTTATAAGCCTGATTGTAGATTGGTTGGAATGTTTTAGGTTTTGTAATATAGGTGATAAGTTAGATTTCCACATTTTATGTCTTATTTAATTCTTAATTCAATTATTTAATTTAATTTTAACTTTTAAAAATAATATTTAAAAAATTCTATATAATTATTTTTTATAATTTATAAATGATGTGGCATAGTTATTTTTTTTCTTTATAAAAGTGATGTTGATAGAAATTTCATTAATTTTAAGAAGTTTTATTTTTTAAAATTTATATTACATTAATTATTTAACATAATGTTGAACTAATATTGTACAAAACACAAGGTTTTAGAATATTTAATGTTGCACATTTAACTTATTAAAGGTTATTTTCACTATTGTTTTAATTATTATATTATAAATTCAATTTATAAGATACAAATTTTAATTAACTAAAAAGACAAATAGATTAATAATCCTTCATTATATAATTTTTCTTATTGCTATTTTGAAGCTAACTAAGCAATTAATTTTTGTAAAAACATAAATTAAACAATAACAAAAATTATTAAATATATTGAAAGTTAGAAACACTAAACCAAAAATGAGAATGAAGCTTTATTGTAATAATCTAAAATTCCATTGGTATTTTGCAAACCATTTGCGCTCTTAATTGTTACAACTCAGCCTGATTTATGTTATACCATGGATTTTTCTAAACATTATGATTCTTCTGTATGAAATTTCAATAATTATAATGCATTGTAAAATTTATTTTTCATAAGAGATTAATTATTAAGGGTTTAGGTCGGCCCATAGTTTTGGGCCAGCCTTTGGCATGGTTATGCTGATGAATAAAGATCAATATTACCATGTTAAAAATATTTTTTTTGCATTTGACCACACATAATAAGTAAATGCTAGTCATATTAATCTGTGCCATACAGTCGATGATATCTATCTATAAATCAGTGGTACTGTTTTTTTTCTCATTCAACGGAAGATACTACATTCAAATTCAAATACAATCCTGATTCTTCTGAAAACAAAAATTATCAGAAAATGTCAATACACATAATAATATAATATAACTGAATTAAATAAATTTTTATTCCAAAATTCAACCAAAAATAAGCCAACGACTCCTATTTTACAACAATCTACAAAAAAAAAAAAAATATCTCATTGTAATTAATGGAAAGAACCGCTGTGGATCTCTGACGAAAGCACCGGATTTATAGAAAATATCTAGAATTCCACACGAGAGAAGATGCATCAACAAAAGAAGCACAGAACCAAGATGCAAAATTGCCCATTTCCTTCAGTGTCGTCGTACAGCGAGCAATATTATTAAAAATAAGAAACAATGTTGCCCATCATTCATTCATTATTATTGATAATTGATTATCATATCACGTATTATGTATGACTGGTTTTACATTATAGAATTTAAATATTAGTTATTTGTAACAATTAGGCCGATCATAATAAAAACAAAATTGCATTAGCTTTGCTTTCTTATCTGAAAATTTTCAAGTGTTTTTTGTTTCACGTAACAAATCCTTATTTAAAATATCACTTTTATATTCTTAGTTGTAAAAACTACTATTCCACAACATTGTATTTATCTCGTGGACTTCGTGCTGTGCTGCCGTTCATTTGCATCGTGTGCTGTTGTTCTTAATTGAGTCGCTGCAGAATGGGGACAAGCCCCATTTACTCTTATTTAGTAGGTGAATAGTAAAAGGACAGGCATGATACTATTAATTGCTATGGATATTTAATGGACATCTACTAAATGGTGTGTGCTGGCTAACTGTCAAACGTGGTTTCTCTAACCACCCAACTCTACTTTCTTCTAGTTAAATGATGAGAGTTTCTGTCATATGTACCTTTTTAAAGCCATAAATGCAATGATAGGTGTATCTTTTGGCTAAACAAGTCCTAAAAACTTGATATGTGCAATAATTTGGATCTCATGATGCTATTAAAAATGAGATAAATCATCCTAACAGTACAAGGGTATTCTAGTTGTTTACATGCATAGTCACTTATCAAGTCATTTTTATGGGACTAGATTGATAAACAAAACTTGCATGTTTTACTCCTATAGATGGCAGATTATTAGGTTTTTAAATATTACCATAGTTAGTGTTGCAAAATCAATGCATTGAGACTTGTAATGTGTGAAAATTTTACAAAAATTTTGCATATCGATAAAACTAGAAAAAAAAAACTTGAGATAAATTTTTATCATTATGCCAAAGGGCCTTTAAAATTATAATGATTATTGATCATCAAAGTTGGATGATTAACTTTGTAATAGTATAAATATTTTTTAATATTAAGTTGATTCCATAAATCTTATCAAGTAGTTTTGGTTATCAAATGGTCCAAAATGCTTCTGATCTTGCGACTCTTACACAATGACATTTTAGTAATAATTTGTGAGTAACTAGAGCTTTATTTAAATACTACCTAAGTTTTTAATTAAAAACATTCACTGACTGGTAACAACTAATTAGTTAGTTTGTTAATTACTTTTAGCCATTAGATAATATCTATAAGTAAAAGACTTTTTTAGCATTATGGATTGAGGAATTTTTTATAAAACTTTTGGCAAACTCTAAAGAAAAATTTCAAGTCATTGAAGTTGTTAGTAGCCAATTCTTATTGTCGCATCCTTACACTAGTGCTTCACTTATTAAACCCTAAACTTTATTTTTTTTTTCTCAAATCAGCTATGTTCTCAATTTACTTTATTCTTAATTGATTTAATTAAGACACGTATGTCTCATTAAGCATTTAATCAAGCATAAAAATTTTATTTATATTAATTTTGATTTTGCATCACTAAATTATTTTCTTTTATTGCTAAGTTTATTGTGTTGTCGGGTTGTAGTACCCTCTTTCTTTTATTTCATTATTATGAGAGCTTAGTCAACTCGTTTTTTAGTGAAAGCTTATATTAATTATGTTTGTTCTTTTGGGGTAGATGTAGACTTGATTTTAAGTCATACCTAAAAATCATTGCTGTAATTTTTTATTTATGTTATTTTTCTTATTTTATAATTTTTATTAAAAATTATTATTAAATAAATTGATATATTTTAAAAACTTTTAACATTTGTTCAAAATCACTTTTTGAGAGGTGCTTAAGGTTATTAAGAATTTCTTTAAAATAGTTTATTTAAATATTTTTGGAGAAATCAAAAATTTTATTTCTAGTAACTCACTACCTTTTTAGTGAACCACACTTCAATTTGTGTCAATGCGAGGTCCTTTTCTTATGAAAAGAATATTTTAGAGTGATCCACGGCTCAAGTTGATGCTTGAGTGAGTTTGAGCAGATGTGTACCTTTTAATATGCCACTATTCCTTTTTTGTGACTATTATTTCTATTAGAAGATTAGGTTAATTAGGTCTTTAAAATTAGTTGATAGAAAAATATAGAAACTAACACACTTTTTTGAATTTTCTACTAAGAAAAATTCACAAGATATTTTTGTATTTAAATTATTTAGTAAAATGAATGAAAAAAAGTTTAATTAAATTATAAAGTTATAAATATTTATATTATGTTTTAAATATTATAGAATTTAATATAATTATAAGTCTAGAAATAGCTTATGAAAATTAGCCTTAGAGATAACTTATAAAAGATAATTTGAGAAGAATAAAAAAAGAAGAGCAAGAAGAAAAAAAAAAAAAAGAATGCCTTGAAAATAGGTGTGTGTGAGTCAAAGGAGACTAGCAAAAATAAAAAGATAGATAATACTGAAGTGCTCTTTTACATGATGGTTAAAAAAGAAGAAGAAGAAAGTACATCTTCAAATGTAGAAAAGATAAATTTCTCTAATGAAAGATTGCCTTAACAATTGCTTTTTGTTTGATAAAATATACAGTTTTGTATAAAAAAATATTAAAAATTAAAAGAGAAATATTATGACTATATATGTCTTTTTTATCAAATCAAAAATAAGGTTGATACTTATTTAGAGAATATAAAAAGACTAATGTAATTTAACACAATAAATTAATGAGCATATATCTTTTTTAAGGAGTTCAATCAATTTAAATCCATGCACCCTATTTGCTTATCCATATAAAGAAAACTAATTAGTAGAGAAATTTTTGTTATATATGCTAGAAAATTTTGTGAGCATATGCATGATGGTTATAATAACAAACTTATATGTTAATATTTCATATTACCTAGTCATACTTCATATGAATGTAGGTTTAGAGGTAATATTCATTACAAATTACCTACTTTTGCATGTATAGTAAAGGAAAATAGTAGCTCATACACTCTTAAATACATTAAACCAAAAATGGTTTGGATTCTCAAATCTAATGATTAAGAAACAAGTAGTGTATATGTAAACTTTGATGAATCTATTTCAATTAAACTAAATAATATACACATAGATTATAAACAAATAAGATTTAAAAAATTAACATTAGACGATTCAAATGAAATAAATAAGGAAAAGAAGAAGAGATTAAAGAAAATCTTAAAAATTTATAATTTAATAAAGTTCATCCTAAAGAATAAGTTGTAAGAAAATTATGGATGGTGTTAGAACTTGATCTTGTCATAACAATTAAATTTTTGTAGCAAATTTTAAGCCTATCTTAATACAATATGTATTAAATAATATGTTTTGGATAATAACTACAAAAGAGGAATTAAATCAATTTGAATAGATTTATGATAGTTGACTTTTAGACCATCAGTAAAAGTGTAACTAAAACAAAATGGGATTGGTTAATATTTTAGCAAAACCCTTACTTTGTGAAAAACTTACAAAACTTAAAATTAAGTTTGGGAGCATTAAAACCCTTTAAGTGATAACAAAAAGAGAAACAAAATAGAAATTAAAAGAAGCATAAATTAAGGGAGAGCACTATTCTAGTCATAACACATATGTAACGAAGCTTATCCTTAATTATTTTATATATTATTTTATAAATAGTTTATATTTTTATCAATTTTATTAAAGGTTTTGTTATAAATAAAAGGAAGAGATTATTATGTTGTTGTCCCTTAGTCATGGTACTTTATTTATTGATAATAAATACTAAGTATTTTAATAAATTTATTTAGATAAATTTTTATATTTTTGATAATTGATTCTCATATTTTTGAGAGAACTTAAATAAGAAGAAAACTAAATGTCATATCTTATCAAGATCATCTTGGTTGAAGTGGCGAACTACAAAGAGAAATATTTTTAATTTAATTTTAGTTATTTTAATTTTATTTTGATTAAAATATTAAAATTAGTTAAAATTATTTTTATATAATATAAATTTAATTTTATTTAAATTATCCATCTTAATTTTTTTAGATTTCTAATATCTTTGATCATCTTATCTTGACTATCTTAAGAAGAATTTTACTATAATTACATCTCTAAAATATTCTATCATTAACTTATTACAAAATATATATTATAATATTACGAATTAATTAGTAAAAATATTATTACTATTATTATTATTATTATTATTATTATGTAAAAATAAAATAAAAAAATAAAAAAATAAAAAATAAAAATAAAAATAAAATAAATAATAAACTAAATCTATTTAGCTTACTATTACCCCTTAGAATTAAACTAAATGTATTGGATCATGGTATTGAAGCCATTTCCAATACAATCAAGTGGGAGAGCACTTTAGAACCCATATCAAAGTGTATCATATTGAAGGGTGCCTCTACAGTATGGTATCCTCTAAAGTGTATGCATTAACAATAGGTGTGATCATTTTATAAGTGAACCATGGGGTAGCCAACCCCAATAGGCTAATTAAGAGGAACATGATAACACTTATAAGGAAATAAAAATACTTAACTCAGGTGATGTGGGACTAAAACTTAGCAATAGTTTTGCACAACTAGGTTCCAAATTGTGAGAGTGATGTGAGTAATCTAATCATGCAATTTTACAATCAAACAATTATAATCTCATCCACCTTCTAAAAATGCATAATTAAATCTACCATTATATCATGCAATTGTATGATCACTTGGTCCATGTTTAATTCATACATAAGATCTAAATATAGCCATCAATTCATGTTTTAGATTTAACAGTATAGATCAAATCTATATTTCAAAATAGTGCTAGTTTAATCGTATCTATCTGGTTGCTTAGGTTTTATAATCGAACCATTAAGAATGCTTTAGATCATGCAGCTCTTATGGGGAAACATTGATAAAGCTGTCCAGGATCACTAATAGGACAAACACTCAAACTAAGAAAAATAGTTTAAGGCTAAAGAAGCTAAAAGATATAATTACTAATTTTTCTACAATGTTTAATTGAAAAATATTATTTAAGAAATCACTTGGTCAAAATGCATGACATGTAAATGTTTAAACATGAAAAGGGTGGGCCAAAAATTAGATATCTAGAAATGCATGGAAGGGACAATGAATCTAGCTATTGAAAATTCTATGTTTTGTAATAGCACATGCACATTCATATAATCTTTTACTATGGATAATAATTTCATCCTACACTCTACATGGATTGCTATTAGGAATAAATAACTCATCAAAATCTCAAACGAAAGGATATGGTACTCAAGATGCCTAATTAAAGTTTCAATATTGGTGTGGAGAATTTTGAACAATTTGCTTCTTTTATGCACAACAATTAAAGAAAACAAAATATCCAAATATCTTCTAAATTTTCACATTGTCCCATTGATGATTCATTGAATCATGCCTTTTTTGTCATGATAAAACTAGTAAGGTGTGATATAATTTTGCCAACACCTTGAAAATTTAGTAAAGGAAATCATTCAATATACATGATCTATTACATAGTTGGTGGAATCAAGATGGACGTCACATAGTATAAGGAGAAGTGGCAAACATCCTCCAATTAATTATATGATAGAATATCTAGAAAGTAAAAAAATGAGAATATTTGAAGAAATAAATCAATCAGTCATGAATATTATAAACAACATGATCAAGAGCTATAAGAATATCTTTAAATACTTCCTTATATGCAATGTTCTTAAGAGGATCTAATTATGGTTCAACTTGGTTTAGTCCCAATGTTGAATTTGATGAAATATAGAATCTACAAAAAGGTCACAAGAAACCTCCCACTTGTTGACATCATGAAGCTAAATTTCATGGACATGAAATCCTTAAGAGCGATTGCATAAAATTATGGTGGAATTGTCCATAACCACAATGTTAAAATAATAGAAGCTTATGTTTTCTTCCCTAGTGAAGGCTTTGCATTGGAAGAAATATCTTTAGTAATCCTTAAAGGTTTGAAGACATGCAAAGATAGGAATATTAGAAGGTTAGTTATCAAATTAGATCATATTACTCTACTACATATGATTTATAGGCCCAAGAACATTCCATAGGAAAGCTCAACACCATTCAAGAAATTAGTCAAAAGATGAACTTAATCAGAGTGGGTTAGAATTGCATTCATAAAAGAGGGCAACAAAGTAGCTAGAATGCTTCCTAAAATGGTAGCTAATATGGCCAGCCAACAAACCTAGAAATCAGATAATGTTCTATAACACTTTGGAGCTTTGGTGAATATGAAAAAAGATCAAATTTTATATGTTCTATCATTATACAAGATACAAAACATTATTGTTCCTAATCATCCCTGATATGATGTTAAATCTTTGGAACTTTTAGATAGTCATCAAAATAATGTATGGTATGTTCTTGTCATTTTTACCATGTGAAAATTCAATCTATAATATCATAGTCTTTCAACCACCAAATGTATTGAAGACCTGTCACCCGTGACTAATACATTTGTCACCCGTGCCTAGTACATTTGTTACCCATTATTAAGTGGTAAAGGCCTGACTACTTAAGTTATAGTGCATGCCCAAAGGTTTCATCATATAACTACAAGAATTACTAAATGAAAATGGTGATGTTATGATTTAGCCATTGTGCTAATGTTTACCAAGGCACCTTATCATATCCAGATGATACTCTCTTCACTCTGAAATCATGTAAATGTTGATACTGTGTAGATGGAACACCATTTGTAGCTCGAAAGGTCTTCTAGGATAGACATTAGGCAAGTACATTCACAAATAACATTGTTGATGCATTCTTAATGTTACAATGGCCTATCTCTTCACAGTAGACTAATGACCTTGAAATATTTCTTTTTCATCCAAGCATTACATCATGCCTTCTAATTTGGGTCAAATCAATATGTCTAATAAATTCATTGAAAGAAATTTAAAGGATCAATAGTATGAAATGGGATTGGAATAATATGGAAATGAATATCACTATGAACTCATCAATAATTTATGATTATTTAGGCTACAGAATTGTCTTTCTACAAGAAACATAGGATTATGATGTAAGGCACTATAACGTATGGACTCCCAAATGACAAGGAGTGGCAATTTTTTTGTAAGGGATCTAAAAGGATTATTATGTATCAAATTATTTGGGACATCCCAAAGGACCTAGATACATCAAAGTTTGTGACTACTCCCAAAGGATCTTTGGTTTTTCGTTGATTTTAAGTACATCCCAAGGGACCATGAATGTGAAAATTTATGTGATGGAAGAGTGCTAGAAAACTTGTTAGATATTAGTCACTAAGAGAAATTTCATCAAACAAACATGTCCATTATTTCATTTCTAATTTGCAGAATGACTTTTGTGACACTCTAGCATGCTTTGTGGGTGCCTATAATCATTCTAATGGCTTCATTACTATCTATTTCAATAATCATCTATGTTATATTATGCTTCAAACATTAGCAATCAATTTTCTAGTCTATGAAGCTACTACTAGGACAAAAAGTGGATTAATTGTTTCAATGAAAGCATGGAAGGGGATGATCTCTTATAATTGCTCAAACAAAAATATATTGAACATGGAACAAGCATATTTGTTTATATTGACTTATTAGTTGACAGTGGAATCTAATGGATCTTTTTAATACATTTCACAGCCATTTGTGAGAATAGTGCAAGTAATCCCATTTAAGTAATGCATCCTTTTTCTTGGTTTATAATATTGGCAAGCACTAAAAATTTTAAGACTTTAAGAGTTTATATTGAATATGATACCTAACATTGAGTTTTTTACTTTCTCATACAATCTCTTGTTTCTTTCCCTCTAGACGTTCAAAATACTAAGTGGAGAATGAGTTACATTACTTGTTGGCATGTTGGACTACCCATTATCTCTTTTCTCTATTTTTTACAAAGAAAATTGTTTGATTATTTAATTTGAATTTTAACCTTAAGAGCTTGAGCATAAAAGTTCAATGTCTCTTACACTATGTAACATTTAGAAAATGTGTGTTTGATTGTGTCCTCATTGGTGCAATGAGGACATTTGGAAGCTAGAAAAATGTTGAGTTGCTTTAACTGATCTAGAAAAGGTAAAAACCTATTAAAAATCTACAAAGCAAGCATTGATGTCTAAGTTAGGTATTTACCATCCCAACTTTTCTAATTTCTTTTCTCAAATTCATTTTTTCTTAATGACATGTAAAATCATTTTTTTAACTAATTATTATTAATCTAAATATTAGGCTTTTATCAATGTTTTAGTGCTTTTTATGTTTTTCCAAGTATTTAACTTTCTGACCATGTGTTTACTTTGCTCTAGCTTTGATCTCATATTTTCAAAGCAAAGAAACTACTCCAATAGTAATTTTCAATTCCTTTTCATTGAGCAAGCCAATATTACTTCATTAAGACTCCTAATTCCTAGAACATTTTCTTCCATTGGAGACAAAACCTATCACATTTCCTCTAATGATGTTTTTGATTATCCTCATAATCCTTAAATAGTAAAGTGTTCATGATCTATTTTGATTCACTTATTATTTTACTTTAGGTGATGTATTGTCATTTGAATGCAAGATGGAATTGACTTTAACACATCCATGATAAGAATCAACCTTCCTCCTATTGATAAGAGGTTTTTCTTCCATCCTTCTATTTTGTTTTATATTTTTTTCAAACAATTGTTGGAAGTATCTAGATTTCTTTCTACCAATAAAAATTGAGCATCCCAAATATGTGATTAGCATAGAACCTATCTTAAAGCCTAATTTTTTGAGAATATTATTAACTAATAAATATTTCATATTTCATTCTATTTACAATTACAATTTTTGAGAGTTTATCAACATACCAGTTGATTGATGGTATTTATCAAAGAAGTTGTTAGTTGCTTTGATTGATCTTAAGTTTCCCCCATTGAATACTATAATGTTAGTTATGTAACTAAGATGTGTTATTATTGGACAACCACGATTTGTTGCATGTTGCATTATTTTTTTCCTCTAAAAAACATTTTTGAAAGATATGTTGAATGTTTCCATAGCTATAATAAATATTATTTGAGAAATTGGATTGCTTTGTTGCAAGCCTCTTGATGAGAAGCCTTTAGGAGAACCATTTATGAAAATTGATAAAAATGGCATTGGTAATGATGTTTTTAGTTAGACTGATGAACTTGAGGGGGAATTAAAATATTTCCAAGGCTTTTATTAGAAAGGTTTAAGAGATATACTATGGATAGCACTCTTGATGTCTAGTTTTATTGTAGAATTTCTTTGTTGATTTTTTATAGGTTTGTAAAGGAACTTTGACACCAAATTTCACACACTTGTTGGTTTTCATTCTTGAATTTTTTTTGAGTCATTACATTTTGATATAAGGAATATATTTGCCCTTGGTAGGCCTTCTAGAATTGGGTTGCCTATTAAGAAATCTAGTGTTGCCTTTAGTAGGTCTTGTGTAATAATTTCCTAATATTTTTTAAAAACATACCATTAAAACTATTTAGAAATAGCACCTTATCCTTGTCAAGTTGAAGTATCACTTACTTTATTTATGGCACATATATTTATTTTAATATGTAACTGCTTTCTACATTTAAAATTATATGTGGAAAGCTATTTAAGATTTCTTCATCTCTTATTATTTCTTTTTCAAAGAGAAGGGAATGGAAAAACACTATTGCTCCTTTCTGTATTTAGTCATATTTAGATAATTTGGAACCATTGTGGTCTATAATTTTAGTTATGCTAAGCCTTGATCGATTTTATTTTACTAAAGCATGAAAAATTTTGGTTTTTTTATCCCCTTCTTTTAATTTTTTTTCTCTAGCTTTCTAATGCCAATAAGTTTATTCCTTACAAAGTTTCTCCAATAATTACTGGTTAGCTTGGTTGAGCTTAATCAAATCCTCCTATGAGTCTTGTTCTTCAATCTCTATTTGCATTCACTCACTTTTAGTTTAGCTTGCTTTATTGCTTTGAAGATTTCACAATAAGTGTTGTGCTTCTATTGTTTATGACAATCCTTCAATCTGCTCAATTTGAATGCTAAAGTTTTCATTCTTGATTGATGAGTAATGATGGCCCAATTTTGTTTGATAACTTTATAAAAGTTTGGATGTAAGATCCACATGTTGTGGAACTTAAACTACATAGCACCAGCTAATTGTTCCTTGTGTTGATGCAAATGAAGAATAGAGTGGTCTGAACTTATTTTATAAAGGTGTTGGACCCCCTTTCATTTGGATTAGAGTTCATCCATTCCTTATTAACTAAAAGGCTATCTTATCTTTTTTTTATATCCAATGGCCTTTCCTTCTTCCAACTTAGGTGTAAGAAGATCTTATGAATGAAAGATAAATTAGATTATAATCATTTATTTAAACTATGGAATCATGTGTGGCTTCCATGGATGGGATTGAGCAACCTAAGGATTTAATCAATGAAGCTCTAACATTGAAATTCCCCCAACTAACCAAAGATTTTTTTTTTGTGTTTGTACCAATTTGAATTAGTTGATTCCATAGTTCTTTCCTTTGAGTTTTAGTGCATTTAGTATATACAATACAAAATATGCTAACCTAACTTCCTTGATCATTTATCTAGATGTGCAAAAATTGGACCTCTTCTTAAGCTTCACCATTGCATCTTGTCATTCCATAAAGCCCATATTTTAGTTTGTTCAATTTCCCATGTAATGTGAGAAAGAAAGCATGACAACCAAACTTTGAAGATTTTTTTCCTAAGTCCTTTGTTCCAACAATATGAGTAATGCTATTTTGTGAGATGTGATCATATGCATAAGATTGGCATTTGATTTATCATTCAACACCCTTCTAATGTTCCAAATAAGTAGTTTATCAATTAATTGAAATATGATTAGCAATTTGAATAGGTTTAGAACTTCTATGATTCCTTTTCAGAGTTACATGTTGCTCAAAGCCATTTTTAGTTTTTCTTCTAGATCTTCATGTTATTACTAGGATGAAATCATTCTGGTCCATTTGTAGTTACCCAGAATTTATCTCTTTCTTGAAATTCCAAGCTAAAGTCTTTTAGTTGTTTCATGTTTAGCACTTCTTTGTTATTTTTTTCATTAGATTCACATTTGAATCTGACATTGAACCACTACTTTAGATCTTTGCTTTCACCCTAATTATTACATTAACAACTGATATACTACTTGATTTGCAAATACTTACATTTTTAGTAAAATTGAGCATTTTAATAAGTGAGCTTTGGTTGTTTAATTTCTCAACTTTTTCAATTTCTTATTTTTGTTGATTTGTATCAAGGGATCGTTGCATCTACTTTAGGGATATAGCCTCCATTTCCATTCATTCCATGTGATTTGCTTATTCAATTGGCATCATAATTTGTCTTTTTCCTAACTATTCCACTTCTCAATCTAGTTCTTTTTGCTTTGTTGCCTTGTTAACTTCTTCATCTCGACATTCCTTGTGAGAAATTCACAATGCAAGTTTGCATGTCATTGCTTGTAGTAATAAAGAGAGAGAATTTCATACTTAATCTTTTATAAAAACATAATTAAACTATTGACTTTCAATGTGATTTGAATTTCTTAATGTAATTCCTTTATTAAATCAACCTATATGCAAATCCATGCCATAATAGGTATTGTTAGGTTTTAAAGTTGCAACGTCCACCTTTTGTGGTTTCCCAACATTAGAGGTTATTGAAAAAATAGCAGCTTTATTGAATAAATGGATTCTAAAGAAATCCATACTAGAGTAATCAAAGATATTGTGCTCAAATAGAACTCCTGATTCTTTTTAAAGACCCTCAATTGGTAGTTTGTGACATTCCACAACCATTGCAACTAGTAATGCAAATAATCTTCTTAGTCAAAAAGAGATTATGGCACTTATCCAATGCACTAATTTTACTTCACCCTAAAAGTCAATTATGTTTACCACTTTTTTAATTCCTTTCATGCTTGATCTCCCAAATGAAAATTTATCAATGAAGGCCAATTTAAAACATTCTACCATTTTCTCAATCTTCATGCCCTCAAAAATTATTTTCATTTCTGTTTTATGCATGATAGGGCCTTCATTTTGACTGGGGATTTATCAATTAATCCTCCCAACACTTCTGTGAAGGGTTGGGAGAAGAGTGGATGGGGGAATCATCTAATCAATCATTGTTATCTTGAGTCAGTGCAATGAATAGAACGTTTTTAAAATGTGAATGACTAACATACCTGAGGACATGCTAATTCTTTTGTCTTTGATGTTTCTTGTGATTTGATCCTTAAGCAAAGTTGATTCATCATCTTGTTTGCTCATTAGAATAAAATTGGGGTTGAGTGAATACTTTTATCACACTATCACCATCAACATTGCAACACCATCACGATCGCATCACTACATCATCTTATAGTCACAAAATTGTACCATCTCAAACAAAATAAATGGAGTAGAATTGATACTTTAGTCTACACTATTTATGTTTATTTATAGCAGAGACATTTGTTATTATGGACTATTCCACACATTTATTGGACTTTATTCTCAACTTCAAGCATGGAGTTTTTGGTATATTTGGTTGTGGATGGTATACATGTTATTTCAATGTTGCTTGGAGGTATTTTGTACACGTTGATACATGCTAGCTTATTACCTTAGCCTAAGGTAGAGAATTCATTTAGGGTGACATATTATGAGCATGATGACCACATTAGGGGATTGTGACTCCATGGTGCATTGTGGTTTTGCACCTATGGTTCTTAAAAAAATAATGGTGTGACTTTTAAAAATGTCATGGAATGATAGATTTGGTGTTAAAACAATACCATCTACAAGTCTAATGTAGTTTAAGGATAAACCAAAAGAAAACTAGTAGGCCTATAATGCTTAAAACCAAAGAAGATAGGAAGTGATCATCGAGTGATGTCTTAAGCAAGAATTCATAGGACAAGAAACGACTCTTATCAAGCTTCTATATGGAGGCATATAGGGATTTATTATCTCAATTTAGCTATTCAAGGATTGATTCTAGTATTTATATGAGATGTTATGGGCTTAAGATATTGAGGTACCTTTTGAGGGCAAAGCCTATTAGGTCAAGACGGGAGGATCCAAGAGAAACATATCTCAAAATAGTCAAAATAGGATGTCACTTTTTGTATTAATGCATATGTTGGAGTCTAAGGCGTCACTTAGTACATTAGATTCAAGTATGTTAAGGTGAGGAGAGTATGGGCTAGGATTTTATGAGTTATAGTTTTCATATTCATTAGCCTATTACGCAGTGTGACATTAGTGTGTTACCTTCTTAGTAGAGATGGTAAAACTTGTAAAACTATGAGAAGAGGCTTAGAAGATAAGGAGAGCATGAGATAATATGGCTAGCTAGAGTTCAGACACCCAAGATGTGTTTAAAGCCCAAGTGGAGTAGTTTTGCATGGTCTTCATTCGACTGAGGTCATGGGCCTATCTAAGCGCTATAGATTGGGTTGTGGTAGCTAATCAGCTAGCCTATTGACCCCAACAATTTGGCTTTCTCTTTAAGCCATGCAAATTATGGCATAATGTCAAGCACTCCTAAAAATTATCATATAATCTAGCCTTCCATAATATAGGCTTTATTATTCATATGGGCCAATCCCTCTTAGGCTATAGAAGACCTAAATAACACATCACACTACCCACTATATAGTTTGGCTCTTTCATTATTCCTTATGATGTCCTATACAAGAAATTGGCAACTTATCTACACTTGAGTTTCTTAACATGTGATTTTGCACTCCATAAACCAAACTATACTAATCAAGCAAAATGGTTACCTCTTTATCTGATGGGAGTCTTAACCAACCAACTTATTCCTTGGCTTGGTAGTCTAAAACTTGGGGTCCACTACATCAACCCTAACAACTAATTTATCAAGATTCCCATATCATATTGATATTAATTGAAAGAAATATTACCAACCATCTAGGATTACTCTAAGTATTCCTTTAACCTTAATATATTATCTAAGATGATCATGGGCTTTTTTTCAAACTCTAATAAGCTATCTAGCTATTCTAAGGCTTCCTCCAAAACATTAATCAACTATCAATGCCTTCTAAGATTTCTTCTAAGACAATAATCATTTATTTAAGACATCTTAAGATTTTCTCCAAAACATTAATTAATTATTTGAGGTACCCTAAGGTATCTTCCAACCCTAATTCAACTATATGAAGTACCTTAGGATTCTTTCCAACCCTAATTCAACTATGTAAGGTACCCTAACGTTCCTTTTAAACCTTAATTCAACTATCTACGATACTCTAACCAATATATATTTCACACTTACTATTACTCTTTGTCCTAACTTGTATATATGATCCTTACTTCTTATATGAGCTTCTTGAGCATTTGCTCAAGTCTTGCTCAAGTCTTAACTACTTACCTTTAATTATTAGATACATTTTCCAAGTCATAGGTAACCTTTTAATCCTTGGTTTACAAGAGTTTTATAGGTGGCTCTTAAGCCTCCTAGTCTAACCTCAACCATTATTTACCTCTTTTTTACTTCTCTTAAGGAACCACATCCATAGCTTATCATCTATGGTGTCTAACACATGGCACAAAAGTCTTAAGTTGCTACTTATGATCTTACCCAATTATCAAAGTCATACCTAAGGATTAGACATAGCACATCAAAGCCATTTTAGCCATTTGTTTGAGCCATATACCTTTCTTAAGGTGACTCTTAAGCTTTGTTTCTATCCTAAACTCCATCTAAGGCCTAATTTAAGAGTCTCTTAAATCCAAGACCTTCTTTAAGGTGTCAACAAGGTATCACCATATGTTATAAGTTCTTGTTTTTAACATTAATTCTTAACTTAATATTTATACATGCCAAACCATAACATAAATCTCATCACAAATCACAAACAAAGATTATCATAATTCTTTTCCATGGTATTATCACAAGAATCCTTGATCTAAACCTCTCTTTCTAAGGCTGCCCATGATCTTAACCAAATTTAAATTTCATACCATGACATCTTTAAATTTCAAATTCTAGACTTTAAATTAAAATCCTAGACACTTTAAATTTCAAATCCTAAGCCATTGGAATTTCAAACCATAGAGTTCTTAACTTTTAAACCTTAGATTTTCTTAGTAGATTCAACTAGCCTTTATACCAAATTTAGGGTTAACTAGTCCTACACTTGACCTAAGCTTAATCATCTACCAACCGTGAATAGCAAAAGTCATCATCTCCTAATCCATAATCACACATGATAATTATGACCATGTTACATTGCTAAACTTAGTCTATCCTAAATGCCTTTCAGTCATTGCCATTCCCAACCACTCTTCCTAGCCTACATAAGGCTTTAATCAAACCTAGCCTTCTTTTAAGGCAAAACTATGGCTCACAAAGCATCTTATCTAAAGCCTAAGCATTTACAAGCACCTCAAAAGCCATTTGCATCATCTTAAGGTCTCAATAATGCCTCCCATGTCCTTAACCAAGCAATGAACCCAAGCTATATGGGAAAACCTAAGGCAATAACATAGTTTGGCCATAAGAATGATCATTATGTTTTTTTATAATGCAAATTCAATCTTTAAGGTTCATTATCAAATTTTGGGTTCTAATAACATAAGAATAAAATAAATATTTTCCTTAGCATTCTTAGGTATATATTGATAATTTCATCATGTCATGATACTAATCTTGAAAACATAAAGTAATCATGGAAGGAGCTAAGCTATCACATGATGAATATGGTAATGTTCCTAGTAATAATAAATTTATTATATGCATTAAATAGATTTAGATCATCCAATAGATGTGAGTCCTTGGCAATCATAATCATATAATACATTATATCAATATAGAATGTTCTCAATTTTATGGTTTCCTACATCTTATTGTGACATAAAAATTATATCATTCATTGATTTCTCTTAAGCACAAATCAATTTATATTATCATTAGTTACATCACAACTTATTCAAACGTTTTGCAAGATAATGGTCACTTTAAAGGAACTATAAGTCTCAACCATAGTATAAAATTAACATTGAATAAGATCTAGTCTCAAGCTTTCATTTAACCACAGAACTCCTATCATCATGTTTCTAGTTCCATCAACATGAAATTAAATTAGCAATATAATGATATGGCCAAATATATTACATGTATACTTAGCAAATTACTTCTTTGTTAAAGTTAGATTGTATCTAATTTAATGCATGATATTGACAGTTGACTTACTTTTAAACTATGGAGATGTAACACCCCAATTTTTTGGCAATTCTTTTCTTTTTCTCATTGGTGCAAAAAGCACGATACACAAGTTATTACATTTGGTTAGCAACCCTTTCACTCTATAAGCTTAACATTCAAACTATGTCTTTTGATTCCTTAAAGTAAAATGTGTGATTGCAAATGCCACAAGAGAGGGAGAATTATGAGATTTAATTTTTCTCTATTTTTGGATTATATTTATTTTAAATAATTTCTTATAAAAATAATTTTATTTTTGTAAAAAAATTTTGATATTCAAAAACTTATATACGTATTTTTTAATTTTTATGATTACAAAAAAAAATAAAAACTAAAAAAGTACATAAAAATTTTTAAGTAATTCAACTCAAACTAGAACCTATGTCTATCCTCAATAGAGGTTGAAAAAGATATATTATTAAAAGAATTATAACTTGAGATTTTTTACATTTTACCCCCAACCTACTTAAAGGCTTTTCTTAAAATTCACCTATGACCCACATGAGAGTTTTTCTTACTGTTCACCTCCAACTTACTAGTTTATTAGGGTTCAACTATAATTCAAGCTTTTGCAAGAAAATCTCCAACATGAATTTTTAATAAAATCAAACTAAACTCAAGCTTTTACAAATTTCTATTACCAAACTCAAAAGAAAAAACCAAAATATAATAAAAAATAAATTTTTGATAAAAGTGTACAATATTTTTTATGCCTATAAATGAATAGAGAAAGGCACAAATAGCTTAATATTATGAAGAGAAGTTAGAAAATTAAAGCTTAAAAGATTTAGGCTTAGCTAGAAGAATTTGATATTTCAAGCAACACTAAACCATAATATACTATTGGGAGATTTTGCACCAATAGAATATGATGTAGTGCTTCTTTAAAATTTTAAAATCTTATTCACATTCATTAAAAATTTTATTCATAATGGTTAGGTTTTTATAGAAAACTTTTGATCATAACTATTACGAAGTTAATGAAAACTGATTTTAAAACCTACTACTAAATAGTTATTTCCTTTTCTAAAGAAGCATTCTCAACAATCTTGAAAGCTTTTTATCACAAATCTGAAGTATCTTCATTTGTTTCTCATCTTCTTTCATGTCAAAATCTAAAATATCAATTTTGTCTTTGTAAAACTGTTTCAATCTATTAAGTATTAGACATTAAAGAAGTTAAAGTACTAATAACATCTATATAATTATTGTCAAGAACTTCATGAGAACTTACCTCATTCTCTTCTTCTACACTAGATGTACATCATCCATCTTCCTTTACCATATCATTCCATCCTCCTTATTAGTTAAAGTTGCATCATCCAAATCTTCTAATACACTCCAAATAGCTTAAAAAGCTTTCTTCTTGATGTCATTAAGTTGTAGATATTCTAGTCTAACATGATTAGTTTGACCAAGAATATAGTATCTTTGTACCTTCTTCTTCTCTAATCTTCTCTTCTTTTGGCAATCCCTATTTATAAAACTTTTTTCCAAATTTTTAGCTAAACTTTTAACATGAAAATTTACCTCTTCTTTCAAATTCATGGAAAAGATGGATGCCATATTCTAATTATTTTTGTTTACTTTGAATGCCAATGGTTCTTCTTCCTTTGCTCCATGTATTGGCTTGCTTGTAGAAACCTCCTTTTTAACTCTTCTACACATCTCAATCTTGACTATTAAAAATTCTCCTAGTAATTCATCCAACTTAAGCTTGTTTATGTCATTGGTCATCTTTATTGATTGACCTGATAATACTCCTTAGGTAGAATCCTTCGCACTTTTCTAATAAGGTCTACGTTATAAAACACCTTTCTAAGATGTGTTAATCCATTAGTACTATATATAAATAGCATAAATATCTTCTTTATAGTTTCTCTTGATTTCATTCTAAAAGCTCATAATCATGTGTAAATTATTCATTTTCATTTTTTTAACTTCAGAAGCACCTTCATAATTTACTTCTAACATATTTCAAACTTCATGTATGATATACAAATTCATAATTTGATTAAATTTATTAAGAGATATGACATAATGAAGGTAGTTGAGTGCTTTAGACATTTAATTATGTAATTCTCCTTCGATTACTATTAAGTTACTATTGATTTGATCTCATTAGTGTATGAATCTTTAGGTAAATCACATGGCTTGATGAGCACTTACTATGGTTTTAAGTCAATTGATTGGATAAAAATTCTAAATCTATTTCTTCAATATAAATAAAATTCACCCTTAAAAAATGTAGAAAAATTAAAGAAAATGCTTCATCTAATTTTGCACAAATATTAACCATGGGTGAAGTCATATTAAAAACTTAGTTGTATAAGTAAATTAATAGATACAAGTATTTTGATATGCACAAAAATTTATAAGATAGAAATTAATATTAATATTTAACCAAAACAAAAATTAAGTAAATATAATAAAATAATTAAAATACACATGATTAATCACCCAAGTGATTTGACTCATTATTTGTAGAGAACCCTCTCTAATAAGAATTGAAGTAAAATGAGTGTGTTTGAATCCTACAAGAAGGGCATAAATTATGGGTTTTAAAATAGTTTTGTTATTTTTTGGATCATATTTATTTTTAATTATTTTTATAAAAATAATTTTGTTTTTGTAGAAAACCTTGATATTCAAAAATTTAAATATGTATTTCTAATTTTATGATAAAAAAAATAAAAAAAATTAGAAAAGTATACTAAAAGTTTTAGTTAGATTAGTTTAAACTAGAATTTATATCTAACCTTAACTAAGATTGAGAAGAAACATTACTTTTAAAAAAATTATGACTTGAAGTTTTTCTTCATAGTTCTCCTCCAACCTACACAAACTTTTTCTTTATGATTCACTTTCAACCTACTTGAAATTGTTTTTGTAGTTTACCTCAAACATACATGAGAGTTTTTCTTACGATTCACATCCAACCTTTAGCTCTTATGGATTCACTATAACTCAAGATTTTGCAAGCTCAACTTCAACGCAATTTTTTAACAAGTTCAAACCAAACTTGTGTGTTTGTAAATGTCAGGCCAACCAATTCAAAAGAAAAAACAAAAATATAGCAAGAAAAACATTTGTGGTAAAAGCATACAATATTTCTTATGCTTATTTGTGATTGGAGTAAGACACAGAGCACAAAATTATGAAGAGAAGTAGGAAAATGAAAGCTTAGAAGATAACTAGAAGAATTTATAATTTCATATAATATTAACCATAATGTGATGCTAGAAGCTTTTACACAAGTGGAATATGACGTGATGCTTTTTTGTGATCTCAAAATCTTGTTTAAGTTCATTAGCCATTTTATTCATAATTGTTAAGTATTTATAGGAACTTTTGATCATACCCATTAAAATTCAAGGAAAAGCTCTTTTAAATAAAGTTACCAAATCACTTAAAAAGCTCTTCTAAATGACTTAAAAAATGACTTCCAAAAAGGCTATAACAACTAGGGAAATAGCCATTATGTGGGGTCGATCAAAGACATTGGATGTGATCAAAGAAGTTTTAAAACTTTAGATAAAAAAGCATAAAATTAGAAGTGTTATGGTTGGCTTTATTAAGGTAGATTACATATTAGGCATCTAATCATGTCAAATGAGATATGGATCATTAGATTCATAAATGATAAAGAAATATTAGATCTTGACCATTCGATCACTTCACATGAGAGATTGATCATTCAATTCATCAATGATAAAGATAATAATAATCTTAGTCATATGATTCAAAATAGAGATATATGGCTATTAAATCATGAATAGATAGATAGATAGATAGAATCAATCATGATCGTTCAATCGAGTTCATCGAATGGTTGGAAAGATGGATCTTGATTAGTGTATAAAGAAGTGGATGTGATCAGCTGGTACTATGTTGCTCTTGGTTTGGAAGCATGCATTGAACCTTTACCTCTACATGATTCAATTGGGAAACGATTTGCTCTTTATAATAGCTTTTATGTACATATAATATGAGTCAAAATAGGGTTAGTTCTCCACTTGTGCACTCAATCCTTCCTCTTACCCTAACTAGGTTCAAGATTATACCTTGACTAATTTTGGGCTTTATCAGACTTGGTTTCAACTAGTCTCCTAAATTAAGAAAAAAATGAAACAAATTTACACGTTTAAATAAGATTTGAAACTAATTTCAATGGAGAGATATCCCTTATGATTAATAATCAGTAAGTTAACAATCTATTTTATAACAAAAAAAACTTTTCAAAGTTGATGCATATGCCTTCAGTTATAGACTATTAATTCATTATCTTCAAAAGTGCATAGCTTTTTCATAACTAAACCTAATTTACACTAAACAAGTCCATCAGAATAAAATATTAAATATTTATGACTTGACTTTTCAAACATAAGGATGACCTAACATTCCAAAATATGATTATCAAACTTACAACATACTAACCAAAATGAATCACATTCTTGCTACAATTGATTGCTTAGTTGGGTCAAGAACTAGTCCACTCTATGCTAAATAACCTGCCAAGTATACTAGCATTTACGTGTTATAAAAGCACCTAAAACCTACAAATAAAAATATCCACATTACTTATAATATGCATAAATAACAATAAGAACCAAACCAAGTCTATCATGTGAAGACAACAGCTATAACTATATCAAAATAAAAAGTTCTATACAATCTAAGTTTGACATAAAATGGCTCATGCAATCCATTGTCAACATATAAACATCAATGCTAAAAAAATAAATAAGATTTGAGATAGGACATGACATGATACTAAATGAAGAATAATCCACAAAGATATTATGAGGCCCCCATTTTAATGTCATATCAACTACTTACTTCCTATACCTATAGATAATATAAGGTGGGGTGAGTAAGTTGTAATAGAAAATCTTCCAATCCTACCAATAAAATAAAATATACATGTAATAATATAATAAAAGAGTATAATCATTAATATATTAAAGAAATAAAATAACAATCTACTATGCTCAACCAATGTATAAAACCATAACCACTAAACTTATCACACATCCATCAAGCCCTAAAACATCTTATTAAAAAATCAATCCATAAGGGAAACAATGACCTACCAATAATCTAGGACTCCTTCCAAGCCCATGAGGCGATCAATACAATTTTAGCACTTATAGCTCATCACTTAACCAAGAGCTCCTCTATAAGAAATTCTAGTCACATGGGGCCACCTTTTAAAGCCATAGAAATCCATTCAATCACACAACAATTAATAAGTGCTTTAACATATCCATAATCTACTACATTATCTTATAATGGAACTTAACCACCCTTGAATCCTTCACTTATGATTTGAAAATTCATAATTAGGGCTTTGTCAAACACATGGATTACTCCCTAGGGCTCAAGGACTCTTAACATTGCATGCTATGTTACCACAATATGCTCATGTACAACTACAATCCTTACATAATGGCCTAAACTATGAGGCATGCAAACTCCATAACTGGTGGGAGTCCTTACATCTAGTGCATTCAACCTACCTTACTCTAAGGGGCTCATCAACAAGGTCTATTATTATCCCAATTTATGTCATTATCAAATAAACTTGCTTACTCATCAATTATATGGTTTTACTTGCATTTATCTAGGGTTACCTAACCTTGATCTATCATCTAAAGGATCCTCAAGTTTCTTTAAAATCTTAATCCATTAACTAAACCATCTAGGTCTCCTTAGAACATTACCTTGCTTACTTAGTTAACCTAATGTTTTTGCTTTCCTTAGTCTTCCTATTGATGTATCCTCTCTTTCATGTTTTCCATAGCTTTATCTAGTTCTTATCCGTTATAGTATTTAAGGGTATTATTAGAATACTTTATGTTATTGAAGCTACCATTTAGGTACTCACTAAAGTTATAAGTCCTTTGCACAAACCCTTTAACCTTCGTTCACATAAGTACCTTTAATGACTCTCTCTTATCTTATAAGCTAATCACTCCACACTTTCTAATGACCTTTCCTAAGGGACACATACCTTTCAGACCATCATTTGGGGTGTCAATTCATGCTCTAAGA
The DNA here is from genome assembly GCA_023846275.1 of Vanilla planifolia. Classification (NCBI taxonomy): domain Eukaryota; kingdom Viridiplantae; phylum Streptophyta; class Magnoliopsida; order Asparagales; family Orchidaceae; genus Vanilla; species Vanilla planifolia. The sequence continues at coordinate 25,371,867 of CM043867.1, read as the reverse complement.
GCTTAATTTAAGGCTACTTATGATCTTATTCATGAAACAAAATTAGATCAAGCTTTAGCCAAGATCCAAGTGTAATTTAGCCTCTTGGCTGAACCTTACACCACTCTTAATTCAAAAATTGAGCTCTTCATCTAAACCAATCCTCATCCAAGGTCTAACAAAGAGTTTCATTTAATCATAGCCCTATCTCGAGTGTGCTCAATGTCTCACCAAGTGCTTGGTACCATTAATACAGCCTTAATTCTTGTCATAGGGTTTTTGTCATGCAAAAGTGATAACTCTTAGGAGTTACACATGCTTCATTTCTTAATGTCATCCAAGTTCTTTTTAAGTCATAACTTACTTCCAACTTTATCTAAGGTTACTTGGGTTCCTAACCTTAACCTAGGTTTAAATTTCAAAACTAAGGTTTTTATATTTTAAATCCTATAAATTCATATCTTAAATCTACAAAATTCAGATGTCAAACATAATGCTTTTAAACTTTATATCCTTAACTTTCCAAATTTTGAACCCTAATCTCTCTCATTCAATCTAATAATTCCATAAGTCTATTCTATGCCAATCAAGCTTATTAATTAGGTTAAGTTCTTATTCTAGTTTGTTACACTTAACCTAACCTAATCCTTTGTACTACACTTAGTTGAGACATAAACCTTTCTCAGCCTTCTTCCAGAGCCAACAAATGCCTCTTGAGGCTTCCTAAAAGAAAACATAAGAGCTCACTTACCTTGGAAGCTATTTATGGTTCTTTGCTTGGTCTCTTCCTACAATCCAAAGCCCATTGTCAAGGATTTCACTCAACCCCCTAGACTAATTTAAGTCTATTAGCTCCTCTTAGCAACACAAATGTCAACTAAGTTTTATCTTTTCAAGTAGAAAAAATTTTACAAGTTCTAGGCAATGCTTAATAGTAAAATATAAAGTACTTAGAAAAAGATTTTTTAATTTAAACTCTTCCACCTAACAAACCTAACTAAGAAATGCATGTGACCCTAACCTTCTTTTATGGCTCAACCAAGACTCACAAGCACTATTTAAGAAGAACCTTAGAGCTCTCCATCACCATAAAAGCCATCTAAAGTCTATTTTAAGGTATGTTCATGCATCCCAAGCCTATACCTGAGCCATTCTACTTTGTCTCAAGGATTAAATTGAGGCAAACAATTCCATTTCATTACAAAATTTAAAGTCTTGATAAGGATTTGGAGATAATATTGCTTAAGTCATATTAGTGTCTATAGCATAGTTAAATAAAAATATTCATAGATTAACATAATAGAGTTTTCTTAATTATTATTAATTATTTATAATTGAATTCAATGCCACAAAAATTGTAATAAATCTAAATTCTTCTAAATCATATAGATTTCATGCATTTAATAAGAGTTCCAATAGATTATATCAACAATCAACATGAATGTAGGCATGATAGCATATTTGTTTTATATATCCAAGTCTTAGTTATTCCTTCTTATAAAGTATAATTGCAAACTAAAAAAATATTTCATTATTAGGATTCATTTTTAGCATCAAAATTAGTAATGCATCAATGCTATAAATATCACTAACATTCAAGCATGTGATAAAAAGCTCTCAATCAAGAAATAAGTTACCAATAAGAGTGACCATAAGTTGTATTTTTGTTCTTAACAAACTTTAAGAGATCACTACTACTAAACATGAATTAACTAAGGGATTCATTACTAAATCATAAATTGAACTTTCAATCAACATGCGTTCACCTTCAAATAGGAACCAATGTACCATAAAATTGCATAAATTAATTCTAATATGATAACATCTAATTATCTTCAATGTAATAATTATATTTAACATGGCAAGATTTATATAGTCTCATAGGAAATGCATGGCTATGGTTGAATTTATCACAATTTCCACCTCACTAAGAGCTATAGCTTGCATATATTAGTAATATAATGTGTACACTTCAAATTCTTTATAAACTAGATACTTATAATATGAAAGATTAGCAAGGTATTGCATACATTCATGTCCTTTATCAATCCAAGAGCTATAGCATGAAAGTTTATCAAAATACTTGATTTTAATTCCTAGCATGTCTCTATATTTAGGTCCAATAAATGAGATTCCTACCACTTTAATTGGGACGAAGACTACACCAACTGGAAGTCCTTCGTCTTAACAAACCAAGTATGCAAATTGTTTGCCCTTTTCCTTTCTCTCAGCTTACCTTCCTTGGCCTCCTTTGTTGGATCTCCTCAAGTTAGCAATGACCAAAGGTTCAAGAAAATTGTCTAACCCTAGTCCATCATTTCCTTTTATAGCTTACCAACCCTCCTTAAATATTACAATTTTTTTAAGATAGGTCTATCTCATCCCATCACGTTATGTTTGTATTTTTTGTTTCAACTAATTCCTTATCCTAATCAACAACTGATCCTATTCATAAATGACATTATGCATTCCCTTGGCATTTAACCTCTTAAGCATCTTCACAAAATATGCATAAGGTAAAATTCAAAATTTTATTCAAAAATCAAATTAAAAACTCAAACTAGCTCTACATTTAAATTTTGAACACATTTAGTTTCAAATCTTCATTTGTAATTTTAATAATACACTAAAGGTAAAGGTGCTAAATTAAGAGGTTCACACCTAAGCTATAACTAGATATAAGCTTCTTCTTGCTCTAATCTTGAAGTCTTCCTCTTCTTTTCCTTACACAAGGCTTGCTCCTCCTCCTTGGTTCCTCTTAAGAAAGTCCTTATTCTAATGGCTGACAATTAGGGTTCCTAAATGCTAGATAAGACCATAACGTTAGCTGGATATGGCTCTTAGAATTAAGGTGCCTCTAGATTTGTTAGTTAGGGTTAGATCTATCCTTGTCCCTTATTAATTATTAATGTACTTAAGGTTATCAAAATTTAAAGTTTCTTCTTCTTACTACCACCTTCATTCATTGTTTTTAAAAATTCCATGCAAATTAAGCCTTTAGCTCATAGTTTGGATAAGGATAAAAGCATGAAAAGTCAACTTAACCTTTAATGTTGCATATAGATATTTTAAGAATTCAAGATTTAAAATCATTTAAATCTTAAATATCAACTAAACATTCAAATTTTAAATAGCTAACTAGAAGAGAAGGGTATATCTTTGACTGACTAGGCTAGCAAAGTTGAGGAGTGTAATAAGGAGTTTAAGTAAATCTCAACAACATTTGTGCTACTAATGTGTGGAGGAGACTAACTATAATGACAAAGATCCATAGTTTCTAGGGTTTTGTGGGATACTATCACTTGTTTGTGCCAATGTTGTCATGGATAGTAGCACTTTTAACACAACTAACAAAGATGGGTGTGGCCTTCTCTTGGTTCGATTAGTGAGAACATAGATTTTGTGAATAGAAGAATAGGTTGAGTTAAATACCAGTTTACACTCTAATAGTGCATGGTAGACCTTGCCAACTTTTCACTAATGCATCACACTTTTTTTTTAGAGAAACAAATTCTTATGCAAGATGGATAGATTGTAGCCTTTGTATCGAGATAGTTGCATGAGTGTAAGTTGAATTACCCAATGCATGGCATATAATTGTTTGGGGTTTAGGTTGAGCTTTGTTTTAATCATAAAAGCCTCAACTACATTTTCACATAGTGGTAGATAACTTTGAGGTAATGATGATGGCTAAAACATATTAAGGATTATGACTTTGACATCAAGTACAATGTGGGTAAGAAAAGTGTAGTGTATATCTTTGCTAAGTATAGCTCTTAGGTTTATGTATGTGGATGATCTGAGAGAGGTCATGATGGATATTCATAGAGTTCAATCCCATTTGGCAATAAAATATTTTGTACCTTGGATTAGGGCTCTTCCATTTGTACTAAATGGATGGATGAGCTGAGGATACTTTAGTGTGATGACATGAGCTATAGAGAGAGAATGTTAGACATTAGAAGGGCAAGTTTGAGAATTACACCTTGAGGGGGTGATATTTTGACATCCAAAAGTAAGTAGTGCATTCCATAATAGATGGAGTTTAGAGAGAAATTGTAGAGATTGGTTCATGATAGTAGGTTATCAATTCACCCAGGTGAGACTAAAATGCTTAGTACACTCAAGACCAAATTTTGGTTAAGATGCTTAAAGAAATATGTGGTACAATATGTTCAAAGTGATTAATTTCTTAGTGAGTGAAAGTAGAAAATTAGAATCATGGTAGTTTTCTTTAGAATTTTGTAATACTATAATAGAAATGGAATGGCATCACTATAGATTTTGTCTCAGGCTTATTAAGGATCAAATAAGGTTATGATTTGGATGATTGTAAACTGATTGACATAATATGTTCAATTTTGTATAGTTAGGAAGATGGATATAATCAATAGATTTGTCAAGTTATATGTGCAATAGGTTTCAAATTGCATGGAGTTCCTAGAGTGAGCATTTCTAATGAAGCTATGAAATTCACCTCATAATTCTTGAATCATTTGCATAAGGCTTTAAGAACTACTCCAAAATTTAGTAAAGCTTATCAACTTAGATGCATGACAATTCTTAGAGGAGAATATAGATCTTTGAGGAATTATTGACATTAAGTGCACAATCATTTCCATAGAATGGTATGATAGCTATGCTAATTAATTTTGTTTATAATAACAATTATCAATCAACAATTGGTTTGGCACCATAAGAGGCAATATATGAGTGGCATCATAGATCTCTCTTATGTCAAGCCAATGATGAGCCCAAGTAGATGTTTGAACTTTTGGTTTTTGAGGAGACTATAGATAGTGATTATGTGAGAGGCTTTATGTGGTTCAAGACCATCAAAGGAAATTTGGATAGTAAGCACCAACTAGAAAGCTTTGTTATTGGATATTAAATCTTCCTTAATGTTAGTTTGATGTGGGGATTGTTCCATTTTGGAAAAGATTCAAATTTTGTGACAAAGATGTATTTGATCATATAAGATTTTTTAGAGGATTGAGCTAATATCATACCGCTTTAGTTGAGGCTTTGGTAGGGACTCATGATGCAAAAGGCATCTAGTGCATATTTTGGAGCATGGCATTAAGAAATTGAGGAATAGTAGCTTACCTATGGTTAAAGTGCTATGAAGTAATCAATAGGAATGAAAGGCTACCTAGAAGTTGGAAAGTGTGGTTTGTCACAAATGGCTAGAGTTGTTCAAGAATTTGGGGGTAAAATCCTCGTTAAGGTGAGGAGAGTGTTACATTACTTAGATTTGTTAGTCCATATAAGACTTTTACAAGCTTTAGGTTGACCCAAGATATATATCTTTTTTAGTTGTCTTTTTAAAATTTAAATTTTAAGTATCATTTAAAATTTAATTGTATTTAACTTTTGAATGCTTGATATATTTATAAGCAATGTTCATAGTTTAAACCATGATTTTAAAATTTAAAGGGATGAGGTCTATAGCTCAATTTAAGTTTGCATACCCTTGTTTTCTTGATACTATTATTGACAGTGTGAATTTTGTAGAAGTTGAAAGGATATGATTTGAGGGCCTGTAAAGTGAAAGACATAAAATTTTAATCTTTCAAGCTATATCTATAATTAAAATCCCTTGGAAACCATATCTTTAGGATTTGGTTGAGCTAGCTTTATATAAGGTGCTAAGATCTACATCTTTAGGGTTTTAAGCTATCTTAGACATGAGTTTATGATAAGAGGAGGAACCCTAGTTGAGAAGAACAATCAAGAAGATGAGGCGAACTGAGACCACTAAAGAAAATAAGAAGCACATTCCATTGGAGATCCTCTACTTAGTTCAAGGTAAGATGAATCTTAGGCAAAGTACTTTGGTATAACATGCATGATTCTAAATCTACTTTTTTGTTAAGAAACTTATGGCAATGACATTTTATATGAAACTTAGGGCTATTGAATGATTGATATGATCTTATGATTCCATGAATAGATCTATGACAAGGTGAAATCTAATTGATTAAGCACATGTCTTACTATGATAATTTCTTAAATTTTTCTATGCTAAATTTTGTAATCATTGTCTACATGTGGAAAATCATGAGTAATTTTTAACAATATAACATAGCAATAATTTTTAATTTAGGTTATCTAATAAAACCATGTACATATGTAATATATTCTTACAAAACATGAACTCTATATTTTGAAATGTATAGTTAAGAGTGGGTTGTAGCCTTGGTGGAGCCATAAAGCTAGGTGATAAGGCTTAAAAAAGGGCTTTTAGATGCACTAAAGTGAACTTAAAAGGCCCTTAGGTGGCTTTTAGGATACCTTGAGTTCTTGGATTTCCTTATGGGTGGCTTGAGTGTCCCAAGTTTGACCTTAAAAGATGTCCAAGGTTGAGTATCTCATGTAGCAAGAGGATATGGGTTGGACCAAGTAAGGTTTAGAAATTAGGACCTTTTAGAGTTAACTAATATACTCAATTAAACCTATACTAGGTCTAAACATTTATTGAAATTTTTAAGAAACATTAGGGCTTGAAATTTAAATGCCTTAGAGTTTAAAAAATTGAAGACTTTGGGGTTTGAAATTTGGATGCTCTACGTTTAAAATTCAAATCATTTAGTTTTAAAAATTTAAATGGCTTAGGATTTAAAATTTAAAGACCTTAGGATTTAAAATTCAAAAGCTTAATGCTTGAAATTTGAAGTCCTTGAGATTTGAAATTTAACTCACTGGGTTTTAAATTAAAATTATGTTTAGGCATAGGTCATCCAAGAAAGTGAGGTCTAGAGTGAGAAGATTTGTGGTAAAATATTGAAGGGAATGATGATAATTTAGAGTTTTAACTTGTGCAAATGCTTGTGAATTGATACAACATGTGTAAACCTTTGAATAAGTCTTAAGGTTCAAACTAAGAGTAGTTCCCCTTAAGGAGCCTTTGATGATACATTAGAAGAGGCCTTAGATTGGAGAGATTCTTGGACTAGATGCTAGATGGAGTTCAGGGTTGAAAGAGAGCTCAAGTAATCCTTTAAGAGGTTCTCAGGTTAGAATTCTCTTTATCTATATATGTATATATATATATATATATATATATATATATGTATGTATATATTATCTTAGAGAACATTGGTTACAAGAAGAATGTCAAATAGGCTTTAACATTTGTTAACGATGCTAATGATCTAATCCTTCATTACAACTGTGCATGTGGCTAAACTAAATTTGAAATGTAATAGTCTGAAGTATCACACCATTGGGAAAAGTTGTTTGAAGCCACACTATTGTGCTTGATAATCATATAAGATTGTTAAAAGAAGTGCTGAGAGCATAATTTTTTTGAAGATGTGCCTTGATGAATAGTACTTACATATAAATAGCATAATGGTCTAATATGTAATATGGAGGATTTTTTGAGTATGATCCCATCTTTTGATGAATTGTAAATGTGAATACTAACTAGACATGTATAATATGACTTCTAATTGAGGTTATATTTCTTTATTGATGTGAATCCTACATAGTCTAACATACTAGTCTAAAGTTTAATTGGATGTCAAATCGATGGTATGATAACAGCTATACTAATTTTGTTAATCATACTTAGGTAATATGAAAATTTGTGACATTATAACTGTACTGCGGATGAAATGAGATGGAAGGAGAAAGTACTTACTTGATCAAGTAACGAATGAAGTCGTATTGATGTAACTGATTCTTAATGTGAACATTAAACTAATATTTTTTTAAGTGGTAGTTTGCCAATACATTAAGTAATGGGAATACCTTGCTATTTGAAATTGAAACTTCATATATTATGATTGTTAAAATTATATAGTATGCAATTTCTTTGTCTATGTAGAAATCTTGAATATTCTGCATTGTATCAAGGACCATCAATTGTGGCAATATTTTGGAACTTGTATGATGATTGGACATATTGAACTTGGGCATTATCCATATTCAACATGGCTTTACATTGCTATGGAATGTTGGCTAGATCCTAGATGTATGGATTGCATAATTTAGCTACTAGCTTAGCAATTATTTTAGCCACTTTATTGCCCTCTTTATGTATATAATTTGAGTCAACACTAATTGAATCTATCAAATGATTAATTAGCTAAATTATGTCAACCTTCTTTTAAGGAATCATTTTTAGCAATGTGTTGCAATCCAATTCAATTATTACCCTACTAATTTTCTTGTTGTTATAAGACTCTACTTTGATGATTATTAAAGCTGTCTCTTTTATTGCTAAGCCTTTACTAGCTAAAAAAGCAAAAGCTTTTACAATTTCTCTTTGTTATTGCAAATTAAACCACCACAATATGTATAATCATTATTACATATTGCAAAACCATGATCATTTAGTTTCATCTTATTAGTAAGTGAGATGTTCCAAGTAACTAGTTTTAGGTTCTACATCATAGCCATTTGAATGGACAAACTAAGGCAAGTTGAGCTCTGGTTAGGTCCTCCTGAGATGATTACAATAGAAGAAAGAATTTAAAGATGTTGCAGCTATTACAAATCACATTGTTAATAATAGTCATGATTGATTTCTTCATAGATTCTTAGATTCCTAGCTTTCCATACATTCTAGCATATTAGTAAAGGAAGATTATTTATTGGTTTTTCTTTTGGTGAGTGCACGTCCCCCTGATTCCACCAATAGTTTAACATATCATGTGTGTTGTTTGGATTACCTTATTAAATTCCCAAAGCATTGGCAAAATTAGACAACTCCATACTTGCTTTTTCATAGCTAATGAAAGTGTGATTCATTCAATACTCACTAAAATAATAAGCATATTTAGAAGCCAATTAAAAGTTTTGTTTTCTTAAATGTCTAAGGAGAAGAAGTTGTATGCTCAACATTCTCCATACCTTAATTGAAAGTTTGATGTGGCATCTAGGATTCCATAATAATTGCCTTGATTTTAAGATGAGGTGTTTGTTCTTAATTACATTCCAAGTAGATCGTAAGTTAAAATTTCCATTAATAGTTAAGGACTAGATGAGTGTACTTATATTATTATATACCTTGGAATAATCAGTTACTTGGTTCTTTATGTTGTCTATGCACTTCTAAGTATTAGACTAGTGGTTATTTATTATAGTCTTTAAGTATTTACTTTTTTTGTATGTAAAACAAAGTGAGTTGTTAATCAACAATTTCCATTTCGACTTTACTAAGAAATCAACCTTTATTTCTTCAAGCTTCTTAAGATCTAAGCCATTTTCCCTTATTGTAGTGCATAAGTTGTTCAAGGCTTAATGAAGCTTGTGGACATTACCATATAAATCCATTTATATTCTTCTCAACATTATCTATGATCTACAATGGTGCTCTAGTGTTATTAAGGTAAAAATTAGAATTGAGATGAAAATATGCCTTACAAGAATTAGCCTTCCTCCTTCGCTAATGAGATTATTTAGTGCTTGACTAAAAATATCCATAGCCAAGATGAATTGTGTATGTCACCTGGATGGTTGGAACAATCCATTTGGTATGCCATTTGTAGTAATGGATATTCATGTGCTACCTATGATGTTCATGATGAACTTAATAAGCTATTTTGAAAAGTTGAATATGGTTAGAGCTTTTCTTAAGAACTTCTCTAGGAGAATGCCAAAAGGCATTTTTAGGTCTAGCTTGACAATATAGTACTTTTTGCTAACTTTTTTATTTAAAGGTTATATTAATTCCTATGCTAACAAGATGTTATCAGTGAAATTCATGAATTCTATTGACTGGCAACTTGGCAAATAGTATTTCAATGAAATTACATAGAAAAATTGGTCTAATGTCCTTAAAGGACTCATCATTGTTAATCTTTGGGATCAATATTAGATTTGCACTTGTTATCCTTTTTTTGGAAATAAAATTTCTAGCTGTAAAATGCTTGGCTACATTGAACACGTCACAAGCTGTAATACCCCATCATTGGGTGAAATAATGTCCACTATATTTGTTAGAGCTAAAACACTTTCTTTATTCATCATAAAGCAGCTTTTTTTACCACCTCCATTGTGGTCTCTTTCAACTGCCTATTATTGCCCTCATAAGAGACCAAAGGTGGCATGCAATTTAGTAGGTCATCATTAGCAATTAATTTGATAAATGAAAAAGGCTTTTTGTAATGATGAATACCAAGTTCGTAAATTTTCCCTTCTTGATAGACCATAGTGCCATTATAGTCTTTGATATAGTTGATATTTAATCTTGCTTTTTTGTTCTTTACTTTTGCATGAAAGTACTTCATGTTCTTCTAAGCTTCTTTAAGCCACCTTGTACCTACATTTTATTTCTAGTGAATTTCCTCTATGCTAATTTCTTTCATTAAATGATCATTTGACTTAATAAGCTCTTGTCTTACCTCCTTATTGTAATTGTCTTGAAATTGAGCATCATTTACCTCAGTGTATCTTCCTCCTTTTTAATTGAGTGGATGATATTACCAAAAGTTGTCTTATTCCATTGTCTACAACATTATTTCAATCTCCTTAATTTAATTACCATGGCCTTCATGCTAGAGTAGTGAGTTGGAATTGACTAGATGCTTTCCAATGTTGGGGTGAATGTTAGATGTTTAGCCACTTATTTTGGAATTTCAACTATTTTTGTTTAGAGGCAAGAACCACTGTATGTTGAATAAGTAAAGAGGAAAGATCTAATATAGTTCTACATAAATGTTGCATTACTATTGATGAGAATTGATCAATCCAAGTTTGATTCACTAAAACTTTATCCAATCTTATATTAACTCATCTCCCTTTCTATTCCTAGACCATATAAATAAAGGTCTTATTAATGGGAGTTCTAATATGTAGCATTGATTGATGCAATTCTTTATTTTGTACATTTCCTTCAAGCTAGGATTGGAGCAACCCTTGTATTCATCATGTGTGGCAATTACATTAAAGTCACCACCTATTAGCCATGGCTCTTTAATTTCCTTTACAACTTAAGGCAACTTGTATAGAAGTGTCCTTTGTTTTATATCTTAAAATTTTAGCACAGATAAACATATAGTAGGCTACATTTGCTCCCTATGATTATCAATGTGTAAGTGAATTGATTACTCATCCACATTCAGAGTTTGACAATGTATTCTTTTCTTCCATGGTATCTAATTCTTATTAGATGCATTCTTAATGTAGTTCTCAAAATCTAATCTCTTATCTAAAGTAAGAAATTTGTTAATGTGAGTGACAAGTTTCCATGAGAGCAATCAAAGCTATTTTTTTATTAGGCATATAAGTTAATACTCATCATGTTCTAAAAAGGATGTTATCCATTAAAAGTTATTTGTTCTACATTTTAAGAGGATTAGGCACTTCTACAGATCCCTTTTAGAGTAAGCTATTTCTCTTGGCCATTTTTAAGCTTTTTCTTTGAATTCCTATTCTAAACTAGAATGGAATCTTCCACTTTGGATTGCATTAGACTATAATTTGTAGCTTCTATAAGTAATTCATTATTAAAATCTTTAAATATGTATATGTCATATTATTGATGAGATTTGACCTTAGAAGCTTTCAAACTAGAAGCTAAACATACTTGTTTATTCTTCCTTTGGGCATTTTTAAGAGAAATGTAATCAACAATCTAGTTTAGAACTTCATGTTGTTCATGCCAATTGAATGGTGTCCTTGCTTTTCCTTAGTCATACCTAATTGTGTTGTCATCTATATTAGAGAAATCATTTGTGACCTTCTTACACTCATATCTTGGTGTGGAATAATGTGGTAAACCTTATTGGTTTTGCATATAACAATCCCTTTTTAACATGAAACTATTAGATTGCAAATTACTTTTCATTTAGCATATTCGTCTCATTCATAAACAATGGCTTCATGAGATTCTATTTCACTAAATTTGTTGGGGCATTGGAAGCCTTGAACAAATTCAATAACTAGTATAGTTATCATATTGAGTTCATTGCCATAACTTTTTGAAATTTTGCTCTTTTGTTATCTTAACCTGATTAGGTAATTCCTTTACTAAATCCACCTCAATGCATAACCTAGCTGTGCTTGGTCTTATCAGATTTATAATGGCTACATCCACTTTTAAAGGATTATGGCTAAGGAGTACAAAGCTATCTTACTGAAAAAATGCATTGGTGCTCAATTGATACCCAAACTAAAGCTAGAGATGGTTCAACATTCAAATGAAACTCAATATGACACTTAAATATCCTCATTTAAAAATCAGCAATGTTCCATGTTTGGTGAAGCCAACATCATAAATAATCTTCTTATCAATTCCAACTAGTAAATTAGATCATTTCCTCTCCTAAAATTCTAAAAAACCAATTAGATCATTTCCCTTGTTCTTAGCAAAACTTTCTTGTCTACAGAAAGCTCGAATGGTATGGCCTTTTTATTATTTCTTGTTCATCAAAAATAACTTCATGCTCCTCATTCAAAGTTGTAATTTTTTATGTAGACTGTTGAAGCTACAACTGTGTTACCTAGAACTTCAATAAAGGAACAATTTGAGGAAATGAGCCCATAGAATTAGCCATGAAGACTTATAAGTGGAGTGGCTTGGAGAAATTAAAACATGATCAGATGTAACTCATATTTAAGGTTTCAACCATTCCACTCTAGCCTAAAAATTGAATTAAATGTCATTACCATCATGACCTTATTGTCTCGTTTCCATCACCCGACCAAGACCATCCTTGTTATATCACTTAAATCTTAGTTCAAGGAGATGTCTAGGGGTTGGCCATTTAAGAACCCACATTATGATCAAAGTTTGCCCTAGCCTTTAGGGAAAGTAAACCCACTACAACTTAATCACCCACCTTTAAGTGTCATCATATTACATTCCACAATATCATCATTATGTAGGCTAACATTCCTCACAATTTAAATGAAGTAGCCATCATAACACTACATTGATATCCTTTTGAAGACTTTGCACTAAGTAAGATATTGTACACAAAGTAAGAAACAAAACTAGTAGTTGCAATGAGCAAAACAAATTATTCAATTGGCACTAAGGAGAGGGGATATACTAAAGCACCCTTTGGAGATCCATGACTTCCTTGACTAAGGCCTCAAATGTTTGGATGCAAGACTTATAACTTTCATTAATGCATCTCCTTCATGCACTGTACCTCTACACCATCAAGCATACCACCTTTAGATGTGTCAGACCAAAGTCGCCAAAAAAGTTCCTTTCCTTTTCCATGTAAAGTGAGGAAGGAGACAAAGGCCTTAGAGAGGACCTCAAAGGAGGAGAGAACTCATGTTTTTATGTAGTGAAGAATCCCATAAAACTAGAGAACCACAAATGCACCAAATAGAATGGGAAACTTCATGAAGGTTTCTAAATTGTAATGTGACCCATAGAGACACTATGTCAAGGTATTGACCACTCAGGTAGTACTATCTTATCCTAAACTAGTTTTGTCCTTCACATAAGTGCCCTATAAGAACTAGCTCACCCACAAGAGGGATGAATTGTGCTTTTAAAATTCTTTTAGAAAAATAAGGTTTTCCAATAAATGAAAGATCATAAGTTAATTCTCAATATTTCAATATTTCTATTCAAGTTTTAGTTATTTTAAAAACTAATCTTTTTAGAATGTAAAAAATAAGCAATACAAGGATTTCAAGTGGTTCAGTCACAAATGCAAGACCTACATCTACCCTTAATCCTAGATCAGTCTTACATAAAAGAACCTTTCCTCACATGGAGGGTAGATTTACAAACCGTTACAAAAACTTGAACAATGCTATTTAAAATCAAGTAACACAAGCTTGCAACAACTAGTTAACGTCAACCACAATAAATCAAAAACTCAAAAGAGTTACAAAAGCTAAGAGAAAAATAAATATAGCACTTGAAAATAATTAGAATAGAAACCTACACTTTAATTCCTTTGAAATTAAGTGGCACAATAGCTAAATATGATAAGAGCAATGTTACTAATATTGATTAAAATAAGATAAAACAAACTCTAGCAAAACAATGTTAGAATCAGCCATTGCTTCCAACTGAGGATAATAAGAGAAAGTTGATCCTTCCAACTTTTTAAAATGTTTTGCTTATAAATCATTAGTTTTTTCTTCTTTGAATATTCTCATATTTATGTCTTTCAAACACTTAACACATATTATTACACTTCTAATGGCTAAAACCACATTTCAAAAAAGATCAAACTAGTTGTTAGAGTCTTAGTTTACATTTGTATAAGTATGATCAGGATATTATATTAGAGTGATAAACAAAAAGAATTGATCAGTCTAATAAAGCACCTATTCTACTATTAATTTTACTTAAAACGCATCATACAAGTACAACCAAGTACATGATACTATATAAACTTTCTTTAACACACATCATTATAAGTTTTATAAATATCCTACAAGAAAATCATGAAGATTATACAAGCACAATACGATTATATTAGTAGATTTTCTAACTAATCAAGAGGTATCATACATGTAATAAGGTGATCATAAGTGTACAATAAGGTTTGTCTACTCTTGGGTTTTCCTTATACAATGTAGAATCATAACAATTTGATTATATTTACTTGGGATAATTTACTTAACAGAAATAAACCATTTACTTTATACTTGTAGGTCACTAAAATCACATTTGTATGAAATAAGTTTAGCTAGCACATTTTAGTTTTACAAGATGATAATACCCATATGATATACAATATTATTTTAACAATTTTTTTGTTTAAGTTTTCTTAACTACCCTATAAATAAATAGATCATATAAGTACAACATATTTCTTTGTATTGTATGATGCATAAGTTGTGTTAAACACATAAAACAAAACCATAAATCTTACATCCGATATTACATGAATGACCAAGCAACACTTAGCCAACCTATGTTAAACAAAAGGCTATACTAGTATGATGAAGGCATCATACCTATATGATACGATTACAACCTATTTATAACTTAGGCTTAGAGAAGAAAATTCCACCATGAAAGTACAAAATGTGCTTCATATATATATATATATATATATATATATTACATGTGATAGCTCACAATCTATAACACAATGATGATTCATACAAGGATGATACCATGTATTGTTGAAGTACGACTATGCTTTAATTCTCTAGTTTTAACAAAAAAGATGATTACATTTATATGAAGAATGCATTGTACATATGCAACATATATGTATTCTAATTTACTCTTAAGAGGCATAGCTAAAATAAAGACTATATAAGTATGATAGTGGATATTGATTTGTATGATCCTATTAGAGAGATAAATTGCTTTATGTCAATTGATTTTCTTCATTCTTAGTTTTCTCTGAATCTAGCATGTTTCGCACTAATATTAATAAATATTTATTTTATTCATAATTGTTATAACCCATTATAATATGATCTAGTATGCATACATGATTGAAGAGATTTAAATGTAATCCCAAGTGCCACAAAGCAAAGAGAAAGGTTTGACATCCTAATATTGATACTACAGTAAATAAGGACCTCCAAAAGGTTTATGCACTCCATAAAAAGCATGTCCACAAGGTTCTTAGATTAAAAAGTTTAGCCAAGTCTTTGAGTAGCGCCACTAATACTCTTTAGCTTATCTTTACTTCATTGCCTCATATGACAAATGATCAAATTCTCTAATAGATTGACTTATTTAATCTTTAGATACATGATATGAAATATTAAAAATATTAATAAAATAATATAATAGTTTTGTTGTCATCAAACAAGTAGTGTAAAAACCAAGAGTTAAATAAGTCCACTCTCACAATCATCCATCCCAAAACTACATCAACCACAACATGCTTGAACATGGAGTTATCATGAAATCTTAAATAAGTTTTCTCCTAAAAGGTCCCTCGACATTTTAAAACTATGGTATCTCATCATATACCAAGATCATCCCCTTAGTAGTCAATGTGAAATAATTAGTTTCTTCACCTCTAAAGCCTTACATAGGAATCGCTTCTTATCTAGTAAATTCTCTCCTTAGAATATCACCTAATAATGACTCCCTACAATCTTTAGGTGTCACAAGCCAACCAACATTTGTTTACTTATTCCTCAAACTACATCAGACTAATAAAGAGATTTACTTTTATACACTTTATGAAATCCTAGTCTCTTCATGCTAGAGCATTATTCCATCAAGTCATTACAACTAGACAAAAAAAGTTTTTTCCCTTTATTCTAGTGCCCTCTTACTATCACCTATCCCTAAATTACTACAATCCTAGCATGCTTAACCATTGAGTCCTTAGGGGATCCCATGTAGGTTTTTCTCAAAAAGATATTTTAATATTTTAAAACTAGTATCTCATATATAGATCAAGTTCACTCTTAAAGAAATAGATGTAGAATAGTTTATTTCTACACTCCTAGAAATCTTACACAAGTTCATTTCCATGTCCACTGATTCCTCTCCAAAATATATCACATGGCAATCACTCACCACCATCTTAAGTTGTTACACTTAGTAAATGAGTTGTGTCACTTAAGGGCTTAATTACTTCATTATTGATTTTCTTTCTTGGGAACACCTCCTAACCTACACCATCAATCTCAAATATTATTAACATAGGTAAAGATATAAGAAAGCTTTTAATAGAGTAATAGTCACATTTAATTTGATAAAGTTAGACAAAAGAAGAGTTATTATTAAATTAATTAATATATCATTTATAACAAATTTTGTATTATGAATCTAATTTTTTTAAAAACATGTTCTAACTCAAAATTTAATATTTTTAAGTATTCAAAACAAAAATATAATGCCCACTATAGATATTTTATAGTGTGTTATATAGACAAGAGTCTTCACATATATTGTATCAATTACCACCATTGTATGTGAAATAATTATTTTTAATTTTAGTTTACATTTAAATTAATAATTATTCATATATGTTATGCACTTGTCTAGTTTTTCAAGAAAAATAATACATGCACTAAAGAAGATTTGAATAAAATCTATAAGAAACTAGTTGTATTTGTGCGAAACAAATAGAGTTTATTTTATGGTATGTAAAATCCGTAGTAGATTTAATTTTTTTTAATATTTGCAAAGTTATTAATATCCTAACCATTAAAGGAGTTATTCATAGTACTTAAAATACTTCAAAAAAAAGAGATTTTGATTGGAGTCCATACATGGAGGTGTTAACTTTCTATGGTAGTATGTATGACTATGAATATAATTGTTGATATTATATTTGAATTATAGTAGAACTTCATTAGTGAATGTAATGTCCAAACATTTTGTATGAAAATAATGATGAAGAAAAAGTGTGTATATAAGTTTTCTTAATATGTGTATGTGAATAAAACTAAATAATAAAAAATAATTCAAATCTATAAAATATTTTAAAAAGTATAAATATTACACAGTGCTTATTTACAATTGCACCATATAACGGTACTTTATGTAGTGATCCTTGTCAAAGTCGTATAAAATAGTATTACACAATAATTCTTAGGAGAATTTTGTATAATGGTACTTTATGTAGTGATCCTTGTACTCTATGTAATGTTTTCAATTTAACCAATGGCTCTTAGAAGAACTATTGTATAAAGTTCAATAAAACATTTCTATTTGAAGAATTTTGTATAACAGTTATTTATAAGAACTACCATAAAAATCAACTAATATAGTAGTTTTTCTGAATACCAGCAATATTATACTGTGAGGTTTTAGAATTTTTATAAGAAATGTAAAGAAATACAATAACTTGTAACAGCTATAAAATGTCAGTAGTTTGTTTACAGTAGTATTATATATAGTAGTTATTTTTTTTTGACTTCTAAGAGTGGATTTTAGGTGACAAAATTAATTTCTATAGGGAAGATTAGAGAAATACACTGAATAATCTGTTTATTATTGAAGGATAGCCAAAGCGGTGAGCACCTCTCTTGTTGATCATTTCAAGTGCGAAGCGGAGTCCTCTTTCTAAGAAAGAGAAGGAAGATAAGTAGAAACTTCCTTGTAATTTAGCTGCTGGGAGAGGTCAAGTTGGTTTTGTTTGTTCCTTTCAGCCTACCTTGGGAGTGAAGATTGGGCGGCAGAAAAGTGCAGAAAGAGAAATTTTTGGCCCATTTAAACCTTGTTTCAAAAGTAAGGTGCATATGCTAGTTTGTTATAGCGCTGCTTTTTCTGCGTTTTCTTCTTCTCCGTTATGGAGTTTTCTTTTGTCTTGTTGAAGCTGAGGTTATTCTCCTCTATTGTGTTAGTTCGATGGGTAAAATTTCTATTTTCTTAGCATCACTTGAGAGAATTTTTTTCTCATGGCTTTTGAATTGTATTACCTTTTTTCAGCTCTCTCACCCAAAATATCTTACAATAAGGTTTACTTCGAAACAGCAAGAACACGTAGCCGTTCAAGCTTGTCACATCATGAAGACCATAAGAAGATAGCACACAAAATAGTCACATGTTGCGTTCATCAAAGCCAGAAATTTATGCTCATATTTCCACATTGATATAGCAGACGTAAAAGCAGCAGGTCATTCCACTCTTCTTTTCTGCCAACCAATTTTCCCAACTACAACCAATGACAAGCGAGCACAAGAAGCAAGCCAAAAAGAGATCTTATCTTTCATTCCTCAAATATGCAGAATTCAAGGTCATCCACAGGTCCGGAACCCAGCAACCCATCCAATCTGCTGTCTTCCTCGTTGCCATTCTCAAGGAATAACAGTGCCATCTCCGAACCCTTTTCTGCATGGAGACCACGGACCGCCTTGGACCCAAGGAAGTCGTCCTCCTGGCTCAACTGGGATGCTACGAGCTTGTCGAGGGCTCTCCAATCGGTGACCATCTTCTCGGCCGCGGCGCAACCCCTTGCGTTTTCGTCGTCGTCGATTTCGGAAGCAAAGGAGAGCGAGCCTGAAGGCATTGTCAGGGGAAGGGAAGGGCTCTCGAGCTGTGGGAGCTGGGTGAAGTTGCTGGGGTAGTGAAGGAGGCCGAGGCCTTCGAGCTCGCTCTCCTGCTTCAAATACATGCTTTTTGGCTGCCAGCGAAGGTTTGCAAAAGGATGCACGAGATTTCCGGTCATCAGTTTATTGCTGCTGAGTTCGTCGTAGCCGTTAATGGAATCCCAGGAGTCAATCATGCTTCTTGGTTGGCAGCTGATTCGTTTCTTGAATGCTCGGCAGACAACCCAGCCTTCTTCCTGCTGAGATTTGGGAAATGAGAAGACACTTGGAAGAGTTTGTCAAACAAAAGCTAATTTGTACATAAATTCGTTACCACCAGCGAAATTGTATCACTTATTTGGAAAATTTCAAAACCCACATTGGAATATGCCCAAAGGTAATGATGAGTTTGTTTAGAATAAAGCACGTCACACCAAGATATATCCTGAAAGTTTATAAATTTATATTGACATTGGATGAGCATTTTAAGAGAAAGGGGAAAGAAAGCAAGTTGCATTGCTCCATCAAGTGCTTTGATTAATGGTTTAACACTAAGCATATGAGAGTTGGGAGGTCCTAGAGCCTCCTCTCTTGATAGTTACAATTCGCCCCGGGTACACTCATTTGCTAATCATCCAATATAGTGAACTCTACATATTATCTCATGGTTGTTTTTCTTAGCTTTCTTAAACTTTTCACATAGAAAGTCTTAAATCCTCTCTTAGTTATTAATCTAATCAAATCAGACTATTTATTCCCCAATGTTCAACTAAATTTCTATCAAGATCTTGGCTCATATACACAAATTTCAAAGTGTCAGAAAAACATCTTGAAGTGCTCATAGTCTTGGAAGAAATTTTGAGTGAAGCATTATATATGTTGCAAGCCTCGGTGATGCTTGGAGGGAACATAGAAAGAAAGTCATACTAATTGCAAAAGTTTGAAAGGAGATTTGCAAGGAAGTTTTGTATAAAAGAGTGAAAACCCCATGGCTTTTATGTTAGAATTTGATGATAAGAAAGCTATATGATTAGTCTTACTAATATGCTATTTGAGATGGCATCAAAGAGTAAAATATGATGATGATTCAAGATGAAATAGAATTATGTATCATTATGGACCCCATCAAGGATGAGTTTCATATAAATGTTCAACCTATGGAGGGCTTTATTATTGATGATATAATAGCCATCATGAGTATTCTTCATGTGCTTTTTAGTATGCTTAGAATGTTAAATTTTATATAATATTACTTGTGATACTTAGGATCTTATTCTTATTCAAACCAACTACTTGTTTCATCATAAATCATCTTTTGTGTCCACTTGTATGTTCAACAAATTTATGAAATCTTTTTAATTCTTGGTAGTTAATTTTCATTAATTAAGACTTATCATACAGTTGAGTGTGAAAGAGAATCTAAACTTCAAAAAAAGTTGAAGGCTAACCAATCATATAATATGATATATCTACTATATAGTATTATCAGTATTAAACTTTGAGAGAATAATCTAAGAAAAAAAATTTTAAGTTAAGAAATCATTTTCATCTTTCTTATTCAGATGAAAAAGGTACATTATTTCAAATCTATTCGATTACTCATAAAAGCTACTATGCTCTTAAATCTTATATCCTTCATTTAGCTCTCAATTGGTAGGATCATTATATATTCTTATTTAGTGTGTCACTTGAGATTTGCACTAATTTTAGGTACTTGTTGCATAAGTTATACTGTTAAGAATTTATATTTATCTTATCTTTATTTGTTGTATTTGTTGTCATATTACAGCTGTTGTAAGCTATCATTTGTTTAGCATTTTTGGACTATTTGTGATCCTTGTAGAACTTTTTTGTAAAGGTATTTACCTACACATTTTGGATTGAATGTGGTGGTTTATTAGTGAGCTTGGTCTTTATTGTGCAATAGTAGGCATAGGCATCTGTGTTCATTGAATTACCTAAAATTTCTTTGTGTTCTTTATTTATCACTGTCACATACAACATCTTTCAAATTTTAATAAGAGTTTTTAAAAAAGAATATTTACTTTATTTAACATCATGAGCAAGTCCACTCAATTGTGTCAGAGCTTAATTACTCAAATTCACCCCTCACTTGTAAGATGACTTTCCTTAAAGACATCCTTATAATCAACTAATTAACACTTATACTTTGCTCATTGGAAATTATTGCTCTCCTATAGTCATCCAAAAGCATCACATTAATTATTCGTGCATTACATCCTCACAATATGTATCTCTACTCTTTTTTAATGTAATTATCACCCAACAAATTGTATATAACAATTTCATTGTATGTTTTGGTATGTTCAACACACAAACCTTCCAAAAAGGTATTTTTCCCTTATTGTTTACCCTTAGCACCCTAGGTAGCCTTAACGAGGTATTGCTTTGGAAATGTTATGGGGTTAACATTCCTAACCTACTACATAATGTTAAGTTATCACCTTAGATCTCAAGGATTGGATGATAAATAAAATAAAGATTTCCTTCTTTCATTGAGTTCCATTCATTCATGAAAAGATAAAAAAAATCACAAAGTGAACAACATGTGGGAAAGAGTGGTAAGTATTTCATATAGTAATAACCTTATATCCACAAGGTTCAACAAAGGCTCATCCACTATGACATGTCAAGAAGCAAAATCTTAAACACATGAATGGTTTAAAGTTTTCATCACTTTGATAAGACCACTTTTATTTTGGAATGGTGTGTTCCACCTCATGAGTTTTCCGGGTTCATCAACATCTTGGAAAAGAACCCTTCTACCTAATTTTTAAAGAGTTGATATTAAGCACCCTACAACTTCAAGTCAAGGCCTCATTCAATTATTGAAAATTTGATTATTCTTCTTTAATTGTTTGTTATTCTTATTTATCTTCTTCACTATCTTATCCATCTTTTCCATCTAACCATTCTTCTTCATATAAATGTTAGTTATCTTGCAACTATAATTGAAGGTTCCATTCAAACTTTTCTTCAACTCATCCAACAATCCCACAAAATACATCGTTATGTTGATTAGATAAATGTTAACCTTCATGAAGTCATTATACAAACAACAAATATTGTAAACCACCCAAATCCCATTGGTTCAAACTAACACAATTCTTCCAGATCACTTTACCATGATAGATTCAAAACTCTTACTTTTTCTATTTTGGTTTCTAAATGCTTTTCCTATATTGTCATTTGACAAATATATCCATGTGCATGATGCATATTTTTTCCTTGGGTCACCCTACAACATATCATGTGGGATTATGATTCATTCAAATTAGATCAAGTCATTTTGATTGGCTTTTTAATTAGCTAAACCTATATCATTTGACCAACAATCACATGGGAAGTAATTAAGGACAAAACAACATTCATTGGTTTTTCTCATGCTAGATAATTGGGATAACGACAATCACCCCATGTACTAGCTCAAATTCTTTATTTGGAAGGCCTACCAAATAGGATAGCCCCTATACAGTACCCATGGAGTTTCATCGACTACCTGAGACTATCTTCCTATAGTTATTAACCCAAAACTACCACAATGATGCCCTTGTCACATTCATTCTCAAATATTTCTAAGCAATGTGGTCAACTCCTTGTGAAGTTAATGAATGACTTTGAGTGATGTGGAGTAGTTACAAATGTTGTAGAGTGTATGATTCCTTCAACTTCCTGACTATTGTGTGATGTGTGGAGAGAATAAACAAGTTCTTCAACTCACCACGTGTCAAAGATCTAGTATCCAAGAAGCATGTGTGAATCATGCTAGGATTACTAAAGGTCAATAGATTTCTTACTTTTCTCTTAAATCTTGCTTTTTTTCCTTTAAATTAAGCTAATTGTTTGTTTTGGTTTAGATTGACAATTTTTTAGCACTAGGACTTATATAAATACTATTTTGGTCAACATGAGGGCTTTCCAAAGTATCTAAAATAATATAAAATCTATTTTTGTTGCCCAAGAAATTTTTGAAGTCCTACAAATACTATTTTGGTGTGTTTTCAAGTATTGGTTTTAATTGTTATTTTGTTTTACATTGAATTAGACGCTTAACTGTTTTTAAAATGCTATGAACCTATTTTCTAGAACACTTCTACTTCTAGTTTAATTCAAAGTAGATTAATGGTTATAATTTTTAAATTTAAAGTAAAATCTCTAAAGTCTGAAAAACCATAAATTTTCATTAAGCTGAGAACTTCATATTACTGGATATTATCTTCGGAGCTAATTTTGAATTCTTTTTAAAAAAAAACTCCAAGTTCTAATATCCTAGTAATTTGGAAGAAAATATTGCCTAATTTCTAGAACTATTTAAAATTTAACTTTGGACATGGAATCAAATTATATAAATGCTTTAAAATTCATGAAAATTTGTAAGCAATAAGTGCAAAAAAAATCTTAGGTGAAGAAGCTATTTGGAATTTTGATCAAATTTGAAGCTTTAATTACAAACTTAATGTCTATTAAAAATTAGTAAAAAAAAATTAAATTTCAAAAGTTTGATATGTTTCAATGTGTAATGTAATCTAGGAATAAAAGAGGGAAGAATTTCTTTACCCTGCTCTTTTACTATGTGAAGTCTATAAATGATATTATTCTTTATATCAAGTCATGTATAAGTACATATAAAAAAATATTACAAAATGTATCCAATTGATGGAAAAAAAAAATTAAATTCCCAAAAATACCTTCTTATATTCTTCTTTTGAAATACATGAAATAATGAGTTTTTAGGGCACATTCAATAATTTTCATCATTTGGTTGAGTTCCATAACTATGTTCATATATATATTATAGATGTTTTCAATATTTATTATCACACTGTTTAGGTTTGGGCAATGTTGCCTTGTTTGTCAACTTCAATCATCGATTGCATCATTTAATGTTTGTGAAGATGTCAAAACTTCTAAAGATTCCATGTTTGAATATGCTCAAAGATAATGATGAACATATTTGGAGCAATTAACCATCTCATTACTAACTTACACCTTGTAAGATACAAATTCATGCTAGCATTAGATGGGAATTTTAAGAGAAATGATAAGAGGAACATGCAACCATGCCTTATCAAAAGGTTGGAGTTATTGTATAGCACTAAACAATTAAATAATGGTCCTCTATTAATTACTTGTATCCATGACCTCTTAGGAGGTTCTAGAGCCTCCCTTCTTCCACTTCTAAGATTCCTTCACTATTCTTATCTGTTATACCTTTGAAGTTGATAATTACAAAAATAAAACTTTTAATTACTAATGAATATTTAAGGTTTTATGCATATGAAAATTTAGATTATGAAAATAGTGAATGTTGGTTAGAGCAAGGTTCATGCACTTAGAGTTAGAAGAACTTTAAAGACCTTTTCTTATGGTTGGATCAACTTACAAATCATGGAGCCATGAAGAGAAGTTTTTTAAGGAGTGGGTAACTACTTGTAGCTAATCATTTCTTACAGCTGCATTGCTTAGAATGTCAAACATTTATCTTTTTCAAAAGTGGCACCTAAGGTTATTGTACTCATGTATACATTCCTTTGACAAATTAATATTTGCAAGTTTCAAGCTTTCTAGAATATTATCATATTTGCAATATCAATACAAATTATTTTAGATCAAATTCAAGTTTTAAAATAATGAAATCAAGTTTATAACAAGCCATATTTCTCAATGCCTAAAACTCATATGATATGATGATTATTATTATACTTGTAAAATATGTATTTAGTCTTATATCAATAATTAAAATTTATGTTTGTCATGATATTGAATAGATATGATGTGTCTATTGAGGTAACTCCTACCTAAACACAAAATTAGTATGTAAAATTTGATTATACAAGGTATCAACTTTGTACATGTTTTGTTTGTTCTCTGAGAGTTGAGTATTCATTATCATTATAAAAGAATAAAACTTTCTTCATATGAGTATATAGTTCAATTCCACTTAGAATGTATCATACATAAAAGCTTAGATGTGGTTAGACATGTTTCATTAATATATCATATAGGTACAACCATGTGTTTTGTATAAATCATCATATTATAACTGGGTTATACAACCAATAGTTTTATGATGTCTAAGCATAGTTTTATAGTGTTTATAATTGCTACATCATATAATATGAAGTAATGTATTCTATTTGTGTCATATAAATATGATACATATACCATAGAAGTATGATCATTATCTAAAAATATTGAATAATGTATGATAATGACTATGTATTATAATTATATAATTCACTTTTCCCTAAAACCTAGAACTATATTAATACAAAGCTATTGGATTACTATGATAACTTTATCATATGCGTACAACTATCCTATTAATTCTAGTTAAGTAAATTATTGCATGATAGATAAGCCTTATATAATTACATGATGCAGTATTTTCCTAAGAGCTCAACTTTTAGTAAAATAATTATAGTATGATGTTGATCTATTATCGCACTTGGATAGTTCAATTGAGTTGAAGAAATGAATTGCATTGTACTTTTTACAATGTTAATGATCGTTTAGTATGATGACTATAAAACATAAGTAATAGACTATGAATCTACATTGTATGGTACAAAGATGTATTACGTAATTATAAGCCAATAACAGCTATTTTGCAAAACTACCCATATTGTTAGATTATTGAAATGATCCTAGTTTTATCCTCATCATCTTGATATGATTATTAAAATCTAATAATAACAATGAAATCTCTAAGGTGTAATGGCTATTTTAAACATAATTAGAAAATCAACTAGCCATTGGAAGCACCATAATTGGCTTTGGAACTCTTATTAATATAAATAAGAATAGATTTCAAAGGGAATAATCTAATGATACTCATTTCAAAATCTTAAAAAACAAAAAAGTGTGCAACATGAATATTTCTCTATTTTGACTAAAACTTATGCTTGCTACATCAATTCATTCTTCATTCTTGTGCATTATTTCTTAAGTTGATCATGTTAGTAGTAACTAAAACTCATTCATGTTGGTTCCTACTTGAAAACTAAAACCATAATTGTGAATCATGCTTCCAAAAAGGGGTTCTTACCTAACTCTTGGTCTCTTTTTTGGTAGTCTTAAGAGGGTTGGTTTGGATTTGGAAGAGGACTAAGGGAGTTTTAGGTCTTAGTTAGGTGTAGCAAAAAGGGTTAGTTTTGATTGAGTAGATGTAGGAAATTAAGAATAAAACTTAAACTAATTAATAGACTTGGTTAGCTTAAACTTGACTTATAAAATTATAAGATTGATCAAAAGTGCCTAAAGTTTGGAATTTGAATGATAAGGATTTAAACTTTAAAAGCCTAAGGTTTAAAATTTAAATGTATTAGATTTCAAAATATGATATCAAGAATTTGAAAATTAAATACTTAAGGTTTAAAATTTAAACCTTGGATACAGTTCAAAAATCAAGTAACCCCCATTAAGGTTGGAAGTAAGGTACAACTTAAATGGACCTTGGAAGAGGTAAGAGATAGCTTAAGAATTAAGCATGCATTCAAATTAAATAATTCTTATAAACAATGGCTTTTGCATGAGGAAATACCAAAGATAGAATTTAAGATTAGGTTAAGTACATCAATCACTTGGTGAGACCTTAAGCATACTTAGATAAGGCTATGATTTAGTGAGGCTCTCAATTAGACCTTGGAATAATGTGGGATTGACTTAGCTCAATTTTGACTTAACGAGTGGTGCTAGGCTTGGTCAAGATACTAAAAGCTTTCTTAGATTCTAGCTAAATTGTGATTAGCTTAGTTTTATGGGTAAGATTATGGCTAGCCTTTAATTAGGCTCTTAGGACATGGATCAACACTTTAAATGATGGTTTGGAGGTGTATGTAGCTCAAGAGAGGTTTTTGGTGAGCATTGAGTAGCTCATGTTGGCTTATTAGAAAAGAGAGTCACTAGTTAAACTCATGAAGATATAGGTTAAAGAATAAGGGACTATGAATTAAATGGTTTTAGTCAAGGATTTAAAATTTGACTAAGTACTCAAGTGGTAGCTTGGATAGGATAACATATTTTATTTAAACTCTTAAAAAAATGGCACAAAAACTAAACAAAGACATGAAAAACTTAATAATGAAGGATTACACCATAAAAAGATATTAAGGCTTAGTAAAACCCTTATTTTTGACTAGATAATAGAGTAAGATTATAAGGAATCCCTATATAACTTAGTTAATGGATTAGGATTTGAGAGACACCTTAGGGTCATTTAAATAATATATTAGGGTTGGGTAATCCTAGATAAATTTAAGTAAAGCTATATAAATTATATCATAAGCAAGTCTATTTGATGATAAAAAGTTACCAATGACCATAATTGATGAACCCCTTAGTCATATTTTGTTAGTCAAATATACCAGATGATAGGACTCCTACCTAGTATAAAGGTTTCTTGCTTCATTTCTTAAGACATCATTGCATATGGACCATAGGTATGCTGGAGCATAAGGTGGTGAGGCACTACATATCGTTTAGGAATCCTTAAGTCTTATAAGGTGCTCCATGATTGCTAGAGCCTCAATTATGTACTATCAAATCATGTGCTAAGGAATCTAAGATAGCTGAGTGCTAATACAAGACATCATTGGAGACCATGAAGATGTCCAAGTACTTGTTAAAGTATTGCATAGTTGATGAGGACTCTTATAGCCCTATAAGATAGTCTAATGTGACTGGAGTTTCCTATAGGGGACTGCCAAGTTATATTCTAAGATAAGAGTGTTAGACTTCCATTGAAGACCTTATCAGCTTTAAGGGAGTGTCAGATTATTAGTGAGCCATTATGTATTCTATAGGATAATTATGATTTTGTTGAGACTTTTTAAGTTTTGATAGATTTTACATAGGGCCAATAATTATAGTTTTGTGTATTAAACTAGCTTAGTATACTATGAAACTTTATTGATTCCTCTATTTTATCAATTGCTTTACTTTGTTATTATATTATTATAACAATGTTTTGTTAATAGGACTTGATGATTTCTTATTAAGCTTGGCTCACCTTGTTTCACATCATCCGAAAGTACAGTGAGTTTGGAACTAGCATAAGACTTAGAGTAAAGGCATTAAAGTCAATGTTTTTAGCAAATTATTTATCCACTTGGATTTTAGAAGATGTTATACATGTAGATCTTATTTATTTTTAGCATTGTCATTTACATTGTTGGAATTTGGACTATATAAGAACTTTATGATAAACTTTTATATATATATATATATATATATTATATTATTTCATGTGACACACTTAGATTTTGCATGGCATATATGTTGTGTGTTTTTATTTGATATTGTAAATTTGTATAGATATTCTTTTGTATAAGTTTGCTTTGATTACATACACACACTAGTGTATATTGGTAATTTATCTAACTTGGAGTAGACTAGTTCTTAGACTAATTAAGCAACTAGTTTGAGCAATAATATGGTTTATTTTAGGTGCTAAGTCATAAGCTTGATGATAAAAATTAAGGGATTATGACTCCTTATTTAAATATCAAGCCATGGGAGTGAAAAGTGGTTAGCTTAATGCATTGGCTGATACATATGTATGGTTGCATTCAAGAGAAAAGAAATTTACTAAAAAAGTGATGTGTGAGAGTTGGTATTAAAGCTTAATTTAGGTGGCTTAGGTTATTCTTAAGGTAATCCTAAGTAGTTTAGGACTAGTCCCACTACCACTAAGGTGGGGAGCATTTGGTTATATATGATTTTGTAAGTCAAATAAATTTATATATGTTCTAATTCTCACCTAAGTAATTAAATATGATATTTCCTTCTTAATGTAGATGGTCAAAACCCATAGGACTACTTTAAGAAATACAAAGGATACAAACTAGGTCTAAAGAGAGCCAGAGTCATATCAACTAGCTAGAGTAGCCACCCCCCCAGGTCCACCTTTGTGCTCAGAGAGGAGCCATTCTTGGAGGCTTTTATGCAGTTGAGACTGTGGGTTGTTTTGGGCATGATAGATCTAGTTGTCATAGACAATTGGTCCAACTGAGTAGCTGGTGATACTGAAAACCATGGTTCTTGATGAGAAAGTAGATACTTGGTGGTGTGGTTGTGCCAACCATGTTCAAAGATGTTCCAAATAGTAAGATTCAATAAAAATAGCTCATGAAAGCTTTTAGAAGCTGTTATGTGCCAGAGGTGGTAAAGGCTCAGATTTGTAGAGAGAGCTAACTCATTTGAGCTAGAGATAGATGCCTTTATCAGATTATACTATTGGATTTACTTCTCTCACATTATATGAATTGAAGTTAGTGACTTCAAAAGAACATCATTGTGAGCTTTATTGAGGGGCTTAGTCCTTCTTTCTAAAAAATATTTGTGGTTATTTGATCTTGTGATAAGAAATGGTACAAGGGGTCATATTAAGATAGTTAGTCTACATTGATTGTAGCTCAGTCGGTTAGTGAGTGGCGTTCAGAGTAGTCCAGATATTAGGGCCCAAAATGTAGACATTATGACAAAGGACATGGAGAGGCCTATAAGCTGAAAGCAATGTTTGTTATAACTACTTGAAGATAGGTTATTTTAGGAAAAAGTGTCATGAGGTATAAAGAACTACTCAAACTACTAAGTGGATAGGTAGTCAAGAATTTATGCACTTACCAAGTAGTAGGTCATAAAGGCTTTTGATGTCAATATTGGTATGATCTTTTTCTACAATATTACACTTATAGTACTCTTTGGTATTTCTTCATTTTTGAGATTACTTAAGAGAACATTGAGGGTGGGATGGGCTTATGGCCATTAACATTATTGGTGAGCTACCTTTTGGTGATGAGATCTCAACCAGATTTAGAGTTCATAGCAATTTTATTAGCTTTGGCTAAGATTTTGAGGTGGTGCACTTCTAAGTTATTATTGCTGAGTTTGACATTATTGTTAGCATGGACTATATGGCCTTGCTTGGCTAAATGATTGACTAATAGGAAAAGAAGGTCTAGATTAGGGTACCAAACTTGGTTAATATAGTTTATTTTGAAATCAATTGATAGATATTTATGCTTTCAGTTATTCAGGCATCATTGTTGGTCCATATGAGATACACAACATGGCTAGTTATTGTAGCTAATTCGTAGACTCAACCCATAACCATGTAGTATAAACCTATTATGTGGGATTTTCTTAATGTCTATCTATTAAATGAACTATGAGGTTTACCATTAGAGTGTGAGATTAAGATCCCAATTAATTTGGAGCTAAATGATCTATCTACGAAGTATTATCACCTTGAGCCCTCATCAACAAACATTCTTTTTGAAGTAGCAATAGTGAAAGCAGAAGCATAATAATGGTGAAGAACAAAGGAGAAGAAGAAGAAGAGAGATTTTGTCATAAAGAGATTAAATTTCTCAAGAAGATTCTATTCAAGAGGATTATGAATTTATAAAGTTTTAAATTTTCCAAGTTTTGACTTCTCTAAATTACTTAATACATCCTTTCCACTCATTTATATAAAAGTTTGGATATAATATTTAATTATAAAATGCAAAATATGTGATTTTGACCAAAAATGTAAAAAGTTCTCAAATTCTACAAATTTTACAAAACTCGACTTGATTTGCACCTATCTACAAACACACCTAGGCCCTTACACAGTACAGTTGCTCCAGAATGATTACATGTGCAAGTAGCATAGGTGTCTTATGCACTGTACCCTTCTACATGCATTCCTAGACCTCCATGTGTGTCGCTCAACTAACACACCTATAATAAGCCTTCTATTATGGCTCGACAAGAGGCTTCTGATGCTTCGTGTTGTATCGATGATTTTCATCATCTTGTATCCTTTGATTTTTTCACCTTTTTGGATTCAATGAGCTCTGAATTCATCTCCTAATCAAAGGAGCTACTCTAATTACTAAAGCACCATACCATATGACTCCAAACAAATTTAAAAAAACTCAAAATTCAATCATA
This sequence comes from Vanilla planifolia, assembly GCA_023846275.1. Classification (NCBI taxonomy): domain Eukaryota; kingdom Viridiplantae; phylum Streptophyta; class Magnoliopsida; order Asparagales; family Orchidaceae; genus Vanilla; species Vanilla planifolia. Next base: position 25,341,045 of record CM043867.1, on the reverse strand, counting down.
AGACTTGGTGAGCTAGGGCTTCATAAAGCCCACTATCTCTCTTTAAGGAGTCCTTATACGTTTTGTCAAAAAGAAAAATGGTATCCTGTGCATATGTAGATTACCAAGAGTTGAGATATCAATTAAGAATTTATATCCCTTATCATGGATTGATGATCTACTTGATCAATTACAGAGTGCCTTGCTTTTTCTATGATTGATCTTCGATCAAAATATCAAGAAAAATATTTCCTTAAAACCACCTAAAAGACATAGTATGGCATCTTGGGTTTACAGTCTTACACTTTAAGTTATCAAATGCACCAACACTATTTATGGTTTAGATGAATGACACCTTTCAACCATATTTGGACTAATTTGTCATAGTACTCATTGATGAAATCTTATGTACTTTAGAAGTAAGGAGCAACATGCATGACATCTTCAAACAATGTTGGAATTGCATAAGAGTAAGCAATTATATGAAACATTGTCAACATGCTTCTTTTAGTTCGTTCAAATAGCTTTCCTTGGTCATATTGTAAGTTTCAAGGCAATTGTTATTGATGCCAATAGCATTAGAGCCATTGTTGTTTGAAGAAGATTTGCTATAGAAATTGAGATCTAAAGTTTCTGTCTTATAAGCTATTATTATAAATTTGTGCTAAACTTCTCCAAGATCATAACACCTCTTACTTAACTAACTAGGAAGACAGTGGCCTTTTCTTGGTATGACAGATGTGAGTAGAGCTTTTTTGAGCTAAAGGATAAACAGAGTTTAACCTTACTCTTAACCTTACTAGAGTACAATAAGCCTTATTAAGTTATCTAATGCTTCACACATTAGATTGGGAGAAAATATTATGCAAAATGGCTAGGTTATGGCCTATGTATTTAAGTAATTGCATAAGCATGAGCTTAATTACTCAACTCTTGATTTAGAGTTAGTTGTAGTGGTTTTTGCTCTAAAGATTTGGTGTCACTACCTATATGGAGTGAGGGTTGGGTTATTCTTTGATCAAAAAAGCTTTAAGTATATCTTTTCTCATAAAAGAACTTAATCTATGTTGGAGTTGTTGGTTAGAAGTTATTAATGATTTTTGGGCATTAAATATTGTGAGGGATGCATTTTGTAGAAGAGTGACTCCTAGGTCTATTCTTATGGAGAGATCAGAGAAAGAAGTCATGTTTGATATCAACAGAGCTCAAATTATATAGTAATATAAGCTATAATAGCTTGTCTCAATTCTTTGAGCATTAAAGCTTGGTTGGATGAGCTAAGGATACTTCAGTAAGAGGATCCTAAGCTTCAAGAGGTGCTTTCTTGATTGTAACAAGGGGAGTCTGAGGACTTTACTATTATGAATGGCATTTTGACTTATAATGGTAAGTTGTGTGCCCCTCAACACCAAGAGTTTAGAGATAACTTACTAAGAGAAGTTCATGATAACAAGATGACAAGGAATACAAGCTATAAGAAAGGAAGAAGAGGGACAATTTACAAGCTTGGTTTGTGAAGAGGTGAGACTTCTATTTTGGTGTAGACCTCTACTCATTTTAGAAGGTAGGTAGATACTCATGTCATGCACATAAATCTAATATGCATTGGGAGCCTAAATCAAGCTTTTTGGTAAATTTGCATGTTATAATTCTTAGGTTATTGATAGAATTAAGACTTATGAAAACCTAAACTTCATTTTTCTATGGTTTTATTCATACCTTATCATGCTAGTTTCATGATAAGTTAATGTACAATTAGATATTATCTTATTAGGATTTCAAATATGTGATTTAGGATTGCAAATAATCTATATTTGATATTATAAATTTGCTGGCCAATTGTTGAACTTGGAATATTGAGATGACTGTCTTAGTTAAATTCAAGCTTGGTTGATGTAATATTTTAACATTATTATGAATAAAAAATTATAAGTTTGATCACTTTAAGTGATAGTTTGATCTTTGGTTAAGATGATTTATCATATGTTATAATGACTTTGAAATATATTTATGTTGGTTTGTGATTTATTACTTGTTATAATGAATTCTTAGAATGTGAGATTATTGAATTTTGATTTATTACATATTAAGAACAAATTTGGATGATGATGGTAATTTAGATGGAGAAAAGAATAAGTTATGGGATGGAATATAGTTATTAGTTTAGTTAAATAGAATAAAAAATATGATTAAAAAGATTAAATAAAAAATAAATATAGTTGAATGGATGAAAAAGAAAAGAACAATTCGCTCACTAAAGTAAACCCAAAAGAAGGCAACCAAGACAACTTAAACATTCAAGTCACAAAATAATGTATTTTCTTTAGTCATAACTAATTCGCCATTAATCTGTTTATGAGAGGTCCTTTAAAAAATAGATTATAAGTAAATATTTAATAAAAAATCAAACTTTTAACCTACTTCATGAAGACTTTCATGCACATATAATTATTTCATACAAAAGCATACTTTGTACCAACTTCTTGAAGACTTTCATCCATATTTTTGAATATTTTAGTCACCTCACCTACTATCACTTTAACTTTATACCTCCAATTATCTAACCACTCTAAAAGCCTTACTTTAGATTGAAAACAAAGGTTAAATTAATCTATTTAATGATTTCTTAGTTTATTTCTTCTTGATTAGCCCATTGTAAACCTGATTGGGCCATGACTAGCTCTCTTTGTCATGATTTATGTGATTGGTCTATAATGAATACGTTTTTGTGCAAATTAAGCCTAACTTTCACTTGCTTTTCATGAACTCCATAATCTTTATATTAATATTTAATTGCTCATCCCTCTCCTTCATTATTCTTCCATTATCAAATGAAACTCTGCTCCATATAGTTGAAATGTATGCAGTCTTTCATGAACTTTGATGTTGACTTAACATGTTCATGCTTTGTGGGCCATATATTTTCTTCAAAAACTTTTATTTGTATTGATAAAGGAAATTATTTTCGTGAATCACTTACATAATTATTAATTTACAAATCATCTTATTTAAAATATACATTGTGTTGTTGGTCATCTTCAATATTGAACACTATGCTAGTAAACATATCATTAGGCAATTCAAAACGATATGTGTCATCATACCTCTCATCAAGTTGAACTTCTTTATTTATTTAATATATTTAATAAGAGATGTTAAGGAACTCTGTACATGGGTTTATAGGCCATTTCTTCAATTTTGAGTTTAATTCTTCAATTTCATACTTGAAAGTTTACAATTCTTCTTACGTTTCTTCTCATCATTGATTTATCATTTAAAAAAAGTTTTGCATTAAACTTGACAAAATTTTGATTTTTTGCTTTCTAGTTACTCTACTTGCTATTTTATTAAAATAATTATTAAGAAATAAGCATTGTTACCATAATGATAAAAGGAAAGAGTTTGATTGGTAATAATTTCTTGAAAGTCATAGTCGATAAAATATTACGATATGCTTTGCTCTGATACAAAAATAATGTTAATGGAGAGGGGATTGGGCCATGGAAAGGAATAGAGTTATTTCTTGGATTAAATAAAATGGAAAGTTTGAAAAAGAGTTTAAACAAAGTGAAAATATAGTTAAGGGGATAAATAAGAAAACAATAATTCACTCATCAAAAATAAATCCAAGAGAATGCCACAATGCCAACTCAAATACTTAAGCCACAAAATAATGTGCTTTTTTTATCACAACTAATTTACCATTCATCTATCCATGAGAGATCTTTAAAAAGAAAATTATAAGTAATTAATTAATATAAAAGTAAACTTTCAACCTACTTTTTAAAAAATTTTATGTCAATAATTATTTTATATAAAAGCATATTTTGTACCTATTTCATTAATACTTTCATCCAAATCTTTAAAAAATTTGTATAATTAAGATTTATTAATACTACTTTAAAGGCACCTTGAATGTTTTTAAGATGAGGGAGAGCTCTTAGTTTCCTTATGAAAAAAGGCTTAAGAATCACAATTAAAACATAAAAGAAGGCTAGGGTATCTATGAGTCTTAATTAGGTTGGGTAAGATAATGAATCTAACTCAAAATCTTGTGATAAGTATTTCTAAGTGTCACTCCAAAACTTTGCCATAAACTTGTGACAATTTTCCTACATAAAAACCTATACTTAGTTATAAAATATGATATCAAAAAAGGGAATTTGCCTCAAGCTAAGCCTTGGAGGAGAAATTGATTGGCTTGACTAAGGGAATTTGTTGGAAAAAGAGACCTTATAAAGGACTTTAGATGACTTCCAAGTCATGCCTAGCTCTTAGGTTTCATTGTAGGGAATTGTACGAGGCTTGGATTAGCTTTTCAAGAATGATAAAAAAAAATATTTACATCTTGGTTAGGAGTAGCAAAAATGGCTAGGTTTGGTTGATTTGATTTAAGGAATCAAGACAAGACTTAAACTAAACTTTTGAAATTATAAGATAGATAAAGAAAACCTAGATTTTGAAATTTCAAAGATAAGGATGTAAAATTTTAAAGTCTTAAGTTAGAAATTTAAATGACTTAGATTTAAAATTGAGTATCTAGAATTTGACATTTAAATACCTAAGGTTTGAAATTTGAAGTAATCTATGACTTGAATGGACCTTGGAAGAGGTTAAGTACTTACAAATTAAGCATATGTTTAGATTAAATAATTTATATGGACCACAACTTTTGCATGAAAAAATCTTAAAGATAAATATTAGGGTTACACTAAGAACATCAAGCACTTTGTGAGACCTTGAACACACTTGAATAAGGTTATTATTTTGTGTTGCTCTAAGTTAGACCTTGGAATAAGATAGGGTTGACTTAGAAGCTTAGTTTTGGCCTAAAGAGTAGTGCTAGACTTGTCCAAAAGGTTAAAGACTTTCTTAGATTTTAACTAAAACACAGGGTAGCTTAATTTGATGGGTAAGATTATGAGTAACACTAAATTAGGCTCTTAGGCTATGGAGCAAAACCCAAATTTATAGTTTAAAGATGTATGTGGTTTAGGAGAGGCCCTTGGGAAAGGTAGAGTGGCTTAGGTTAGCCTATGAAGCAAGAGAGTCATTACTAGAAGTTATGTGAGCTTAAGTTAAAGAATAAAAGATTATGGCTTAATGAGTTTAAGTTAACAATTTAAAACTAACTTGGATAGTCTAAATGATTATAGTGAGACTCTTAGATAAATGAAAGGATAAGAACTAAACATAGATATGAAAACTTAATGAGGAGATTATCCTTGATAAGTAGATTATGGTTTAACAAAATCCCTTAGACAACCTAAATAGCATAATAAGATTTTGAGAAACTCTCAGATGTCATAATCAAGGGATTAAGGTTTTGAAGATACCTTGGGATCATTTAGATGATACGTTAAGGTTAGATAACCTTAAATAAATGTAATTAAAAGAATACAAAATGATGTCTTAAGTAAGTTTATTTGATGATGAAATGAATTAGGATGTAATGGATTCTAATTACTAGACTCTTTAGCTAGAGTTAGGTGGGTCAGATATATCAGATGATAAGAATCCCACCAAGTTAGAAGGTTTCATGTCTTATTTCTTAGGGCATCATTAGAGGACCATAGTATGCCTAAGCATATGGTAGTGGTTAGTATGCCTTATTGAGAATCTTTTAGCCCTATGTGGTTATCTAAGTGATTAGTAGAGTCCTAATTATGGATTATCAAATTAAGGGATTTTGAGAAGAGGAAGTTCTATTAAAAGATATCACAAGAGACTATGGATGTGTCAGAGTACTTGTTAGAATGTTGCATGGTTGATGAGGGCTTCTATAGCTTACAAAGTAAGGAATGCGACTAAACTTTCCTATAGGCGAATGTTGGTTATATGATGTGATAAGAGTACCAAACTTACATCGAGGACCTCATAGGAGGAAGTGCCATATTATTAGTGGGTCACTATGCATTCTATAAGTTGATCATTCTTTCATTAAGACTTGCTCGACACTGATAGATTTGTGATAAAGCCAGCTTTTATAGTTTAAAGCATTAGACCATCTTAGTTTGTTGTGATACTTTGTTGATTTTTTTCATTTTATTGATGATTTTACTCTTCTATTATACTATTAATTATATGTTTTATTAGAAGGACATGAGAATTTCTTATTGGGCTTAGCTCAACCACCCCCTCCTTCTCTAATTCTACAATATTATTTATAGGTATAAGGAGTTAGAAGCTAAATAGGAGCTATAATGTCACCATCAAAGTCAATACTTTTAACAAATTCACCCATTTGGATTCTAGATGATGTTATAGATGTAGTTCCTCTCTCTTTTTAGTATTGTCATTTTCATTGTTGGACTTTGAACTATATTGAACATTTATCATTAACTTTGATACTATATTTTATATTATTTATGTGGTAGACTTAGATTTTGAATGGAATATGGATTATGTGATGGTTATTTTATATGTTGGTTTTATATAAATATCCTTTATCATAGTTTTACTTTGATGCCATGTACACACTAATGTATATTGGTAGGTTACTTAGCTTGGCATTGCATAGACCTTGGACCAATTGAGCAACCAATCAAGGTAGAGATATGGCTCATTTTGGGCAGCACATTGCAAACTTGATGATCAGATTAGAGGATCATGATTTTTGGTTAGAATGTTAAGTCCAGAGAGTGAAAGATGACTAGCCAAATATAGACATTAATATATAAGTTTGGTTACACCCAAGAGGAAAAATATTGCTACAAATGTGTGATGTATCAATAATCCTCTAATATAATGAATTCTAAAATATTCCTTCTGATTCATTTTTTCATTAAGCACTTGATTTTTCACATGAAAATCTTTACATCCTTGTCCAATTCCTAATATGATCAAATGAGCTTTCTTTCTCCCTAAGGTGCTACTAAATTTCTATATAACTCTTAGCTCAAATAAATAAGTTCCAAAATGTCACCAAAGAATCTTTAATTTCCCATGGTTTTGAAGTAAAATTGAGTGAAGTATTATACATTTTCCAAGTTTAAGTAATGCTTGGAGGAAAAATGGCAAGAAAAGAAGAAACATATGCTAATTTTAGAAGGTAGAGAAGGGTTTCACAAGGAAGGTAGGTGCCAAAAAGAACCAGTATTAATGAAGGCTAATAGGAATAATAATTAAAAAAAATTATCTTGGTACTAAAGTAATTATTTTAATTCATTAATTTGCATTTATTTGAATATATCATACCTCATCTTAGTATTTATTTGAATAACTAATGAATTGGTACAATTCACTCATTTGTAGTCAATGACCTCCTATTTCATTGACTAAGACATTAGTTATACATGCATCACATCCTCAACATGCACATGTTTGCTCACCTTTGGTGCCATTATTACCCAACATGTTTCATATTAGTCTCATTATGTCATTTGATAAATTTAATACCTACAGCTTTTCAAACAATCCTTTTCCTTAATGTTAAATTGACACACACAAACCTTGTTAAGGCATTATTTTCTCTTTATTAAAGAGTGTTAGCATTCATAGTCATAACATATAAAGAGAAAGTGGTAAACATTTCATGCTATAACTCCATCTAGTAAGACAAGTTCTTCCACCATGGCTACTAAGAAGACAAAACCCAAGGATTCAAGTGATCTACAATATTCACCACTTCAAAAAAGAACATTTTTATTTTAGATTAGGGTTCTTCCCCTTAATATGTTTCCTTATTCATCTTCACCTTGGAAAAAAAACTCTTTTAGCTAATATTTGAAGAGATAATCTTGAACATCTTACAACATCTAAGTCAAAACCTAATTTCAACTTATGCATTATTGGTTCTTCTTCTCCAAATAGGGTATTGATTTAACTCACCTAACATTTTTCACACCTTTTCCATCCAACTATCCTTCTTAAAAATGCTAGTTAGCTAGCAACTATAATTCACAATGTTTAAACCACACTAAAGCAACTTGCATCAGAACAAATTTACACAACTTCCAAATCACTTGATAAAGATAAATTCAAGAATTTTATTTTTTTTATTATTCTTACAACTTTTGTTCAATTTTTTCATTGGATGATGCTTACATGCAAATGATGTATGTTTTGAATCCCAAGTGAGCCTGAGATATACAAACTGAGATCACTATTTATTTGGGTTAAGTCGAGTCATTTTGATTAGTTTCTTAATTAATTGGAATCATACATATGACCAAAAATTACAGAGGATAATCATTTAAGCTGTAATAGAATTTGATAGTTTTGCCATTACTAGATAGTTTTGATGAGTCAAACTACCCCATTTCATAGTTGAAATACTTTGTATATAAGATCTACTATACTTGGTATTCTAAAAATATTTCCTTTCAATTTGTAGACTATCCATGATAGTCTATCCATACTTAACCAACCAGATAAATGCTACTTTGCTACTCTTAACATCATCATCATTAACTCCTTTTTAGAAATAAACTTAACTATTTGTGGAGTTAATGAATGATTTTAATTATTATAGGGTGATTGATTCATATTATGAAGTAGATGATTACTTCAACTTCCTCCCTACTAAATGATGCCTAGAGAATAACAAAATTCTTGAATCTATCACAATTCAAGGATGCATTAGCAAATGAGTTTGTATGATGCCATGCAAGGATTATGGGAGGTCAATGAATTGTTTTCTTTCCTTTAAATTTTGTGTTTCTCTCTTTCCCTACATTAATTCAAATGTTTCTTTTGAAATTAGATTGTCAAGTTTGGAGTCCTAATATTACTCATCTATTTACTATTTTGGAGATTTAAACATCATACATATAGTTTAATGCTCATAACTTAAATTCAATAATTTTTAACTTGGAATTTGATATTTATTCATCATGATGGATTCAAAGGTACCTAAAATATCAAAAAATTTGCCTTACAATCCTAGAAATTTTCTAAGTCCTAGAACCATTGTTTTGAAGTGTTTCCAAGCACAATTTTAATTGTTGTTTATGTTTACTTTAAGTTAGAAATTTTAGCCATTTAATATTATCTTGAAATCATTTTTTGAAACATCTTTAGATCATTTTATAAAACACCTTTAGATGTAGTTAGATGTAGTATAATTCAAAGTGAAGAAGAAGTAATTTACTTTTGAAGTTATTTAGAAACTCTAAAATTTTTTTAAAAAAATTAGAAAATTTCATTGTCTTATTTGGCATGTTATGGTTGGGGCTGATTTTTGACTCTTTCTATTAAATTTATACTTTGAACTTTGTATAATTTGGAAATTCATCTATTCTATTTTCTAGATACTATTTAAACTCTAATTTTAAGAAATTAAGTGCAAAACAATTTCTAAGAAGCAATTTATAATTTTAATCAAGCTAATATTTAATCCAAAATAATTATTTAAAACTTCAAGTAAAAAAACTATATTTTGAATGTCATTAAAAGCCTTGAGATTTTTTAATATTAAATGGCAATCTAGTAAGACATTATAAAATTGAAAAAATACCATTTATCACATTTACTCTATATCAAGTTGTGAGAATAATCCTTAATATGTGTCACAAACAACTCCATTGGTCAATGTTGTGTTTTGATATTCTTTTTAAGAGTATAGTTAATGACTGAAGTCCCTAAAATGGATATCTTTCTATGATTATTTTTTTCATAAAATCTAGTTTTGAATCATTGGGCAACTCAATTACACTTGGCTATATCATCCTCTCTTAATTATCTATTCTTGATGGCCTACATTTGCTTTTCAAAGTGATCAAGAGCTCAATTTCATGTTCATTAAATCCAAAATTACAAAAAAAATTAAAAGATAAGACAAAACAATAAAAATCATCATTGCAACACCAGGTAATGAGAATTATTTATGTAGTCATGCTTGGAGTCATGCTGCAAGCAAGTAGGAGCTCACAGATTGCACACCACACATAGAGGCACTGGCATGTATACTATAAGGCATGATATAATAGACACCCACATGTACTGGGCTTGTATGATCGCATAGACTAATGCATGTGTGCTGCATGTGCTTGTGTTGGTCACTTATCACACATGCGATAGGTGAACATACTGTATTGATGCAATCAACGCCCATCGATAGGACTTGTTCATGCATGGGAATAGTATCTCCACTTATGAGCAATGCCCTAACCTTGTCTCCCATAGGCATAGGCAAACTTGCTATAGCACACAATTGGCAAAAATTGCATAATTTTTTATTTTGGTAAAAAATCACATGTTTCTTATAGAAATTAAAATATTATATAATTTATAATAAATTATTATATCTTATTATATATAAAATGGTAAGAATGATGAATAAAAAAATTTAGAATTTTATGAATTTAAAACTTTTTAAATTCCAACTTCTTGAGAAATTCTATTCCCTTATAGGAAAACAATCTTCTCCACTTTTTCTTCCTTAGCTTCTTAACATTTTCACACTCAACTTCTACTATTATGACTCTAAGAAGATGAACTAATACCAAGGGCTCAATGTAAATATAGCTCTAGATAGATCACTTAGAATAGCCCTTCAAGTTTGAATTATTCTCTCTTTTATAGAATGTTTCTTTGAGATGATTCTCATTGTTGTCAAAGTGGTAGAATGGTGACTTTTAGAGAGCTTGAATAAGAGGGCTCATTGAGGTATTATTAATTGAATAACATAAAAATTACCTACAATCATTAGCATTTATTTATCATTGGTTTGAAGAAGAATTGAAGGAGCTCAAAGAAACAATATTATGAAGCTCTCATGAAAGTTTTAAGCATCTTAAAATTTAGTAAGGCTACTTGATAAAACAAACCATCTGTTTAAAGATATTCCAAAGATCCAATTGTTTGCTATAATTTCTCCCTATAATATGTCATGAATCCAAAACATTGAATCTAGGATCAAAGTCAACAATTCTTCATCATGGACTTTCATTATTGGAGTCCCCCAACATCCTCTATGTGGTTCATAAAAAAAGGAACGAGTTGCCAATGAAAGGATAATAATTCAAACTTTTATAGCATGCCTTGTTCGGACAACCCCAATTCTCTCAAGCAACATGGTAAAGAGAATATCATGTTAGCTTGACAGCCCACATCAATGGTCAAACCCTCAATTATTAGCCATCACTTCAATCGAAGGATTAACTATCTAGAGGGCATCAACAATGTTGATCCATGTCACATTACTTAAACCCCATTCTCGGAGTCTTGTTTATACACAACAATGATTCACTACATCATGCATTATTTAGGCAGGTTTAACTTAAGGACCTAGAGAAAATACACAGTGTTCCTCAATTTTCTAGTTTTTTGTATTGGATTTGAGTATTAAAGGGTATGTTGTAAGCAAAAATGAGAGAGGAAAGAACAAATAGGAGATGTAACCTTAAATTGCTAAAGCATTGAGAAAGTACTTATGATGTAGCATAAAAGGATCAATAAGAGTTTAGGATGCACAAGGCTCAAGTCCATCATAGTCCTTCAAAAAGAACCACATACAAAGGCTAAGAAATAGCAATGAAATAAATAAAAATTAAATTCTTTTTGTAAATGAGATAATGTCTATCTTAAAAGTTCATTTATGATAGTAATAATATTTTTAATTTGTTATAAGCATTGGAAGCCCCTCTATCAAGAGTTATTCCATTGTTTTTATTTATTTTCATAATTATTCAGTTGGTTTTTAGATTATAAGGTTACTTCAATGATTTTATTTCATTAAAATCATAACGTGAAACCTATGTAATTCCATGTTAGAATAAATGAAATGAGGGCTTGAATTTCATTGATTTAAAAAAACCTCTTGAAGTTAACTATATTACATGCATTTGCAAGAAAATTCTCTTAATAAGATATAAGTTAGCCTTTCTCTCCTCTCTCATCACTATTGTGGCCTCTCTCCTTTCTTTAAGCATTGTCTCTTCTTATTCTCTACTTATATTCATCACATCTCTCCTCTCTATAAGAATCCATTGTTCTATTCCCTTTCATTATTCCATCTCTCCTCCCTTTAAGTTATTGTCACCTCTCTCACTTCATTGCCACCACCACTATCCTCCATCTAAGCCATCACCACCTTTGTCTCTCTACTTATTACCAATTTATCTTTATACAATTATCGATAACTACTATCTCTCTCTTCACATTTGATGCTCCTCGTCGTTTTCAAGGACATATGCCATCATCAATTTAGTGCTCAACATTTGCTCTCATTAGCAACAAACTCTATTAATTCCCTTCACTTTTGTAACCACTTATGGAAACTTCAAAAGCCATATCCCTTCCTCTTCATAAGACTTATTTTTTGAGTTACAATGAAATTAAGGTCTACTGAACTAAGTAAATTCTAAAGTTGTAGCCAATCCTTTAATCATCCAACATGGTAATGCTTAATGTCCATGGTTTTTGTCAAGTTTTTAGGTTTTTTACATAAAAATATTTACCTTTCATCCAACCATCTCACTTTCTCCCAAATTTTCTAAGCGTAAAACTTCAAAAAGTTTCCTATTCATAAAAACAAATTTCAAACATAAATAATTATCATTTTTATTTATGAGATTTGAGAAAAAAGCCAAATGCAAATTGTAAGAAAAAATTGAATAAAAGGGAGCAAAATTGGAGAGCATAAATACTTATGATAATTAAGTGATGCACCTTTGAAATATTTGATGGAATTGATATGGATTTTGTTATCTATGTTATTGAACTAAGAAGAAAAGTAAAAGAATTTCTTTTGCTTTTCTTTTTTACCATTTCAAGAACTCTACAAAGTTTGCCACTTTCTTCACCAATGGAAACTTAATGACATAGTTGATTTCACGTCCTTTGTAGTTTCCCCCTCCCCTTTTATAATCTTCCAACAGAATGAATTGTACATATTGCCAAGTGATTGTTTCTTTCATGAACGTCTTTAGCTTTTCACATAAAACTTCTTTCCATCTCTGTTGTTAGTGTGAACCAATGAGCCTACTTTCTCACTTGGCTGCAACTATATTTCTATCATGCTCTCAACCCAAATAAAAAAATTCCAAGAAGTCATAAAAAAATATTTAATTACCCATGGTTCTCAAAGAAATTTTGAGTGAAGCACTCACTATACATTTTCAAATATTAAGTGGTGCTTAGAGGAAAAAGATGGGAAGAGAAGAGAGTAAGGATGCCAGTTGAAAAATGTAGAAAATTTCACAAAGAAGACAAGTGTAGAATGAGCTTGCAGTAAAGAAAACCAATAAAGAATCACTAATTGAACAACCATCCTACTTGGTACCAAAGGTAAATGTAGATTGTTAGATAATAAAAAGATCATTGTTAAATTTAGTATCCATTTGAACAACTGATTAACTACTATATGATAATTTGCAATTATTATCCACCTAAAACCATCTCAATACTCCAAATTTGTTATATGAATGAATCACATCTTCACTATACATAGCTTTGCACACCTTTAGTGCTATTATTACCAAACAAGTTATGCATAATAGACTCAATGTGTCCTTTGTTATGTTTAACAGATGCATCTTTCAAAACAATGGGTTTAGCCTAATGCTTACACTCTATTCCTTACAAAACCTTACTAAGGAAATGTTTACTTTTTGTCAAAAGATTTTAATAGACAATATATTACATAATAATAAGTGTCCATCTTAGGTCTCAAGAAAGCAGTGCATAATTTGTAAAGAAAAAAAATTATTTCTTTCAAGTTCAATTCATCAAGAAAAAGCTAAATCACAAAGTTAATTTGAAGCCAAGAAATGAAAGAGTGCTAAAAATTTCATGTTGTAAGTCCATCAAGTTAAACAAAATTTCCTCAACCATGGCTTTCCATGAAGACAAAAATCAAAGATTCAAGTGCCTTATAGTATTCATCACTTTTAACAAGATCAATTTTATTTTAGAATGATATGCTTTTCATCTCATGACTTTTCCTCATCCATCATCCCCTTGGCAAATAACTCTTCTACCTAATTTTTCAATAGTTGATCTTGAGCATTCTACAATGTATGAATCAAGGCCTCTTCTTGACTATGATTTGTTAGATCTTCTCCAACAAAGTGTTGTGCTTATTTGACTTATCTATCATCTTTTTCATCCATCTATTCTTCTCCTTAAAGATGCTAGCTGACTCATGACTATAATTCACAATAATATAAACCACCATAAACAACTTGCCAATGGATCAAATTGATTCACGATGCTTCCAAATAACTTCACCATGATAGATTTAATAGTCCTTTTTTTTTTTACTTTAGTTGTTGTGCTTTTTATTATGTTACCCTAGGATATGTCAAGTGAGATCATACTCCATTTGGATTAAGTCGAGTCATTTTGATTGAGCTTATGTTTAACTAAAATTATACCATATTACCAACAATCGTATAGGGTGGTGATTTAGGATACAATAGTATTTTGTGGTCTTGCTAATGCTAGGTAGTTGTGAAGATTCTATTCCCTTATAGGATATGTTAAACGTTTTGCTTCCAAGGCCTGCTACGTGGGGCGATCCCTAAATATCCAAGCAGTTGGACCACTTTCTGTGACAGTCTAATTTATAAATGATTTATTTTTCATGAGTCTTTTTTAAAGGTCAAACTTACAAACATCTCATTTTCTCATGAACCGTTTCCTTAAGAATCAGATTTATATTTTTAACAGTGTAACCACATAGTTGATTTCACACCTAGTCAAATGATCATTATTGTCATCACTGATGGTAATAAAAACATCACCAAAATAATTTTATTCCTTCTTTTTTGGTCTGGGCCAAAAGCTTCCTTTTTTTCTCTCAGAGTTTGGTTCATGAGTGGAGATCAACAAGTGACAACGCTCAGAGGCACTTTCACAGAGTACACAGAAGTTGCTCCTAATCGCTCACTAATTTAAGTAACGACTAAAACTTTTATCAATTAAACAAAGAAAACTATAATCTATATTCTACCATTAAAATATTTTAGATACCGCTGCATGCAGCTTCTTTAAACAACCTAATTTAGCATGAAAAACGAAGTTCTTAAAAGAAATGGCAAGAACGAAGAGTCGTGAAAGCTTGCCTGTGGTGGGCCATTCTCATCGTACTCGAGTCTGTACTCGTGCATGATCCAATCCGTCTTCTGCCCGTTGGGCGCCCTTCCCTTGTAAAAGACGAGGGTCTTCCTCATCCCTATAAGCCCGTTCTTGTCATGCACCGCTTTGTCTCTCCCCGTCGCCTTCCAGAATCCAGCCACCGTTGCCCTGTTCGTTCTCGTCCCCGTCGGGTACTTCTTGTCCTTGTGGCTGAAGAAGTACCACTCTGTTTGCTCCTCGTATCCGATCCGACACCGTTCTTTTATGGGACGAGAAAAGAAACTCCCTGTTATATATATTTCGCGGAATACAAAGCATACACAATAGTTTCGAGAGTGACCATGGAAGGCAGACCTTGGAGATCCCATGGCTCGATTCTGTACAGATCAATGTCTCGGATGACGTCGAGATCAATCTTTTGGGAGGCCACCTTCCTCTTGAGGTAGTAGCCAACGAGCTCCTCGTCTGTTGGGTGAAAACGAAAGCCCGGAGGGACGCACGATTCCATGGAGTCCATGACCTGCAAAAACCGAGATGCTTCGTCAACGCCAGTCCATATTCATAGAGCGATTTATACAATATATATTTCAATGTTATATATAATGCTTATATATAAATATATCTATATTTACATAAGTGAGACAAAGTGCAGTTTTGGTGAATGATGTTGTCTCTAAGGTGGATGGTTGAATGATTCTCGAAGGATGTGCATGCGCTATAGTCCATTAAAAGTCACGCCAAGAAGAAAAGAAGGTTGAGCAAAAGCGCATACGACTTCTGCTTGCTGTGTGTAACTTCAATAAAATAATAAAGGGACAAAAAGACTCAATTTTTCTTCAAAAAAAAAAAAAAAACTATTTATTAAAAAAATGGTTAATTTGTAGATAAGTTTTTGATATTATTCATTTGGCATGTTTGTGTACGATCAATGTTGAAAAGGAAGAAAATTAAGAAATTTAGATAATTAATAATATGTTTTATTTTTTTCAGATAAATTTATGTTTAATTTGAGTTAAACTTATGAAGAAATATTTGAAATTGTATTTTCGTTATAATTTCACAATGATGCAGGAATGAAAAGAATTAGAGATAAAATTTAATTATGTAAGAAATTTAATTGCTAATGAGTGGATAATAAAAAAATTTTATCCAAAAAAATGGAAAAAAAAAACCATATGAAAATACATATTAGTTTTAAAATTAAATTAAATTTCCTGCAAATTTTTTAACAATCAAATAAGACAAGTAAATCAAATTTAACTTGTTTTTAATTTATTGGCATATTTTTTCAATCATCCTTTCATTTCTATTTTTTACAAACCAAAAATAATCTAACAAACTTTTACAAGTATTATTGTTTTCACTTTGTGTTTTATTTTTTTACAAGAACCAAACATATTATTAATGATTCATTTGCATCATAATATTGCTCTATATTTTCATGAACTTTTCTATTTTGAATTACACAACCATAAAATAACATATTAACTTGTAAAAAAATATAGTTATCAGTACATGTCAATAACGTCTTAATAAAAAAAATTTTAATAACCAATATCTTGTCTTGACGATATGATGCACAAAATTGTCTTTATAAGTAACAAAGTTTTATGTTTAATACTCTCATCAATAAATAAGGAAAAAAAATCTAAAGTTGTTTAAATTTGTAATAATGCCAATTGGATTTGCATTTCTTACTTTTTAGTAATAATTATTATTAAAAAAGTAGGAAAATAGTTGACAACCACATTGTTTTAATTATAAAAATATCAATAAATTTGAATTAAGTATTATTGAAGAGAAGTTTCTTTTTAATCTTTCAAAACCATCCACTAATATAAATTTAAATTAATTCTAAAGAAATACATCATATATTTGAAACATTTATATTCAATGAGAATAATTAAGAATTTTTATTTAATAGGAAATACTTCCTTAAACTATTTTATATAATGGGCACCAATCATATTGATGTAGAGCTAAATTAATGCAATCATGATTAGATTTTTAAATGTCGTTGGTTGCCAATTCTTGGAGAGATCAATTTGGCCAAAGACTATCATGAATTCGACTTAGTATAATGACACCAGTCTAAAACAATAATGCACCTATCACTTTCAACTCATAAAATGAATTATTCCTACACTAACAAAGTAAAAGAAATGAGTCATTTAAGATAAATTTTAGTCCACAATAACCGATTACACGTACAATATTTATTTTTTGTCATGATCATCAGCTTATGTATCTTTATTTACTTTCAAGAAATGCCAATACACAAACTCTTCTTTGAAAAATCACTTGGCCTTGCTGTATGAGCAGCATCATATTTTGTATTTAATTCATATACTAGAGCACTATTTGATATTTTATAATAACTTACGTGTCTTCTAAGAAGACCTATACAAAATGTTCGGCAAATAAAATAAATGTTTTACATTTTCTTGTTCTCCAAATCAAAGAAATCGACTTCAGAAAAGAAGATAAGAAAATTGTTAAAATTATCATATTTAATATAAAAAACAGATAGAGATAAAGAGAGAGACAGAGACAACATGTGGCCAACGCTTAAAACGGAGAAGCAGTGGAGACCGTGAAATGACAAACGACGGTGAAAGGCAAATAGTTTCCCAGACCCGGTTTATAAAGGAAAGAAAAAAAAAAAAGACAAACGAAGTCGGGATGACTTTCTTCTATCATTACTGCACCGACCTCTTCGTACCTTTGTTTACATGTTCCACTGCAATGCAACCACTCTTTCTTCTCACATTTTCTTCCAAAATAACTGTCCATGGAAGAAGAAGCAACAATATATATACAAAAGAAATCAGAAAGAATAGTATATAACTCATGATAACTAGTAAATGTTAGCTATTTGCATCATCAAAATTAGAAGAAAGGAAAAAAAAATATCGAATGAATATGGATCACTGACTAGGGATTAAACACCACAAAATTCAGATATAGACAAATTACTGAGCACTTATAAAATAAATTTAAAAGCAATGATACAAAGGCAAAACCGTTCTTTATGATAAAATTTTTATTAATAAAAACGTAAAACAAGAGTTTGTCTTGAAGCTACTTTGGTAGTCTTTTCTTTAGGTTTTTGCAACAGATAACTAATATTGTTTTAACGATTTATAGTGGTTATTCTTACAACGCCTCAATATTTGATTGGAAAATTAGCTTTCCATGAAATTAACAAACAATCCTACTTTGATTCAGAAAAAAAATTCACTCCAACAAATTATTTTACACGTGCATGAACATTGAAGAGAGGTAAAGATCTCAATAATTTTAATGATCATTCGTGCATGCTATGAGCTGTGGACACGAATTTTCAAAGAATATGAGACTAACCTTGGAATTCAAAACCTTTAATCCTGTTGTAGATGATTATAATTTTGTAATAAGAGGTGCTAAGAAAGAAAAAAAAGATCTAATAAAGAAAAGTGAGAGTAGCTTTGAAGGATTTGTTAAGAGAAAAAGATTAGAAAGCACAAACAAGGGTATAAAACGTGCCAATCTTGATTCCACTTAAATTGACAAAAGGACTGCCCCCTTAAGTGAATGATTCAGTGACTGTTAATTCTCTCTCTTTCTCTTTTTTGTTATCTTCTATTACATGTTTAATCTTATGGTGTTCAAAATATGGAATAGTGATATCTATAAGAAAGAGGTGAATTATATAAAAAACTTTTTAACTCAAACTCAAACCCAAGTTAATATAGCAATAAAAATCTTTTGCTTCAAAAAGAGCAATTAAACCAAGCTATGAATTGTGAGCTTGCAACACAAGATAAGTTACTTCAATAACTTTAAAACAATCTTCGCAACTTAATTTAAAAAATGATTGAAATAAAGTTGTTAATTACTTAATAAAAAGCTTAATCCAAATTATAAAAATTCAAGCAATCTCGCAAACAACCATTCAAATATTTTATAAAACTAATTTAAATAACTAAAATGATCTCAAAGTGATAATCTCTTTTATTTATCTGAATTGTTCTTATAATACTTTTTAGAAAATGTTTTTTTTTGCTTTCTAAAACTTGTGTGTATGCTTGTTATGAGACAATAAAGTAAATATAGCAAATAAATAAGTAAAATAACAAATAATGTAACACAATTTTTAGGTGTTTTGACAAATTTTTACTCACATTCACTCCTAGTCAACCAATGTTTCCCATCTAAGCTTGGCAAATGATTTCATCATACTCACTAGAGGTGATACAAGATATTTGTCTAATATCATGTACTTTTTGCAAAATGTTCAAGCAGGATCAAGTCTACAAATCAATTCACAAAAAAGTTTTCTTATTTGTCATAAACACTATAAACCTAGAATGCAAGCGATCTTAGCAAACTGTTGGGATTCAAATGCATCAACTTTTCATTTAATTATCTTGGGTATACGATATTTAAGAGAAGAAAAATAGTTTTACATTTTCAGTGCTGACTTGATATGATATACTGCAAGCTTGCAAATTAGAAGAAAAAACTACTATCCACGGGAGGTAGATTGATACTCTCTAAATATGTTATAGCTTCCATTCTAATATAACATTGATGATTTCTTATCTACCTAAAAGGATTATCCAATAATTAGAAAATATAATGTATGGTTTTTGTGGAGGAAAAAACTAAAGACCATAGACGTCATTGGACAACCTAGGAAAAAGTAAGCTACTTGACAGAGAAATATCGATGGGGTCTAAAGAATGTAGAAGATATGATGCCTGCCTTCAATGAGAAGCTTTTATAGATGGTTCAAACTACCAATTTTCTATGAGACAATTTAATGTGAGCCAAATGCATCTTTCAAAGGTTGATTATAGAGACTTCATCATCTTATAAATGCATAGAAAGCATCAAACATAGTATTGCAACACATAAAATTTTGAAATTTGAAAACTTTGATTGCTGGATGCTCAATGTTGACGGAAAATTTAGCACCAATTTAGCTTGGTAATAATAAAGGTAAAAGATTTGATACTAAATTCAAGAAATTACAAATGTTCCAATGAACATCCACTGAAACTATCCATCTTAAGTGACATATTTTGAATAAATCGCTTCCATTAACAAAAACCTTAAAAAAATAAAAATTCCAACTAGTTTCCATGTGCCCATTCTTCCTTAATGAAGATACATTACATCATGCTTTTGTTGTCTATCATCAATCCAAAAACCTTTAAAGCTACTTTTGAAAACTTTTTAAGAACAATATGGTGAATGTAGTAGATGTCTGACATTCATAGAAGGCTTGTGGAAAAAAGTATAAGGAATGTGGTCATCAAACTACACCCTTCCTTAATCTACTACGAAATCTAGAAAGCTTGTAACTTAATACTACTTAAGGAAATTAGACTCATAGTAAGAAGCATTATCATGTGTATCTAATCTATGTGTTATGATATGTTTAGGTGTTGCTCTCTAACTCAAACAAGTACATTAGATTTCAACTTAGTTCATTACAATTTAACTCCTCCATTCACCAAATTCATATAGAAATGCATGCAGACTATAAACTTGTACCCTAATCTAATCAACTTTCTAAAAATGAATCTTAGTAGTTTGAGCCATGGAAATTTTAGATATATCGATTATGGTGGGAACTTGAGAGATCATCTTAGCTAGATAGTGAGGGAATTCTCTACAAGTGGCTCAATAATTAACATGAAGGGAAATGATTTGGCATTACTTTTGGGATTCTAATTATGTAAATGTTTGGGTCATTTCAACATTCAAGTGGAATTAGACTATCATATAATTCTAGACATGATTTATGGCAATGTTTTCATTCCTTGGAACATGTGTGGTTACATTCAACAAATCAAGCAGTTTTGAATTTGATGATAGCTAAAGCACAACACATCTTTAGAGGGACCAAAGTAGTGGCAAACTGGCTTGCTCATTTAATTTGCTCCTCATCATAATCAATTCTTTAAAACCCATCATATTCTAGATTACTATAATAGTCTAATTCAAATGGATGTGTACAACTTCCCTTATCTTAAAGAATTGTTTTGGACCCAAGACACGATGAAAGGTAGTGTGGTTACTCAATGAAAGATGCTTAGTAGCTTCAAAATATTAAAAGATTTGGTCTAAAATAGCATTCAATTCTAAAATATACACAAGTGAGGATGACATTTTCAACAAATAGGCTAGAAACAAATCACCAAATTGCCTTAAAATGGTGTGCTAAAACTATGGGTTACCCTAAAATGAATCTACTGGAAAATCTTGTGGTGGTGGCCTTCAACTTGAAATTCTCTTTTCAATCCAAGATTCCTTTGAATGTTTTCATTCCTTCTTGTGTTCAAACTAATTTTTTACATTACATAAATCAGACAATGCAATCTTTGCTATAAGATTTATAGAGTTGTACCATCCAACTCCTTTATATTCTTATACCTTTGCTAAGTCATGATCATACCTTATGAAATATGTTATTGTACTTATTCATTCTACTCAATCTCAAACCCTCTTCTACTTAGAAATAATCTATAAAATTCTTTTCTATGTATTAGTTTTGTACCTTCTTATGCATAGCTTTTTACCATTTTGACTATACACCATTTGGTATGGTATGCATTGTCATATTAAATGATATGTTTGTTGTAAATTATTGTAGAGATTGTATCATTATGTCGCACCTTTCACTTGCATCAATCAAGTCCTACTCGCTCTCATCTTTCGCTGTGTCATACATGTACTATCACTCTACTTCTATGATGGATCTAATAAATGTTATTATTTGCCATTCTTGCTTATTAGCAAACTCAAAATTTCTTATCAGCTTCATCTATGTATCACTTCTTCTCAGTCATCGTTCATATTACATGAAACATATCTTCATACTTTACAAATATAAGGATGATCATTTGTTCTTGTTATTGTCTGAGTAGTACTATTCCAATATTCTCATCAAACTAATAGGGGTTTCATTTACACATTATTACTCATTGGTTAATTATGATCACTTAATCAATCTTGTCTATTTATCTTTTCTTCTTGATCACAAATCATCTTATATAAAGCATATGTTCATAACATATTGTCTCATGACCAATGAATACTGTTTGTCATTGGCTATGTATTGTAGCTTGTCACTTTTTCTAAACTACTTTGACATGTTATGTCCCATTATTCTTTATCAATTAAATCTAACATCATTTTTGGCCTTGCATGGAACCTAAAGTGGTTAAGTATTTTTGATGTGTTGTACAATATTATTATACTCATTGTATAATAAGTTTATTTTCTTGTCTTCTTGGGCTACTAATAGAGTTTTGGAAAGCATTCTAGTTTAGATAGTAGTTTCTAATGCAATTCATTATGAACATTGGAAACTCTATATTAAAATCTATATAGAAAGAATGAAGGAAAGAAAGATACTTGGGTAGAAAGTAGTTTACTACAATTTTTTATAACTCTTATTCTTAATACAATCTTCAACTTCTTAGATTTGTGTTATCTTAGGCTGTAATGCATCAATTCCACATTGATAAATGGAATTTAAGGCTCCCTTATCTCCATAAATGTAATAATTTCCAACACTATAAAACTTTTTACAATTCAATAAAAATAAGATTTGACAAAACAAGCATTGGAATGGCTCTTTATGATGGTTTATTTGTAAGAAAGTGTTAATCCCCTCTATGTTGGGTTGAGGGCAATGAAAAATAACTAGTTTGATTTTATTTTGTTGATGAAGGGACAAAAAAAGGATCAAAATAATCATAGATAGAATCTTGATGGCTTAAGATTATTAAAAATTTTTCCTTGATAAGAAGCACTTGAATGCCAAATTTCAAGAAGATGAGCATGTTTTTTAAGGTGAGTCTCCTAAAAAGAGTGACTAGATTTAACAAAGAAAGCCAATTAATACACAAGTATTTTAAACCCTTTTAGAAATTAGAAGGAGATGATCTATTTCTTATAGAGTGGCCTTATCTTCATAGATACTGGAATGCACAATGTTTTTCATATATTTTCATCAAAGAGATGTGTTCTTAATCCACCCCTTGTGATTGGATTTAGAGGAAATTTAAATTCAACTTTACTTATCTTATTAGGAATAGTCATTCAAGATTCTTACAAAACAAAAAAAGAAGTTAAGAAACAAAGTTATTCTCATAGTTAAAGTGTTGTTTAAGAATCTAAGTAAAAGAGTGCATTCTAGGAAGTAAAAGAGGATATGGTGTTTCTACATCTCAAATTATTCTAACGTTTAAGACAAAATTTTTGTGAGTTAAGGAGATATAAATAATAATTTAATTTAATATAAGATATATCATTATTTGTGATTTTGTTATTAGATGTGGGTTGTGTAGATCAAAAACTCATAAATTAATAAACTTTGGCACATCTCAAAATGCATGACAAGGTGACAGTAGTTAGATCTAGGATTTGAGCATAACATTATGAAGGCCAACACCTGAGAAATTTTTTGGTATGATATTTAAAATTTTGGAAGTCTTTTAAAATTTTTATAAATTTTTTAAAAGTAAGAAAGAAATTGGAATGATTTATTAATTTCTTTTATTAATATTTAAACTTAAACCTAATCCCTTACTTCTATCTCCTATCAACTATATAATGAGGACATAGAGAAAGAAAGAAGATTCTAGAATAGAATGAGAGAAAAGGAGGGGATTGGGAAGAGGAAAGAATAGAAGTCCTCAAACTTAAGAAGGAACTTAGATCTCTCTCCATTCAAAAGGATTATGTAAGGTAATTTTTCACTCAAGGTTTTTCCTTATGCAATAAGGCCTTTGGTTGAATGGGTTGAAGTTTGAGTTGAGTTAGCCTTGAATTTAAGGTCAAAATCCTTAGGTTATCATTTTTTTATTTTGCCTCATGTATTGAATAATCTAGTGAATAGTATTGTATGATTAGCCTAATCAAATGGTACACTAAAGCATACAAATATTATGATGTGTATGAAGACTTGGATCAATCAATTTCTCAAAAAATCATATGTTACAAGAATGTTCATTGAATTATACCATCAACCTTTATGGAATTGTCAAGTAGAAACCTTAGAATCATACACTTTGATGGGATCATCATATAGTATAATCTAGATTTAGAAATTAGACTATCTAAATAAAGGGTTGTTTAGTTAAGAAACATGAAGAGCATACAATCTAATAGAACTACATGATGGCATGATTAGGTTAAGATAACTTATTAAGCTAGGATCAGTACATTTGATCATGTCTCTAATTAACTATTTTGCTAACAATCATATAATATGATAGATGGGATTGGAATATATAATATAAAGCTTAGATAATGAATCTCAATATAATTTATAGATGTTTTTGGGAACTATTTGTGATAACTTTTGCAAGTGCTTTTAATATATAGACTATATAATTTTGGAGGAATGCAAAAGAATAAAAAAAATGTAAAATTAGGTGAATGAACTTTTAAAGCTTAAGAATAGAAAATTAACTATTCATTGATAGAATATAATGTGAATTGTATAGAAACTAAATTATTAGAATGTGAAAAAGGAAAGATACTTAAAGAAGCATCTCAGAGCTATCAAGTAGGTAAACTAACTATGATGCACATAGGTTAAATTATTTAAATTCCTTGAATTATTACTATAAAATGTAATATGGTGTGAGCATCTTATATAACATAGAATCATTTCTATATTTTCTTATTTATGAAACTTTCATGTTAGTATTATGATATATATATATATATATATACATACATATATATATATGAGTTTATATATATGTGTGTTATAAAAATAAAAACATTAGATAAGAAAGAAATGAAAGAGTAGAGGCTACTAAACATAATGTATAGAAGATTATGAGAAAAAAGGAATATGAATATGAAATATTTTTTTATGACCATATCTTGTGGGTAGCCAAAATGAGAAAGAAAAATCACCACTACTATTATTGATACTTTGATATTAGGCCATGGCATGATAGTGCTCTTTCCATTATGAGCATAAGATGCTAAGTAATGTGGGCAACTCCGTGATATATGAGAAAAAAAATAACCATTTCTATTATTGGTTGTTAGATATGGGGTCATGACATAGCAAATGTCCCACATCATGAGCACAAAGTATTGTGCATTATGGGTAGAAGCTCCATGATACATGATAATATGATATAGAATCCTAAGAAGTAAAGATAGTGGTCATATAGGAAAATCTAAACCCTAATGAGAAAAAAAAAAGATAAAATGGGTTCTTATTTGAAATAAATTAAAAGCTATGATATGATAAAAGTACTATGACATTAGTACTATATGGTGACCATATACTTATATGATCGTGATGCATATAAGTATTCATGTAGTGATTTAGTACTTCTATATCTTTTATAGATCTTCATGTACTATTCTATTTATTTCTTGGTTCTTATTTATTAATTACATATGCACACTTTTATACTACCTTTATGCTTTATAGATTGTAGTTTTCTTATTGAGAATATTTAGCTCATTCTTTACTTTCATTATAGTCTAGGATGTAAACCTTCATAGTGCTTGGGGTACATAAAGGATAACTTAATACCATTAAGTGAAAGTGATTATGTTGTTTCTTTCTGTGTACTCTATGTGAGATATTTTGTATGTGAGAATTTATACTTTTAGATAAAGGTTTTATTAGTATTTTTACTTCATTTTTTTATATTTTATGACAATTTTTGATATATTTATATAATTTGTTTTTTACTTTTTTTTATCTTAGTGATTATATGGATTGAAATGTTTTATTGCCACCCTTCTTGATTTTGCTTTGTGTCCTCTTGATTGTTGCATGTTTTATTTTTAACTTTGGAATTTGGTATGCTTGGTTATTTTATCAAATTTTATTGGAAATATGCTTGGCGAGGTATGATAGTGTATTCTTGAAAGAGTTTAAGAAACCCAAGCTCAATGTGTAACATGTTTTCATTAATATATTGTATGACTAGCTCAATTGAGACAAGCAAACATTGTAATAAAAGAAATATATAAAACCCTAGATTAGTGGATGATCCATTATTTATTAATGTATAATACATTTAAGTCTTCCTTGTAAACATACACTAGCTAAACCTTTGCCTAAGACTTGTGTATAGTATATTAATTATTAATGCTTTGGTAATTATCACATTTTCAAGCAAGTCATAAGTTGCATATAATATGCTATTTTTTAACATACAATATTATAGGTCATTTTGGTAATGATCATATATTCTTAGAAAAACCCTAACTTGAATGCAATACATTATGTATTATTCTATGATTCAATCATTTCATTTTGTAAATTACATACAATGTTTCTATCTAATGTACAGTACATATGAAAAACATAAACTCAACATTTTTTAATCACCTTAGAAATAAAAAAGTAGTTATTGTATTACTATTGGGGCTGCCTTAAGCTACGTTATAAAGGTTCCTCATCTACAAATTTCCCCAAACTCCTTAAGAGAAAAAGTTGATGATACAGTTTTCAAAGTTGAAAATATATTCAGGCTTCAGCCTTCACTATTTCCTTAATCTCTACATCTCAGGTCTTCATAAATCCTCCTTTCTTCCTTATTATATGCAATAACTAGCAACATCTTTTCAAGAATTGTTATCATCATTGTGTACCACATATGATTGGTAAGGAAACGTTGTACAAGTTGATATTTAAGAATGATGAGATTTATTTTGTTATTAATTTTGTGTGTGTTGCACATTGTTTTTTTACTCTTTTGAGTCACAAATTTTATTTTCTTATTTTGTCATCCCTTGGATCCCTCTAGATCACTTTGTAAGAGTATTCTTCTATCTATTATTTGGCAAAAGATTATTGCTTAATCATTAGATTGTGGGTTGATGTAAACTTATTATTGGAATTGAACTATCTAAAAGATTTTTTGTTCTTATTAGCTTTCATAACATAAAAGATTTCAAAAATAAATTCATGCTTTTAATAAAATTTATAATTCAACCCCTCTTGTGAATTTATCATTCTTACAAGTCAAATGAGATTAGGCCATGTATTAGTATTATATTCACATTACAAGATTTTGACTATTCAATGAAATAGATAACATTCTATATGATTTAGCCAATGACACAACATATTTTGAATCATCAAACTTTGAGTTTTATGGAGAATGTTGCAGCAAAATACTATGACTTTGTTGGTGCTTTCTAAATGAGTACTAGTTAAAGATTTTAATTCCATAAAATTAAGATTTAATTATAATATGAGGATCAACTTAATCTATTTTGTAATTTATTAATATCAAATCTATAGTGTTTATCTTTTTTAAATTATTTTAAGGGCTATTAGATTATAAAAAAATCCTTAAAGGAGATGACAAGGTAGATATGTTTTTGGTGATTTGCGAGTTCAACCTCATTCTTATTTTTGTTTTGCTTTTGAAACTGAATATAAAGGATATGTGCCCTTTTTGTCCTTTGAGTAATTTAATAGTTTTGGGTCTTGAATTGTCATTGAGAGGTTTGAAATCTAATTATAGATTAGGGTTTTCTTTGTAATTTACTATGTCTTCTATATTCTTATTTCCTATTGTTTTATACATTTCACTACTTTTTAATTTTCATCTCAATAAAGATTGATTAGATCATCTATTATAAGTCATTTCCAACAAGATCCTCAAGATTATTAGCATAGATCATTAATGTTTCCAATGCATCGTTGGTGTAATGGATTTGTGGATACTATCAAAGAGTTATAAGTATAATACCCAAAGCTATAACAAGAGTTCTGTTACACTTGTTTTTTTTCAAAAACCTCAAGTATAATCTAAAATCCAAATTCTCATAATATACAATATATATGTAAGTAACTAACTATAAAAAATACTAATATAATAATAATCAATTGAAATTCTCATCTATAAATTCGATACTTAAAACCAAAATCTAATGATCATCAATCACATGACCCAAAGCCATTTCAAAATAATATAATAAATAAGTGCCAAAGTACAAAAAAAGAGAATTAAATAAACAAACATCAAGTCCAAATATAATAGTCCAAATTAATCCTGTATACATCAATAATACAATTACTAATCATACAAAATAATAACTTTACTGTTACTAATGATGGTATACAAGAAGATGTGTCATTCAACTGATGTACTAGCTTTGATTTTCTCAAAATTGGCTCATACACAACTCCTAGCTCCATTATCCAACAAAAATATAAGGGGGTTGACCTAAGAAG
The DNA here is from genome assembly GCA_023846275.1 of Vanilla planifolia. Lineage (NCBI taxonomy): Eukaryota > Viridiplantae > Streptophyta > Magnoliopsida > Asparagales > Orchidaceae > Vanilla > Vanilla planifolia. The sequence goes on along the minus strand of CM043867.1, from coordinate 25,312,817 downwards.
GTAAATAGAGAATCCTCGAGTCAAATATAAAACTAATATGCAATAGTTAACAAATATGCATATATTAATTAAGTAAATCATGCAGATAAAAAGCATCAAATGCTAACTCCCACAAGCACATCTCTATCTACTAGGAACATTAATACAAAATCTTATGATATGACTAACTAGATACTCAGTGTCTCCTTCTTAATGTAATATATTTTTCTCATGCAAAAGAATCATGATAAGATAGTATTCCTACCACATCATGTAATCTAATATTTTTTAAGGCAATATGGTCACATAGGCTAACCTAGTAGGGTTTTAAGAGTTCTCAATAATGACATGTACTCCTCATCACAATCATTACACATCTTTTATTTTCCAAGGTACTAAATGTGCAATTATCTCTTAATGTAGATGGAGAGGGGATTAGGTCATAAGATGGAATGAAGTGATTACTTAGGTTAAATAGAGTGGAAAGTATGACAATAGAGCTTAAATGAAGAAGAAATATAATTAAGAAGATGAAGTACAAAGTAATGATTTATTCACCAAAGTGAAACTAGAAGGCCATCATGCCAACTCAAATACTTAAGTCATAAAGAAATATACTTTCTTTAGTCAAAACTAATTCACCTTTTTATTATTCATGAGAAATCCTTTAAGTAGAAGATTATAAATAATTATTCAATACATAAAAAAAGATTCTTACCAATTTCTTAAAGACTTCCAATGCTATATAGTTCTTTAATACGAAAGCATACTACGTACCTATATTTTGGAGACTTTGACTACTTTGAATATTTTCATTAATGTACCACCTAACATATCACCTATCATGAGTCACCTACTATGAGCCACCTACTACCAAATTGACTTCATACCTTTAATTAACTACCTATTCTAAAAGTATTATTTTAGACTAAAAAAATATTAAGTTAATATATTTCATGATTTCTTAGTTTATTCATCCTTGTTAATACCATAATTGGCTCCATTGGTCCATGATTAACTCTCTTTGTCATCTTTTATGTAATGGGTTTATGATAAATATTTTTTTATGTAATTTAAGCCTAAATCATTCTTCATACACTTTGTGATCTTTATCCTTAGGTTTAATCTCTAATTTTTGTTCTACATCATTCATTTCTTGCCAAAAGAAACTCTACTTTAATGAGTTGAAGTGTAGGTAATCTTTCATGAACTTTGATGTTGACTACATATATTCATGCTTTATGTGCCATATATCTTTAATGATTGATTTATTCACCCATATTTCAATAGATTTTTATGAACAATTTAAATTAAAATCTTACAAATAAGAACATCTTTAATAAAATTTGGTTGTATTAACCATGGCAATTGTTTTGCTGAATCACTTGCATAATTATTTGTTTGAAAGTCATCATATTTAAAGTTTAAATTATGTTGTTGGTTGTTTTTAATGTTAAACACTAGGCCAGTAGACATATCCTTAGGAAATTCAAAAACATATGCATCATCACACCTCTTATCAGACTCAACCTCTTTCACTTGTTAAATATCTTTAATAGAAGATGTTAGGGAGCTATACACATGGGTTTGTAGGCCATTTTTCTAGTTTTAGAATTGATGTTTCATTTCATACAAGAAATTTTATAATTCTTTTGCATTTCTTCTTGTCATTAATTTGTCACTTGAAACAAGTTTTGCACAAAATTGACAAGCTTTCGATTTGTTACTTTCCTATTATTCTAGCTGCATTTTCTTAAGAAAATTATTAAGAAACAAGCATTGTTACTAGGGTCATGGAAGGAATGGTTTTAACCACTAAAAGGTTTTAGAATGTCACAATTGATGAAACATTATGATGCTGAGCTCTGATACCAAATTGATGTAGACAAAGAGGAGAATAGGTCATGAGATGTAATGAATAAATTACTTATTTTAAATGGAGTGGAAAGTATAAAAAAGTGCTTAAATAAAGAAGAATTATAATTGGAAGGATAAAGTAAAAACTAATGATTCACGCACCAAAATAACCCAAGAGAAGGCTACTATGCCAACTTAAATTTGTAAGTCATAAAGGAATGTACTTTAATCAAAACTAATTCACCATTCAACCATTCTTAAAAGGTCTTTTAATAGAAGATTATAAATAATTATTTAATATAAAAGGAATCTTCTTTTTGACTTCATGATAACTTCCTTTCTCATATACTTTTTTAACATAAAAGCATATTTTGTACTTACTTTTTTGAGACTTTGAATATTTTAGATACTTTTATTAATATATCATGTACCATGAATCACTTACCATGTGTCACCTCCACCATTTTAACTTCATACCTCTAATTACCTAACACCTTGGAAGCTTTATTTTGGACTAAAAAAAATTAAGTTAATATATTTTATGATTTTTTAATTTATTCAAATGGTTAGTCCAAAATTAGGTTTATTGGGCCATGGCTAGCTCTCCTTATCATTGTTTATATGATGGGCCTATGACAAATACTTTTTATATAAAATTTAAGCCCATATTATATTTGTGATTTATACACTTCATGATATTTATGCTCATATTTAATCTCTCATTCTAATGTTACATCATTCCATTTTAGGACTTTGTATACAATGGCTTTCAGCCAATCATGGAGATCCTTATCATATAATATGATACTCCTATATGTTCAACCAATCATGTGTAATTATTACCTCTAAGCTAGAGGGTAGAGTAGCTAACTTGTTTATCTCTTAGGTGAGTGTGCATGTTAAATGGTCCACTACATCTAGTCTTTACTTAAGCAAATTATATCCATGACTTATAACATCATACCAACACTAATCTATCACCACCTAAGATTACTTAAAGTTTCTTAATTTAAATCCAACTTGTAGGGAGTTCTCAACTTAACCAACAATGTAGTAGCTCAAGGATTTCTCTTAACCCTAAATCCATTATCTAAGATTCTCAATGCTCTTAGTCTTATCTTATTTATCTAAGTTTCTTATCATTTAGATATCTTAAGATTTCTACTAACCCTAATTTAGTTATTTATAATATCTTAAACTATTTGTCTCATATTTAATATTGAATTAATTTTATTTAGAACCTTTCTTATCTTAGTTATCCTTAGTGTTCATATAGTCTTAACTTTTACCTTTAGTTTCAATGTATAGTTAATTATTATTACAATTTAGTCTGGGTTCACATAAGCTCACTAGTAACAGTTATGCCTCCAAAGAAATCTTGAGTCATAATGCCCATCTTAAGGACTCTCCTGAGGCACCACACATTCCTCAAATCACACTCCAAGATGTTATCACTTTGCTTAAGAGCCCAATTTGGGTCAATCATGATCTTACCAAAAGAATCTAGTTAACATAATATTTTATCTTATCAAATCCTTGGCTATGCTTAGCACACCTCTAAATCTTAATATAGGATTTCAATCGTATTCCAACGTCTTATCCAAGAGCTTTACTATCTAAAGCATTATTTATAATGGTCTTAGTCCATCTCTAAGACCATTTATTATGGGTTCCTTCCCTATGTTTTGTTCTTAATCCTTTAAGCCCAATTCTAGATTAGGCTTACCTTACATAGAGTTATTTAAGTAAATAAAGTCTCTTTTTAACTCTATTTAGAATTAATCATAGGACCTTAGAGTCTATTGTTAGCCATTACATTAATAAAGATACCTAACCCTTTTGTTAGCCAACTATATCCCTAACCATCCTAGTATTCTTCTACGATCCCAAACAGAGCCTTCCCAACCTACTAAACTAAGAATCAAGGGCCTTACACACCTTAGAAGCTATGTAGGTTCTCATAAGAGTTAATCTGTACCTCTCATGACTCAACTAAGTCATTGCTCAATGCTTCTAAAAAATAATTAAGGTAAAAAGACACTTGGATGTAAGATTTTCAAGGATTTTATCTAAATTTCTAAGTTCTATTGTATGGTTCATGAACTAAACTAAGATGTAAATTATACCACATGGCATTTTACACATTTTCAAACATGTTCTTGAAGTAAAGCACATATTTTTGTTATGTCATTATCTATAATAAAAATTGTGGGTATTATCATACTTAACCTTGAGTCCCACATTAGATACACATTTCAAATAAATAAATTTATATGCCTACATGGAATCAAGTTTTAGTTGTATGCATTGCTAGGCTCATCATGCCATACAATTCTTGGTTAATCATACAACAATCAAGAAATGAACATGACACTCACTCTACATTATCATACTTTACATACAAGCATCAGAATTACTTTCCTTATAGCATGAAGTCATGGCTTTAAACAATTAGCAATTCATTATGTAGTGAAATCTTAAGTTATTTGTCCATCAAATAAGGGATCCACAATTTATGTTAAAATTCTCAATTACTTAAAACAAAAGGAGATCTCTAATAATCATAATTTCAACATGTTATACATTTAAATAAAATTTTTTATATCTATTTAAGGGAGTTGAGCTAGTCATAAATTAGTCCTTCCATTTTTTGAAGGCTTTATAATACTTTTCTTGCTAACAATAAGCTTATTTTTCATATATATTCACATAGCCAACAAAAGCATTATGATCTCTCTTTCTTTTAATAAAAACATGTCTCAATTAATAGAGAATTGGCATCAATAAACAATGTTCCAAATTCAAACAACTGAATTCACATATACATCAATTAAAACAATTCTACCATTACAAGCATCTAGTTATGAAATCCCCTTCTATATTTTCACATAAAACAACAGCATGAATTTCTTACAAAATTGTAGAAGGATGTAGCAAAAGGAGTCCTTTATATACTCACAAAGTTTCCCTTAAGTCAACCATTCACAAATAGAAATAAGGGCTGCTGCCATAAATTCATGCAATTTGATTTGCACTCTCAGATTAGACATTAGGGTAGATTTTGCATTTATTCTTTAATAATTTTTCACAAGAAAATAATGTCAAACAAACATTGCATACTAGTTACAATCACTCTTAATCATTGTAAAGCAAATTTCTCCCTTTTTGTATAGCAATTTCATGGAATAGGACCACATTTATTTTCCAAATTTTCTATATGCAATTTAACAATGTAATATTTTTTCTTTACTTTACTTAGACCTTAGCCAAATCTAATAAATAATCCCAATGGTCATCTTACTTTGTAACCCAAGTAGAGGAATTCTCGAAAGGTAAGCTCTTTTATCTCCAAATCTTGAAATCTTCTTGCTCATGGTGAGGCTTCTTTTTCCTTTGCTACTTCTTGATTTCCTCCTTACAACACTCCACTACAAGGATTTTTCCCTAAAATTGAGCCAAACCATCATATTAGGTTAGTTAAGACATACCTAGATTAAGGGATTATCTCAACAAACTAGTCCTTTTTTAACCTTTTGATCTAGGGCATCACAATTTCAACAATTTAGATTGAGACAACTAATTATGAAACAACTATGTATTCAACATCTTTGCATCATACTCGTATGATAAGTCCTTCATAATGTATGATCAAATAGATATATACCTTTAATAATTTCATGTATCATATATTGACATTCCAATATTCTGATTGGTATAATCTACATATCATTAGTGTCCCATCTTACTTGACTATTCTTTGCCCATCTTACCTAATCGTACTTATATGATTATTATATTGTTTTTTAAATTATCATACTTGTTTGATAGCTTAATGTATCACAAGTGTGTTCGTTGTATAACTTAAATCGACTCCCATTTTCTACATTGTCATCTTTGCACGATCAATATAACTTTCCAGCACTAGATCATACCTTATGATATACTTGAATTGTATTATATGATACCAAGCCCCACCAATCACATCCAAACTAACTCTCAAGACAATATTTTAGTCATATAATAACCATATCATACTATGAGACAAAATCCTACATTCGAATCTCTTTACCTATACCTCAATTATCACATTATTCAATTATGCCATATGATAAACTAATTTTATACTACACATTATTCACGGTGAAGCACACTTTCATTTCTTCCCATTCAATATATCATGCAATTTACAATCATTGTATTGTTTTATTTTCATCCAATGCATAAATAACAATAATTAAACTTAATTGCTCAAAATTGGCAAACATCGATTAAGAAGCAATGATGGCATATATTGATTAAATGCATTCGAGTAATATAATGTAAATATTTTTACTACCCTCAAATTTTAGCTTTCCCTTAATTCCTATCACATGTGATCTCTCTCAATTGATATAACTTTTTCTTTTAATGTAGTAATTCATGACATATATTAATAATCTCTCCTATTTTTGTTATTTCTCAAATTACAAGTCATTCAAAGGGATTGATAACTCTTAATGACATTTTAATCTTAACAAATGTCTTAGATGGTGAGTGTTAATGAACATATTTGCTAATTATGCCCTTGAGGGGACAAAGTTAAAGAAGCACTCTTAAGATTTACTTATTCTTGAGCAAAAGTGGTATCTTTTTTTATGTGCTTTATTTGGGAATGTTGAATTAGATTCTTAGTAAGGCTAATAGTACTAACATTGTTATAATAGATTTGTGTTTCATCTAGGTTAATACCATTGTCATGTAGTTGTTATCTTATCCATAATACCTTTGCCACACAACTACCTATAGCCATATATTTGTATTTAATAATGTACAAACTATATATTTTGTTTTCTACTTCTCCAAGATTTAAGTGAATGACTATGGATTTGACAAGTACCTATCTTCAAATCTATTTTACTTTTAGAAAATTTAGTATTTGAATATGCATTATGATCAAATCCTATCTCACCCTTGAGGTACTATAGATTAGGAGTAGGTGTCCCAATAAGATATTTAAATATATGCTTTACTACTTAAAGTAGGACCATTTGGGATTAGATTGAAATGTAGCACATGCATACACATTGTATATTATGACTAGTCAAGCTGTTATATGAGACAATAAGGATCTACCACTCCTTAATAAAACTTAAAATCTATAAATTTCCCATTTTTAACCTTATTAAAAGAGATGGTTGTTAATATGTCAGTTATTCTAGCCTTTAAATATTCAAATTCAAACTTCTTAAGTAATATGCACTTAGTTTGGGATATGAATATACCTTTCTCAACTTACTTAAACTTGTTATATTGAAAGCACTTAAAACTATCGTAACAAACTCATTTCAAATTATTTCTTCATAAGATTTGTAACTTCTCACATAACTCATTATTAATTGAGCAAAAAACTCCATCATCTACATATGTTACACTAATAAATTGATGTTCCTTTGTATTCTTAATACAAGTAGTATCTACCTTTCCTCTAATAAGCCTATTTGAAACTAGAAAGGTACAAACTCTCACACCAAGTTCTAGGAGTGTGTTTTAAGCTATATAATTCTTTCCTCAATCTATAAACATATAATGTATTATGCATCTCAAAAGTTGGATGTTGCTTGCATGTACTTTTTCATTAATAAAAATGACTTAGAATAAACTTTTGACATCTATTTCATATAACTTAAATTCTTTATAACATTTACAAGATAATAATATCCTAATGTCTTCTAGTATAGTAATAGCTGCAAATGTCTCTAGAGCATCTATCCATTCAATTTGACTACAACCTTGAGCAACTAATATAGTTTTATTTTTTTTAACAAAAATACTATTTTCATCTAATGTATTCTTGAATATCCATTAGTTAAAATATTTGTCTAAAGAGCCTCGAGCTTAACTCCCACACTTCATTTCTTTTAAATTGACTAAGTTCTTCATTGATTGCTAATAACCAAAATTCATCATGCAAAGCTTCTTTTAATCCCATATCATGATACATAAGTTGAATTGTTAAGATTTACTCTAGTTCTAACTCTTTTCTCGATATCTTCTAAAATTTGTTCTTTAAGATGGTCATTTTTAAACTTTCACTCTTTAATAACATGATGTTCCAATCATTCCATATCTACTTCTTTATCATTGTTGAGTGTACTATCATCCTGAATACTTAACTCCTTAAATTTCCTAAGATATTCTTTATAGTTCTTACATCTTGCTAAATTAGAAGTCATTCATCAAAGGTTACATGGATTAACTCTTCTACTGATTGAGTCATCTTATTGGATTCTCTATATGTTCTACCTTAGAATGAGTATCTTAGAGAGGTTCCTTCATCAAATGATTGGTCAAACTTTCTCATTCAATTGAACCAATGTTTAAGATATAACTTGTACAACCCAGAATATATAAATGAGTTATTTTAAGCTTCTTAGAGTGCTTTTTTATAAACATTATCTATTATTATATTAACAAATAATAGTATAAGACTACATATAGGGACAAATGTTTATCTTAATACAAGATCAAACATTTGCTAATGAAGTTGATTGACATGCTAACCCTAACATGAGGCCTTTATCATACTAATTTGAGTTAGCCAATCAAACATTGTACATAAACAACCATTGGTAGTTAGAGGTCCATAGACATACTTTCTTGATGCAAATATCTATCAATCAATGTATAAGCATGGTTATGCATTGATTTAAATAGTACTAAACATATATCGTTACGTAATGAATGAGTTGTCATTTGGGTGCTAGGAGGCAACTTGATGAAGAACACCTAAAGAACATATTAAGCTAACATCAAATTATCTATTGGAAATGTATTGAAAGAAATTGTTAGAACAAACTAAGTTTGATATGTAATGTGAGATAGAATATACCATTATGATGAGGTGTAAAGTGAAGAATAACCATATAGAGGTGTACAAGTTTGAAGAGATCACTATCATATCATGTGTTGCTTATGTGAATAGTTATAAATGATTTACTTATGTAATAAGACGATCCACTGACATAAAAGTACAAAGAGAATTATGATCTAGAGTGTGTGACCAAAATTAAAATCATCTAATACAAAGACAAAAGACAAATTGTATGTTTTGGAGACTACTATTCCCAGTCATTAATTTTGAATTTTTTTGTTCTTATTGCCATGTATGTTTATTTTTAGGGCATTGTATGATTGTTGAATGTAAGGATATCTAGCTTTCTCTATAGATGTAATAGTCCTACAATTCTTTGTTATGCAAATGTCTTCTCCTTTTGATGCCTTGTTGATTTTTCTCACTAACATTGTAAGAAGACATGCTACTTTAGTTTCCTTATATATTCGATTCCAAGTTATTGAAAAGAATGTGGTTACCCATTTTACTTATTTAATGTGATCTACAATATAGAAATTTGACTTTAAGATGTTTGTAGCATTCTTATTTAAGTGATGCAATCAAGATCAATATGAATAGTTGTGAATTGATAGTTGATGCACCATTATAAACCTTCAATTTTTAGCAATGTAGATGCCATTGTAGAAACATGTCTTATAGGGTAAGAAAAATCTTGTAAAATATTAGCATCATGATCTCTAATGTTGTCACCTATTGTAGAGTAACTTTTCTTATTGGCACCATGAATGTTTATTTTAACTAAGTGTGCAAGAGGAGGATTCCAATATACCCTTTTATAGTTTCTGATTTTATTTTGTTTGAAGGGGGAAGAAATACCATTTGCACAAGCACAGCATCATTTTATTCTAACGTATTAGGAGAAGTATAACATGTATAACTTCAATATAAGCTAGACTCCCTATACTCTCTTACCACAAATGATAGAGGAGAGTGCTAATATTTCCTTTTAACTACTTCTAAATGTCTAAGGCTATGCCATAAAAAATCCAAATGTTCTATATAATATAGCAACTAGTAAATGCATGAAAAATAGTGCTTTCATTTGGGTTATATGGACATTTGGATTCAAGATAAAAGTTAAGTTTTTTTAGTTGGTTAGAAAAGGACAATAGTTTGTTTAGCATCCTCCAAACCAATATTGGTATCTTAGTGCGACATTCTTCATTCCAAATTTTATTCCTCAAATTATTCTTAAAGCACTTTCTTTCTTATTTCATTATATATTGATTGTAAATTAATACTTTCATCATCGCTTAGTGACTAGTAGTATCCTTTAGATATAGATGATTTGAGAGTGAGGGCTAACATTAAGTCCTTTATCTTTTCTACACTCTTCCAAGTCTCTGATTTGAGCCCCTTCTGATTTCCATTCAAATATTTTTCTCCTTCTGATTTCCATTCAAATATTTTTCTTTCAAGAACTCCACCAAGAGGGAATGATCAATTAAATAGTTTTCAATTTTATTTTTTTTTGAATATCCCAGCATAACATCTTTTAGTTTCCTAATGCATATTCCATTTTCCTCTAGAGGTACACATATCGTTTGCCATTTCATCTAGTGATACTTTTGACTGTTCTTTATATCTCCCCATAGAAAAGTATTCATTATCTTTTCCAAACTATTGATTATGTGCATTGGAGGGATTATTAGCATTATAGCATAAGCTCGTATTGAGTTTAATACTTATTCTACTAGTAGAAGTCTACCACCCATAGTTAGGAGCTTTTTCTTTGAATTAGCCAATTCATTTTATAACTTTAAATTAAGTGTTGAAATTATAGTGATCTCTTTCTACAATTAAAAATGTGATCTCCTAAGTATGTAATAAGAAGAGATCTTTCCTTAAAGCCTAATATCTCTCCAATATTTTTAGTTGTTATTAACTTTAGACTTCTAGTAGTGTACAATTTGTACTTTTGCTTACTCAACTTCATGCTTGACATATGTTGAAATCTTTTAATGAAGTTACTAATACATTTTAAGAATCTTATGTGTCCTTTACTAAAGATAATAATATCATCAGCATAATTGAGATGAGTTATCATAAGACATCTTCTTGTAATAACATAGTGCAACATTTTACTCTTCTTAAGTTGAAATTTTATAGCTTTGTTGGAATAATAAAATGTAATGGAGAAATTGGGTTACCTTCCTGTAATCCCCTTATGGTTGAATGAGGGGAATCATTTATTATGCTGGATAACTATGAGTAGCTTATGATATTCCTTACCAAAACCTAGCTAAGAAGTGTAATTTTCCTAAACTTTTAAGGAGAAATTCCAAAGATAGACTATTAAATGCATTCCTTATATCCAACTTAATAATGCAATGTGTTGTCCATATTTTCCTATTAAGTGAACCCATGAGTGCCTATGCAATGAATATATTATCAATGATCTCTATTCCCTTTATGAATTAATCTTGTTTAAGGGAAAAAATCTTGAGAAGGATTATTAGCATTTTATTTTCCAATAACTTGCTTAGTATCTTTCCAACAATGTTACATATAGATTGGTCTAAACTCTTGAAGCAGTATAGGCTTATGTGTTTTCAGGATGTGTACTAAGTTTGAGCTAACAATCCTCATAGGAATTACACATCCAACAATGAAATTAGTTATAGAATCTAGAACATTTGAAGTTTTATGTCCCAACATTTTGTGAAAAAACACCATTGAACCCATCAAGTCTTAATGCATTGTCATTGTCCAACTAAAAGACAAATTGTCTGACTTCCTCTTATTCCAAATTTTTAATAAGAGACTAGTTCTCTTCCAATGTGATTAGTTGAGGTATGTTATTAAATACTTCTTCAACAAGGATAATCTCTTTCTTGATGGAAGATCTTTAAAATATTACACAATAACAAGTTGTGACTAGATACCTTTATACCATTAGAATCTTTAGTCTCATTAATGTTGAGTCATTACCTTTTATCCTTCACCAATGCATGAAAGAATTTAGTGTTTTTATATCCTTGCTTCAACCATTTTGATTTACCTTTCTATCTCTAATGGGTTTCTTTCTTATTTAGTTTTTCCATGAGTTGTTGATTTACTTCATTTAAATTAATCTTAGCTTCTTATGTGTGACACTCTTGAAACTTTTTTTCTCTATCATTCACTACTTCTATTGTTCTTTTAATAGCATGAAAGATATCATCAATTGCATTTATATTCCACACCTTGAGATTTCTTTTAGTCTTCTTAACTTAAATGTTAAAACTAATATTCCTAATTGGTGTGTTGGAATTGTTTAGTTATTTTCCACTACTTCATAAAAGATTGTGTGTGATGTCTACATATTTTGAAATCTAAACTATTTGGTACAAGAGGCCTACTCTTTAGAGTGTTGTAACAACAGAAGGGAATGATCAAGCCTCGTTATACAAAGTTGTTTAAGAATTATAATTGGGTTAAGATCAATTCATTCCTTGTTTATCATCATCTTATCTAACCTTTTTTAGACTCTTTTTTCTTTTGTTTTCCAACCCAAGTAAAGATTGAACTTTAGAATGGAAGTTCTAATAGTTGCATTAGATTAAATAATCTATGAATTTATTTTTTGTTATCTAGAAATGGATTGAAGATCCCTTTTATTTATTCATAAAGGCAATTATATTAAAGTCTCCCCTACTAACAATGGGTTCCTTTTGATTTATCACAATTTTTTTAGTTTACTCTATAATCATCTTTTTAGAGCTCATATACATTTGGCATATACAAATGTGTAGTTTGAGGCTTGCTAATGTCCATTACTTTTAACATATAACTGGATACATTGATCATTCACATGTAGACTATCATAATGGGTATTAGTTTTCCATAATATCAAATTTTATTTGATGGATTACTAGTAAATTGTGAAAACATAGAGTAGTTTCTGGGCCAGATGGTTTTGCTTCTTGAGCCATTAGTTCAAGTAATGCTACTATTGATATGTTGTTAATTCTCATTATGCATTTAAGCTGAACAATTAAATTAAGGTTCAAAGCCCCCTGATATTTCACATCAATGTATTATCCATTTATATGATTGTGGTATGCAATTTGTACTATTCATGCACTTCTACAATTTCCTTTCAAATTGGTGAAATGTTCAATGCTTTTCTTGGCTCATTTTTTGTCTTCTTATTTATACAGTTGTGAAGTCATCTTTGGTTTTTTTAGTTTTAATGTTGCTTCCGAATCCTACATTGATCTATTTTTTTGGCAATAATCCTTAATAACTACATGATTGTTAAAGAATTTTGTTGACATTATTCTTCTCACAATGCCTACCATTTTGAGTTTATCTTTGTCCTTATTTGATTTCTTCCTTTTCTTAACCTATATAGTTTAATCTATTAGCTTTAAACGGTCTTAAGATTCAAAGCCATTCTCTAACTCCATTAAGCACACATGACTCTTAAGCTTGAGTTATGATTTATTTAGAATTTTCCTAGAATTATTCTTTTCTCTTAGTTGGTCCTTTTGATTGATAGAATGATTTTCTTTTTATTTCATGAGAGACAATTTTTGTTGTGTTGAATTTATAAATTCAAGCAGTGTGTCCATATTTGCCATAATTATTACAATAAAGAGGTAAATTGTTATGCTAAATTTTTTGCAAAATCCATTCAAACTACTACCCTTCTATATCATTCTAATTCATTTAGATAATTCCTTTAATTAGTCAACTTGCATGCATACACTAGCAATTGCTAGTTAGGTTAAGTTTAACATTGCTACATCCACCTTAAGTGGTTTTCCAATTACAGATGCTATTGAGTATAACATTGCCTTGTTGAACAAGTAAATGTGTAGATGTTCTAAATATAACCAAATGGGGGTAAGTGATGGTTCTATGTAAAGACAAAAATTTGGTTGCCATTTAAAAACTCACAATTGAAAGTCAGCTACATTCCATGATTTCTACAACCAGTAATAGAGGAAGTCATATTCTTTGTTGAATCTAAGTATAACATTTATATTATCCAGAGATCTGATCTTAACTCTCACTGAAAGCTGATTGTGTTGAACGCTTTTCTAATGAATTTCATATTAGGTCACCCATTGCTTCTAAATCCTACATTGGTCTATTTTACCATTTTCATTTTATTCAAAAATGATTTCTAGTTTCATTTTATACGTGGAAGATGATGTAATTGAAATCAAAGATCACTCAATTGGACCACCCAACAACTCAGTAAAAGAGTGATTAAAGGAATGTGATCCCCCAATACCTGGCATCACAATCACATGACACAAATGACTAAGTCCTAAATTTTATGTTATGAACAAACCCATGAGAAAGATTCATATCATGATTAGTTTTTAAAGCCACCACTATTGATCCCTTTTCTTATGTCAAGTTATTCTAATCTAATCAAGTTTTGATGTCCTAGTCATCTCAAATAGCCATCTCCCAATATAAGATCCATTTACAAATAATCGATGCATATTGCCAGTTGATTGTTGTCAATTATCCAATACCCATTACCATTGTTTATTGTAACATCACTCGTTATCTCATCATCTGTGTTGTCAGCCATCGTGTCATCATCCATCATGTTGTCACTTGTGGGGTCATTATCTAACACCCATTATTCATTAATCATTATCATTTCCCTATCAACTAAAACTTTTCCAATATAACACTTATGAGGTGTAAATTTAAATATTGGTAAGACAAACCAGATTAATCACAAAATATACTATATTAAGTGCTTTAATCTAAAAGTATTTAGGTAATTTATACTCCTCTAACAAGCACCAAGACATATCTATTATTTTTGTCATAATCATTCTTTTTGCATCATTTTTTGTGGAGTCTTAATGGATGAGAATGCATGTGAGATCCTCTATTCACTACAATTTTTAATGAATAGTTTATTCTTAAACTATCTTCCATGATCACTCTTTATAGAAACTATTCTTACTCTATGCTCATTGTGTATTCTTGTAATCAAAGTGGAAAAACTCTCAAAAGCATCACTATTTTTTCCATGACATAAAACCCAAGTATATCTTAACTAATCATATACTATCACAAATCAATGTTTTTTTCCAAGACTACATTGTTGGATAACTCCAAATAGATCTAAGTATAGTGTTTCGAAACCTCTAATCTCATTAAAGCTGAATTACTAGTATGACAAAGCATTCAATGCCAAAGGTTGGCATGATTGTCTTAAGTTGTAAGGCACTTCTTTCTTAGACTATGTGTTGTCTTTTCAAAATGCTATAACAAAACGTTGTTCATTTTTTACTAACAAAGTTTAGTACTAAATGCAACCTTAAATTATGAATCATATAATTTGCTAATATTTAGCAAATTATGTTTTAAACCTTCTATTAGTACAACCATAGTTAAGGTATAGAGAAATTACCTACGATTCTATTGTCAATGTCCTCTTCTTGATGTTGTCTCCTTAAGTGGCTTCACCATCAAATGCCTTCATCTTGGTACATAATTTGGAATTTCCAATCATGTGCCTTGAATAGTTGCTTTCTAAGAACCACATGAACTCGTCAATCTTACTAAGGAGGCATGCATGAACATAAAACTTTATGTGTTAATCTTGAAGACCACATCTACGTAAGATATCTAGACTGCACATTTCTTCTCATTCTACAAAATTATGATTTGTGGCTAGATCTCATATAATAATTGTAATAACATTTACAATACTAAGACAAAGTATAAGCATAAATAAATGAATTGTTCTTGGAGTTTACATGATACTATTAAGTAGAAGAAAGTGAATGTAACTTTTTACAATCATTAAATTCTTTTACAACTAAAGTGTGCTAAAAATTAGAAGTAAAAATTTCACCTCTCATGTATAAATCAATCAAATATTTTTTTTTTGAATCATCCAAAAGTTCACATAACTTATGGTAGTTATCATGTCCTTTCTTTGACTTCTTATACTTTCCTAACAAACTTTTAGACTTCGAGAATACATGTAATAATTGCTTTTACAATTTTTTGGAGTGGGAGTCATACCTCATCATCAAGGGAAGCTCTTTTAGCATTATCTCCATAGGCCATGAAAACTTTAGCCCCTGCTTTTCTCATATTCATTTGAGAAGTATTCATCTAAATCACACAAGTTCACGTTCATAGTCATTTTCTTTATGTTGTTCCATTATTGCTCTGATTTCTTTTACAACTTTGAATATTAAAGAAAAAATATGTCTATTTTTTATACTTATGACATAAAATCTCTTCTTTTTCTTTTGCCTTGAACCTAGATCCCCACTCATTTGCTCTTTAGTTTCTTACACAACAGTGCTTAAATAGTCAAGTTAGTCCTTTAGAAATGAAGGCCACCACATCTTTATCAGAGGATTTAGCTTCCAAAGACTCATCAACTATCAAAGTAGTTGCTTCTTTCACTTCCTTGTTTTTATCTTCTATACAATAGTTTCTTCTTCTTTTCTCTTTGCCATCGCCATCTCATTTAGCATTAATGCTCTTATAATATCATCAAAGGAGAGTGTAAAAAGATTTGTCATGATCTTTTTAATAAACTAGAAGATTATACTCCTTGGGAAGCATTCCAAGAATCTTTTGTACTTTTTCGTCATTTGAAAACACTTTTCCCCAAGCTAGCAAGACTATTACTGATGTTAGTAAAATCTATAAATACGAACATAGTAGTTTCAGTTGAAGATATTATAAAAAATTTGTAGTCATGGGAATGTTAATCTTAATCTTTTTTTACTGATGAGGTTGCCTCATAAGTACCTCAAGCTTGTTTCTTATCTTATATGTAGTTTCTAAGTTCATAATTCTATATTTATGTTCTTTAAGGTATGATGCAAAATGTTCATAGCCTAAGCATTTAATTAAACACTATTTTTTGTTGACCTTTAACTAAAAAAATATTCTTCTCTAATTTAAGGGTTGGCATAAGAAGTCCACCATTTGATTCATCTTTAAGACAAAAATTTTCTAAACATAGCTTAATATGCAAAAAAGAATTTGTGAGTATGGGTAAAATGAATATTGAAGAAAAATGTGAAAATATTTGTATTTTTGAACTCAAACCTACAAATGTTTTTTTTGCAACCCTTATCATACTATTTTGGATATTATTTATCCATTAATAATTAATTTCTTTCAAATTAATTGCATGCTTTCATACCCAACATTTGTTCTTTATCTAAGGCCTACATTTCTGAATGCAACTTACTAATTTTAACTTTACAAGAATCACTCTTTAATATTTATCCATGTTATGATAATAAAAAAAGTTTTTTTTTCTTATTTTTGCCAATCAAGTAATTTTTATGATCCATATAAATTATCAAATGTGGATGTCTTAATGTTATCATTTCCATGTAGGTCATGATGGTTAACTTTATGATTTAAAAGAATTTGTGATGTAGATGCTTTTTTTTATCAACTCACTTTTGATCTAGCAATATAGCTTCTATTTTATCATGTTTATCACTTGAATGTGCTCCTTACTTTTGTTGGAATAGTTGCTTCATAATAGGAGGTGAATTGTATTTCTTTCAATTACTTAGCACACTATGAAAGTGTTATTAGATTAAAATCTCCATGTCATTTACAATAAAATGCTTTTTTTTTTAAAACTCTTCTTTAGTTTTCAAATTAATTTTTTGGGAAGTTTAATAAGGTAAATGCATATGAACATTTAAGCAGTTCATCACACATGCAAGCCTACATCCAACCCTAGCCACAAAAATGCAGGCTTACTAACACAACAACCTTTAGTTAAAAGGTGGGTATGTGAATACCCTTACAAAGAGATCTGCAACAATCCAAAGATGACCCAAAAGAGTTAAACAAGAAAATAGTTTAGTAACAATGCAAAAAGAACCTTAATTGACATAATAGCACAAATATCAAAGGACTTTCTCAATTTAAATTGATAAACATATGTTATAATCAATGCATATAACAAGTGGAATGCTTAAAAGATAATTAAAATGGAACTTCCAATGGCTGCAAGTGCCAATGCAATGCTAGGTTGAGAAGTGAATGCTTTTTTAGAAGATGTTCACAAAAGATTGGATTACTAAAGAACAATAACTCATGTAAAAAACTTGAAAGTGCAATCAAGATTGATAATTTAATCATTAGTTTTTTCGAGGTTTGTTGAAGGTATTTATAAAAATAGGATGTTTAAAAGGTAGTAAAAGGTAACTCTAATGGCTATGCAATGACTAATTTCTAATCTCTAATGAGATGAACTAGCCATTACATGATTTAGACTTCCATATGTACTTATGTTCAATAGAATGTAATATATGATATTCAAAAAATGAAAAATAAGACATCATATGCAAGTTTTGGGTTTTTCTTAACAATTTGTGATCATGACACAAAAGGTTTTGTGCATATTATATCTTAGTAATTAATATATTATATGCATGTCTAGCAATAAGGTTCAACGCACACTAGCATGACAATTATCAAGTTAAATGATTAAAACATATTATGCATTAATGATAACAAACTATATATTAAGCTTTGGTTTCCTAAATTCATTAATTCATAGACTCCACTTGATAGCACACCAAATCAAATGAACAAAATATACTATATATAAGAAACACCATATCATATGTAAGTCACTACCACGGGCAACTTTAATAAAGTGGAACATATCGATTGTTGATGCATATTTTCAATGTATTTTATTAGGATTTTGAAAACATTTTTTCTTAAGACCTTCTCCTTTGTTAAACTTTGAATGGTCAAATGATATTTCTAAATATTTTGCTTCTTAATGCATAAGGTTGCTAATGAAAAAAATCTTCAATATGCAATATGACCTGGGAATGTTTCTAAGTGTCACATGTAATTTAGCATAGGGATTAACATTCTAACTCACCCAATTAAAATAAAGTATGCATAAGACAACTATCACACCATGAAGAGCAAGGTTTATGCATGGTTCCATATATATATGAATTCTATTTCTTGTGATGATTTGAAGAGTATATTGCCAAAACATCTTATTTAAACATCATCTTCTAACTTTCTTTAAATAAAATTCTAAAGAAACATATTAGTAAACTTTGGTATATTATTTTATTATCATCAAATTCTCACATAAGGCACTGAGTTAATAACCTTAATTGCATCATGATCAAGATTAATATTAAACATGCTAAAATTATAGTTTCATGCATTTTTATCTTTTTTAGTAATATAAAAAATTGATATAGATATTTTTTAAATATAAATTAAGTTAAATATGAATAGAATAAAGTTATAAAATTTATTTTTAATCAACAAAAAAATGATAATAAGGCAGAAATACAATTACTAAATAGTTTTTTTGAAAAATTTAAATCACATACCAAAGCCAATTGTATTTTAGGCGAATTAAACAAACATCAATGTAAGACTCTTAGTTGAGCCCTAAAAGAAGCTTAAGTTCTTATGTAGGACTTGACTAAGCTTGGTCAAAGCGAAAATGATTTAAGGATTTAGAAATAAGAAAATGTTTAGGTAACTAATAGGCTTGGTTAACATAGGCTAGTATAATGACCTAATTGAATAACTAAGATAATCTAGAGTTTGAAATTTGAATTTCTAGGATTTGAAATTTATAATACATAGGTTTGAAGTTTGAATACCCTACATTTAAAACTTTAATATTTGGGATTTGAAATTTCAATACATAAGGTTTGAATTTTGAACTTTGGATAAGGGTAAGCACTTAAGTAAACTATTCAATATGGAAGTTAATTATGACTTAAGACCTTTGATGAGGTTAAGTATAGCTTAGGTATCAAGCATATATTTAGATTAAATATTTCTTAAGAGCCATGAATTTTACACAAGTAAACTACAAAGATAAAAAAAAATCTGGTAAACTTAGGCCATCAAGCACCTGGTGAGACCTTGAGCACTCTTGGGATAATTCTATGAAGTGATGACTCTCTCAATTAGAGCTTGTATGAGGGTTGATTGAGATAGAGATCTTAGTTTTAGCCTTAAAAGTGGACCTAGCTTGGCTAGGGGTTAAATATTCTTTTAGATTTTGGTTAAAGCTTGATTAAGGTTTGCTTGATGAGTAAGATCATGAGTATCCTATAATTAAGCTCTTAAGCCATGGATTAATACCCTAGATTAGTCTGAGAGTTATTTGTGGCTCAAAAGAGGACTTTGGGAAGGGTGGAGTGACTTATGTTGGCTTGTAAGGGGAAAAAAGGTCACTAGTAAAACTAATATGAACTAAAGTTAGAGAATAAAGGGTTATAACTTCAAGAGTTTGAACTAAGGATTTAAAACTAGAGTTAGTACTCAAGTTTAGCTTGTATAAGATAATGGTTTTTAATGAAACTCATAAATTAAGAGAAAGGTAAGAACTAGACACAAACACAAAAAATTTGATATGAGAAGATTACTAAAGGTTACTTGATTTTAATTTAATGAAAACCTTAGTTTAACCTAGATATTAGAGTAAGATTTTGAAGAAAGTTCAGATAGGTTGATTTTGCAAAAATTGTATGTTAGCTTAGATAAATGAGTAGAGTCCTAAGAGAAATTTAAAGGTCATGTGTAATCAAATGATAGGGCACCCTTTAGGTATAAAGGTCAAGTGTCTTGTTTCTTAGGACATCATGGTAGTAAGGGCCATTAGTGTTCTTGAGCTTATGGTTATGCATTATTTAGGAGTCATTGAGCCTTACAAGATGGGTGATTAGTAAAGCCAGTGTGTTATTGTAAAATCATGTTTGGAGAATTTTAGGATGACTAAGTGTCATTAAGATTATTGTAGGAAACCATGAATGTGTCAAAGAACTTATTATAGTGCTATGTGATGGATGAGGACTCTTATAATCCTGTGAGGTGGCTCCATGTCGATGGACTTTTTTATGGGAGTGTGCCTACTTATGTGAAGAGATTGGAGTGTCAATATTACAGCAAAGATGTGATAGGCTTAAAGGGAGTGCTAAATTATTAGTGAGTCTTTATGCATTCTATAGGTTGATTATGATTCTATTAAGATTTGCTAAGCCCAAATTAATATGAGATAAAACTAATTGTTATGTTTTATATAATGACTCAGTTAGGTAGGCTATCATATATTATTGATTCCTTTGTTATATTGATGAGTTTGCTCTATTATAAACTACAACATGTTTTTTTATTAGTAGACTTGAGATTTCTTATTGAGTTTAGCTCACCCCCTTATATCATTTATAGGTGTAGAGAGTTAATAGGTGGTATAACATTTAGAGAGGGGACATCAAATTTAGTATCTTAGCAACTTGTTCTTAAATTTTCATCTTATGATGTCATCACTATAGTTCTATTTATTTTTAGCATTATTTTTTATTATGTTGGATTTTTTACTATATATGACATTCTATGTTGGATTTGCTTTTTTGCAATTTATTTTATGTGCACTAAACTTAGTTCTTGGGTGGCTTATATATCATGTGATTATCTATGCATATTATGAAACATGTGGATATGTTTTTTTTACAAGTTTTATGTAGCTTTTGTACCATGTACATGCTAGTGTTCTTTGATCGGTTATTTAGCTTATGATGAACCTATTTTTTATTCAGTTGGGTTACAAGTTAAGATTGAGACATGGTAAGCATCATGATTAGATTGGGAGTTTAAAATTATAAATTTGAATGTTAAGATTAAGGAATGAAAAGTGCAATCCAAATTACTCTGGTTGATACATAAGGTGATGTTGCATCCAAAAGAAAAAAATACTACAAAAGTGGTGCATGACAAATTTCATGATTGTTGGTGAACAAAGTTTAGGCAATGATTAGTGATGCAAACATAACTTAAAAACTTAGGAACAAATTTTAAGTTTTACCATGAAAAATAATTAGAAATACAAAATTTGTTTCATAAAACCCAAGCCTTAGATGTGAATTTGTGGCCAAGAATGGGCTTTTTCCTCAATCTAAGTTTTGGGGTTGGGCTTTTTAGCTCAACCATAGGCTTTTATTATAAAGAAAGACCTTGGAAGGGACTTTTGATAACTTTCAAAATATGCATAGCTGTTAATTTTCTTATGGGGAGGCTTAAGAGGCTTGAGTTGGCCATGGAAGAAGAATAAGGTTGACTTTAGATCTCTATTAAGCTTAACAAAAAGGTTGTAGTTTTATCAAAAGTAGAATTATAAAATTCTTAGGCTAACTAGTAGGGTTTATTATTTTATGCTAAGTTTAAAGGCCAAATATACAGGCCAAAAAGACCTCCGATTTGAAATTTGACTTACCTAAGATTTGGAATTTAAGTGTCTTAAGTCTAAAATTTGAGTACTACAATGTTGAAATTTAAAAGCCCATGATTTAAAGGTTAAATGACTAAGGTTTGAATTTTGCAACTTAGATATGGTCAAATACCCATGTAATTAGAAGTAAATTATGTCTTAGGTGTACCTTATATGACATTTAGGATAGCTTAGGAATTAAGTATATATATATATATATATATAATTCCCAAGGACTTTAGTTTTGCACAAAGAAACCTTCAAATAGAATTTAAGGATAGATTGAGAACATCATGCACCAGTGGGAACTTGAGCACATCTTCAATAAGGCTGTGATTTAGGGAAAGCTCTCTATTAGACCTTAGATAAAGGTTTAATTATGTTAGAGAGCTCAGTATGAGCCTTAGGTGTGGTGCAAGGCTTGAAAAATGGGCTAATTATTCTCTTTAATATTGTCTAAAACCTAAATTAAGATAGATTATTTGAAAAGATCATGAGTAGCCCTAAATTAGGCTCTTGGAACATGGACTGACACTTTAAATGTTCATCTAAAAGGTGTTTGTGGCTCAGGAGAGGCTTTTGGGAATAGGCTTGCAAGGTAAGGGAGTCACTAGTGGAACTCATGCAAACTTAGGTTTAAAAAGAAGGTTTACAACTTCAAGGGATTTTGTAAAGAGTTAGCATATGGATGAGTACTCAAGTGCTAGCCTAAATAGACTAAAACATTCTAGTATAGATCCCAAACAAAAAATTTAATAAGAACAACATATAGATATGGAAAACTAAATAAGCAATGTCTACCTTAAAGCTCTTAGGGTTTTAAGGAAACCTTAGACGATACATAGAGTTGATTAAGGTTTTGAAAAAAAATATAAGAATTATCTTAGATATCAAATTAGGGTTATAAAAATGTTCTAGATAACCTTTAAAAGTTGATAAAATGATGGCCCCTTAGTTAGAGCTAAATAGTTAGATATATTAGTAGTAGGATTCTTACATGGATAAGAAGATGTGTGCATCATCATTATGGCATTACAAGAGAACCATGGATGTGCTAGATCATAAGGTGGTGGAGTGTCATGTGCTATTTAGGAACCACAGTCTTAAGGGACTTGGCCCACATGATTGACAATACTTAATTTGTGTACTGTCAGATAATGTTAATTTGAATATCATGCTTAAGGAATAAAAGGAAGCTAGCCAAATACATTAGTTGTTGTATTGTTTGGTTGCATCCAGAGAAAAGAATTACTACTAAAAATGTCAAGTACGCAATAACTTCATAGAAGTAAAAACTCATTTATAAAACTCTTACATACTTATAATATATGGAAAGAAAACTTTAATCTATTTAGAAATTATTTTTTAAATTATTAAATTTTTAAATTTTTAAATTTGAATC
The DNA here is from genome assembly GCA_023846275.1 of Vanilla planifolia. NCBI lineage: Eukaryota > Viridiplantae > Streptophyta > Magnoliopsida > Asparagales > Orchidaceae > Vanilla > Vanilla planifolia. Next base: position 25,289,471 of record CM043867.1, on the reverse strand, counting down.
AAACTAATTTTTATATGAGTTAACATTAAGCAAGAAAAATAAGAATTGTAAATAAAAATGAAAGGAGAAAATTTTTTGTGTGATTCAACTCAATCGAAGAGCCTATATCCATCCTCAACCTAGCTTGAGCACCACAACCAACACTCCTTCGTAGTAGTTGGTTTGAGAATCTAATACAATTAAATCGTTTCGTGATCAAGACACAGCTAATGCTACACACTAAAATAGCTTAGAGGTTAGGCCATACTCCACACTCTATATCCCAAAGTTGGGCCAACAAAAAGGAAACCAGGAGTACAATCACCGTACAATAAATCTCCTTAATAGCCAAAATATTACATATCCTATATTGATCAATAATGAGGCTCAAATAAGAATTTTGTGAGATGTATGAATATTGCTTTGATCCTACTTAAAAAGGAGTTAGAAGTAATCTAAAGATAAATGCACTATCTTTCTACACTTTGAACCTTTGAAGAGATCTTTTAATTTTTCCAATGAAATCTTCAATAGAGCTTTTGCTCTCTATGAAATATGTGAATAGTAAATAACCTAACTCCCTTTATTTAGTTTTTGACTCAAATGATTGTACTTTAGAGCATTCTAGGAATTCAAATGACATTATGGTAGCAACAATTAGTCAAAACCTTTTGATTCAATCACTTTGGATGTTTATTATGTGCAATTTTGATTGTAACATAATATACATTAGGGTAAACATATTATATATTATTCACATTTTATGCACTATGCATTGTACACACAAAACTTTTGTACCATACTTTTTTCTTGATTTTTTGGTTTCTGTTATGAGTTTTGCATGATTGAACTATATGTACTGCACATAAAAAAATGATGTAGCACATGCATGTCTCATTTTTGGTTTGTTGACTTGACAAGGACACCCAATCAACTAGACTTAACCTATGATAACAAATATCATATTGTAAATTAGGTTGGGTCTACCTTCACAGTTTATTAATTTAGTTAACTTTCATAGGCTACATAATAAACTAATCATATTGTATATGAATGAAATGCATATTATATGTTAGTTTTGGGTTTCATACATACATTTCAATACACCTATTATTAGTTTATGTATATTGCTGAAGTATATACACACTATATGTATATAATTTCATATTATAATGTATTATGCACTTAGTTAAAATTTTATAAAATAAAACTTTTTGTAAAATGAATTTTTTGAAAAATATGCATGCATTTATTCCAACTAACTATTAAAAAATTGAGCCACAAGTAAAATAAATTTATAAATCTATCCAAAAAAATTTCCCAACCTTGGACTTGGTCATTTCACCTTGATTATGATAAATCATTCATTCTTCATCTTGCTTTGATGTGGTAAACTTCTTGTAGTTGACTCTTCCTTGATAGTTTTCTAAGTATGCTTGCTTTAGCACTTATCTTATCTTGTAAACAATCAACTACATGATCAATTGATTTATCTATAAGGAATTCTTACCACAAGCCCATAATAACCAATCTTCTTTTTAGAGTAATAGTAATAGAAATGAAAGCATGATAATGGTGAGAAGCAAAGCAAAAAGAAATAGGAAAAGAGGGTCATTGTTAAAAGACATTGATTCCCCAAGAAAACTCCCATCAAGGGGTCCTTAAATTTTTGAAGCTCTAATTCTTAAAACTCTTTTAATTTCTCAAGTGCTGACTTCTTAAAAGTTCTAACTTGCTTTAGACATCTTCCTCACCCCTTTATATAGAGGTTTTGACACAATATTTGGTTATAAAACTAAAAACATGTTATTTTGACTAAAAATTTAAAAATTTCATAAATTCTATAAATTACACACCTATTACCAGTTGTTCATGCACCTGCATGCACTATGTCATGCATCTGTACAACCACACCAGGGAGGTCGTCTATATGGGTGGGCTTAATCCCTAAACATAGATAACCTATTGCATGTATATTGATCATGGTGGTGCGATAAGTGATTGACTTGCCCACATACATCTGTTCCACTAGAACACACTCACCAGTGCTAACATGCACCAACATAGTGTATTGTAGTGCATAGTTCTCCAACTTCTTGCTATGTCATTGATTTTCATCATTTTTGTCATTGCCTCCTCCCTTGATTTTGTTTATCCATTCTTGATTCAATGACCATGGAAGTGATCTCTTGATCATAGGTCCCTTTTTTTGAGATTTGAGTCCCATTGAATCTTATTTTCTAATTCTTTAGTAGATCTAATTTAGGTTTCTTCTTTAGGAGGTTGGGACTTTCATGTGTCCCATCAAGAATTTTTTTTATTTTATTAACATCACATATCTTTAAAAAGGGTTTAGTAGCCTATTCTTTTGGTTAGCATGTACAAAATTTTTTATCAATGCTTCTTTGTCTCCTATCAAAGGAAAGTGTGGTCCATTCTTTACAAAATGATTTTATTGTACTAATTGATAATAGATGACATCTCAATCCCATAAATAGGGATTTCTTAGTATTATTTGGTAGCCATCTAGAGATATCACTTGGCAAATAACCTTATCAATGTAGTTTTTAATGATGACAAACTTTACCTTGTAATATTTTTTAACTCTCACCTCAAAGTCTATGATTTTACCCAAACTAATAAGGTCTTAGATGTGTAGTATCTAACTTTAACCCTTTCATAAAGCTTTTAATATTAGGTTTTGTTTCTTCTAGTATCAGTGATAGTATTTATAAGCCCTTTCTTCACTTGTATTTAAATAATGAAGAGTTTTCCTCTTTGCTTTGCTTCATATGATATTTCCTTTGACTACATTATAAGAGAAAAAGTTTCATCAACTTATAGAGGAGTTAAAAGTACTTTTTCACTCTCTATTGTAATAAGTACTATCTTTTTGAACATTTATGAAACTTATTTCAGTTATAATTTTCAACTTTTTTGTCATGTTTCTTATTTTGTTGAAGTGATCACATTACTTTTGATTTTTACTAGCAAAAAAATGTGATGTTAGTTGTCGTTGTAATACATTTTATTGAAAAATACTCTTCTTTTTTCCCAATTTTGAGGCTTATCATGAGACCTAATATTTTTTCCTTCTATTTTACCCTTTTAAATTCATTTTCTTTATAGCCATAATAAATGTTTTGGCTTGCTTAAAAGATTGAATATAGGACAGTTCATATCTATCACATTGATAAAATTTATATCTCTTTAATAAGTATTCCCAAACTGAAAGTTTTTGTCATAATTTTATGTTACATTCCTACATTTATCCTTATTGGTGTCATAGACTATCTCACTTTCTCCACCTTTCCTTCATGCAATCTATGGAGTAAAATTCTTCTCAAATTAATTATATAAATTGACTTCATGTCACTTCTGTAACTTATCATTTCTAAGGTGAGTATTTCACCATCATCATCTTCAATCGAGCATATGCCATTTGAGGTGGTGATGAATGGTTATATTGAGAAAAATATCTCTAGTTACTCCAATTAGGTATCAATTTTCTAAAAATCTAAAATATTGTTATACATTAGTAAATAAAGTTTGTATTTACCATGAAAAGACATTGCCAATTTTTATGCATAGAAAAAGTAAGATTACTGTTATGTTCATTTATATCTTACAATTATTTTAAAATTATTATTAATCTTATTTCTCGAAATGAAAGTATTTCGTTGGAGGATTGTCCTTTGGATCTATTGTATGAAGGAATTGAGAATTCAAACACCTCCAATAACATTTACATTTGTTAGGTCAATTGAGCTGTCTATGCCTCTAAGCTTGATAATGAAATAGTTAATGGAATCAGCACGACTGAAAGCTCTTAAATCTCATGATTCTCTTTTGTGACTCGCTCTTCAATTATCTCCTTTTTTGCTCGTACAATTGGCATGGAATCGAAATTCACTAATGCAAAAAAGAAAATAATCTATTTGCATCTTCTTCTTCTTCTTCTATTTCTTCTTCTATTTCTTCTTCTTTTTCTTCGTCTTCTTTTTCTTTGTCTTCTTTTTCTTTGTCTTCTTTTTTTTAACACTACTACTATTATTACAGCTTCTTTTTCTTCTTTTTCTTCTTCTTCATCTCCTTCTTCTTTTTCTTCTTCTTCTTCTTCTTCTTTCTCATCCTCCTCTTCTTCTTGCTCTACTTCTTCTTCATCATCATCTTCTTCTTCTTCTTTTTCTTCTTCTTCTACTACTTGTACTTCTTCTTCTTCTTTTTCTTCTTCTTCTACTACTTGTACTTCTTCTTTTTCTTCATCATCGTCATCCTCTTCTTCTTCTTTTTTCTTCTTATTCTTCTTATTCTTCTTCTTCTTCTTCTTCTTCTTCTTCTTTTTCATCATCATCATCTTCTTCTTTTTCTTCTTCTTCTTCTGCTTCATCTACCTTCACTTCTTCTTCTTCTTCTCCTCCTCCTCCTTTTGCTTCTTCTTTTGCTTCTTCTTCTTCTTCTTCTTCTTCTTCTTCTTTGTCTTCTTCTTCTCCTTCTTCTTCTTCTTCTTCTTCAACTTCTTCTTCCTCTTCTTCTTATTCTTATTCTTCTTCTTCTACTTCTTCTTCTTCCTCTTCTTCTTATTTTTTCACTTCTTCTTCTTCTTTTCCTCCTCTTCTTCTTCTTTTTCTTCTTCTTCTTCTTCTTCTTCTTCTTCTTCTTCTTCTTCTCTTTCTTTTCTTCTTCATCTTCTTCTTCTTCTTCTTCTTCTTCTTCTTCTCCTCCTCCTTCTTCAACTTCTGTTGATTCTCCTTCTCCTTAAATCCCTCATTAGCAAACTTTTCTTTTTAGTGTAGTTTTAGTGAAAGTGAAAGCATGGTAATAATGAGCAAAGAAAGAAAAAAGAAAAAAGAGGTTTTATTATAAGGAGATTATATTCTCCAAGAAAATTCTCTTCAAAGTTTTGAATTCATGGAGTTCTCATTCTTACAACCTTTTGAATTTCCTTAGTTCTAACTACCTACAAGTTTTGTTGCTTTATACATCTTCCTCACCCAATTAATTAGGGGTTTGAACATAATATTTAATTATAAAACAAAAGTCATTTGATTTTGACAAAACATTTAGAAATTCCAGCAATTTTGCAAATTCGACACCTACATAGGCAAGTGCATGCCATGCCATGCATCTGTAAGGGTGAGCTAATAGAGGCTATTAGTGAGTGCAACTACTATTGTACCCTTGGCCATAGCAGCACGTATTTAATGACAATAAAAATATTTTATTAATTCTTTTAATATGTTTTTAAAGTATGTCTAGGTCATACAACTTATGCTCTTATAAGATCAATTAGTTGGAGAAATTTGCATGTGAGGTCATGTCAAGCAATGATGGTGATCATGGGATAGTGTGGCTTAATTGAAATATCAAGAAGCCATTAATCAAACTCTTAGTGGATAACTAACCATTAGGAGTCTATCTCCAAAATATCTACTAGATTGATTGTTTCTCTAATCACTTATTTACATATGATATAATTTAGGTTACACATATTTATTTATACATTAACAAATAATTAATTTCTTTTAGATTATTATTTTAATATCTATAAAACTATTTTATTATTTTAGTAGCTATAAAAATACTTTAAAAGTAAAAAATATTAAATAATATATAAAATATGTTTAAAAAATAATTAACTTAAGCACCCACTCCTCAACCAAGCCCAAAGGCTTAAGCCAAGTGGCACAAAGTGCCATGCACTGGGCCTTAGAGAGCTATGGGTTAAGAGACCTATTGTAATAGAGTTAAGTAAGACCTGAGTCTTGATTAAGGTCAATCCTAAGGTAGCTTGGGTTAAATCAAGTTAAGGCATCACTCTTTAACTAGCATAGGCTTATCGAGTCAATTCAGACTCGTAAGAATCAAGTAGTGAGATTGGGTCAGACCAAACCTATATATTTAGGCACAATGGTGACCTGGGTCATGATTTCCCAAGAGCACCAAAGGGCAACAACCCTTCTAAGATAACTTAGCTACATAGAAAAAGTATTATAAATACAAATTATATGACATATTTGTAGTGTGGGACCATAAAATTGGCCCCTATTTTCTTTTAGACGAGAGTGAAATAGTTTCAATTGATCGTGCATTTTTGTGATCAAATGATATCAACTGTGCCTATCTTTCAGATAGTAGATTGCATCTAGCCATCCATCTAACAAGACAAATCAAATTATTGAGATAAGTTTTATCATTTTGAATAATAATTTCTATCTAACTATCCATCCACAAAACCTAATCAAAAGACTAAGATATTCTTTGTATTTTTTGAATAGTGTATTTCATCTTTATTCATTTCAAAAGTAAGCTCTTTATTCTAAGGTGCATAACATTTTTCTTCTTTTTATATTCATACTCATATTGATAGTGATGATGAATTGTCTATTGTTTTATGAACTTATAATTGAACATAAGAAATTGATTAATATGTATACTAGACTTAAAGTGAAAATGACAAATAAGAGAATCATGTTTACTCATTAGAAAGACATTACAATGAGTTTAGAGTTTGAAATGAACAACCTCAAAGTCATTTACTTATACATACTATTAATATGAGTACTTTATAAGATAAATTTGATGAATGTTATATATATTTATCTTTGATCAATTCATTTATTGATTCATTGAAATGCAAAAAAATGTTTCTTTAAGAGAAGAAAATTTTATTTTAAAAGCAAAATTAGCAAAGATTACCTTCATTGAAAAAGAGTTAAATAATTTGAAAGAAATGTTTGTAAGTGTATCTCAATGTTCTTCTACTTTTGATGTTTGTCCTTATTCATATATGCCTTTATATGCTCCATTTTTTACTCATATGAATAAAAACAATGGTGTTGTAAAAGTTGATTCTAATGTTATGTCTTATTTGGCTCACAATATAGATTAAAATGTCCATATGTACATGTGGATGATAATAGAAGTTATTTTATACCATATGTACACAAACATGAATTGAATCATATAACTTATGATAAGAAATAGTGTTAGTTTACAAACTTCTCATTTTCATACCAAATGTCATGTTGTATGCAATTATTATGATAAGCATGAATATATTTCTTTATGATTGCCTAATTAAGAAGTTCATCTATTTAAAGCAAGATAAATATAAATAGATTCCTAAATTTAAAGCTTAGATAGTTGTATTGGTGTGTCTCTATAATTAGAACCTATGGAGATAAGCCTTGTCTTGTATGTTTATATGTGACTCACTTGCATAATGTGTGTGGTCCATATTTTTAGGATAAATGGTTTAATTTTCTTAGTAGTTTAGCTAAAATTATTCAATATCTCTTTATGAAAATTGGATAGATAATGTTTTCATATGTAGCTTGAATGTCAAATATTAACTTACAAGAATTTTAGAAAGATGGGAGTATCAAGACTATAATATTTTTAATTTATTATCATGAAGAACTACACCAAGATGGTCTTATACTCAGATTATTTAGTTTTTGATATAAGTAATATGAATATATTTAGAGTGTCATTAAAGTCATGTACAATTAGTTGAATTAATGATACATGTAAGGTAAATGAAAATGATTTTTGGAATGATGTAACTTATGAATTTCAGAGATAGAATTTGAAGGAATTCAACTGAAAAGCAATGTGTGAGATAGTGTTTAAAGAAGTTAAACTCTTAAATGATTTTCTGAAAATTAAGGAAACAAGTAGTGATGAGTAGAACCTAGAAATTCATTGAAAAATGAGAAGAATTTTTAGGTGTTATTTTGTTATTCCTTCTTGTTGTAGATGGATTTTGAAATACAATATTATTTGCAGCAATATTAGATTTTTTACCAAATTATTATTTATTAAAACCTTTCACAAGCTTATTTTTTTCTTAAGTATGATTAATAATTTTGAATGATTACGAAAAGAGAAGATTCTAGTGCAAGAACTTAGAGAGACCATAGGCTAGATTTCAAGTGAAGTTAGTATGTTTATCTATTAATTATATCCTTGGTCATCCTTTGTTAAAATATTCAAAAAGTTTGATTAAAAAATAATTTCCTTGGATAAATATTAGAGTATTATTATTATTATATTATGAAAGAGATTTATAGTTTTAGAATTAAAATTTTTGCTAGTCCTTATCATCAAGTTAAAGTTGTAAATAATTTTTATGAGTAGACTCTTTTGGACTTTATTGTTAGAATTGATAACATGTGAAATACTGATTAAGAATTAAGTACAATTCTTAAAACACATTGATGCATATCCATGGTTCTATTATATATCCTTTTACCTTTTTGAACTTTAAAGGGAGAGAAGTCGCTTGTAGGAATGCTTAATCTTATGGCCTTATTTTAAATTGAATTTTCATACAAATTATTATAAGAATACATAAATAGGGTGACAAAGTTCAAAATTATCAATGTTATTAAACTAAAAATGGATAGAATAAATGATAACTAATTAGTATTGTTATATTTTATTATGACTTGTACTCTTAGTTGTTTAAAGACAAATTATGTAGAAGTAATATTGTTGTGTACATCTCTTGTTCACATGTTTTATTTTTGCTTTATCTTTTGATGCATTAAAAAAAGGGGAGAGATAAATGTGTGATGAAAATCATTTATTGTATATCAAGTTTGTGATATCAATTATATAAATTTCATACATTGAGAAAGAGCATGAATATAGAGGGAGTATATGTATGTTTTCATGATTTATATCTTTTTAATTTATTATTTTGTCAATAATTCCTATCATTAAAAGGGAAGATTGTTGTACCATTAGTCATCACACTTGTTTGATGACAAAAAAATAATGAGTTAGTTTTTTTAATGTTTTTTTAAGTATATTTTAGATCATGTATCTCAAGCTCTTATAATATCAATCAATTAAAGAGTTTTAATCAGATATATCATAAAGCAATCCTCAAATAAAGTAATGTTAAAAAGAGATTGTGGCTATATGATAGTTATGGCTTAAATGGAATATAAAGGAGTGTTGATCGAACGTTTGGTGAAGTAACTAACTATAGTAGTCCATCTCTAAAATATCTATTACTTTGATTATTTATCTATCACTTGTTTAACTTTATTTATACACATATAATACCATTGATTTCTTATAGATTATTATTTTAGTAAATATAAAAATATTTTATTATATTAGTAGTTATAAAAATACCTTAAAAGTTAAAAATAATATTTAATATATAAAAGATATTTTAAAAAAATAAGAAAATAAAAAAATTAACTTAAGCTCCTATTCCTTGGCCAAGCCCAAAGGCTCAAGCCAAGTGGCCCAATGTATTAGAAGCTAAGCCTTGGGGAGCCACAAGTCAGGAGACCTACTGTGATTAAGTTAAGTCAAGCCCAAGTATTGGTCAAGGTTCAATCTTATAGTAGCTTTGATTGAATTAGGTCAGGGCATCACTCTTAAATCAATTTAGGCATATTAAGTCAAATCAAACCCATATAATCAAGCAATTAGATCAGGTCAGGTTAGACCCATATATAAATGCACACAGTCACTTAGATCATGACTTTCAAAGAGAAATAGAGGGTAGCCAACCTCTTTAGGCTAACTTAACCATGTAAGGAAAGTATTATAAATGCCAAACAACATGATATATTCACAATGTGGAGTTATAAGATCGGTATCTATTTGCTTCCAAACTAACATGAACCAATGTCATCCAATCACCCATTTTTGTGATCAAATAGAAGCAATTTTATTTGCCTTTATGAATAGTAGAGTTTATCTAATCATCTATTTGACAAGCCTATTAGATAGATTAGATCAGTTCTATCATTTTGAATAAAAATTTTTATAATTATCTATTTGTAAAGCATGAACAAATAATTGAGATCTTCTCTACATTTGTGAATAGTGCATCTCATCTAACATTCCTTTGAAAAAGCTCAATTGAATGGCTAAGATCATTTATGCTTTAGTAAACAGTGCTCTTATGCATCAATATCATCCAACAATATGCAAGATCTAATGATTTAGATCAAATTTCATCACTATTTAGTATTCTGATTGGGTGACTCTTGTTCCTTCTACCCATATCGATTAGCTATTACTTCTTCCACTTATAATGAGTATTATGGAAAGTTTGTGTGTTTGGTTAGAATGCCAAAATGTTTGTGTATACTAGTTATTTTGAGTGACCCTTTCTAATTGTTAAAAAAATTCTATTTTAGTTCAAAATGTTCTAATATAAATATAAAAGCTTTTGGAGTTGGATAGTTGATGATTTTATCTTATTACATCAATATTTTGGAAGAGAAGGAAAATACTAAAAATTATAATTAGATTATGATGCTTTTATTGGAGCCATGATTGAGACTCATTTTTCTTCTTTCTTACCTCAACAATCTCCTTGCTTGTACATATTATTGAAGACTTCTTAACAATTGGTTTTTATTTCCTTATTCTTTTAAAAGATTGTATTAATATAAGATCTTTATTAATTCTATTTTTATTAATAATACTAATGCACAATAATAAATTTTTTTTGAAACTATCTTTTGTGTTATTGCAAGCTTATTCATATGTGTATTCATATTCCAACATCATAATCTACAGATTATACAAAATGTACTTTTATAAGCAAATAGTATAACATTATGGTTATCTATTATTTAATATTATGCTTCAATGTTATGAGCTTTTATAATTAAGATTATGAAAGTAAACCTCTATATGTTGTGATAAAAGAGTATGGTTCTAAAAATTATATCTACCTACTATGACAAAAAAGAATGATTTTGATAGTGAAATCTTGGTCAAGTTAATAGATATAGATATAGGCATGGATTAAGTTGAACCTTCTAAAAATCTTTGTGTCCATTATTTTTGTTATTATGTTATTTATGATATTTCTATTATTTAATAATATTTAATTTTAAAAAACATATATAAAAGAATTTTTTTATCATTTTTATCAAGAATTAATATTTTATAAAAAAATTTAAAAAATGTAAAATTTCTATTTTATTTTTATATTTTTATTTAAAAAATATTAGATTAATGATTTTTTAATTCCTAAATTTTTATTTAGAAAAACATTTTAAAATAAAAAAAATTTAAAAGAACAATTTAACCCCTCTTATGCCTCAGACTAGCACATACTACATGAGTTACTATTCCCAAATGTAGACCTTTCGTGCACACGTGAAACATGGAAGCAATGGGTGGTCAATTGGCACATGTCTAATGCATGTTTGCTTGTTGCACCTATAGCATGTCTTCATGCACAACCCAATGCATGGTCCTACTTCATTATGCTACATCATAAATTTTCATTTTTTTCATCATTTTTGTCACCATCTAACTTGAATTTTTTTCATCTTTTCTGAATTCAATAACCTTAGAAATGATCTCCTAATCCTTAATTAATACTTAATTTAATTGTTTTGTTATTATCAAAATCTCTTTAAGCATCCATAAGTTAATGGAGCTAATAAGCTTCCTTCAATTTGATGCTCAATTATTAAATAGTGATCTTAATTATTAAACTTTAGATAAATTAGAAAAAATATTTTTGTTAAATTTCCATAATTAAAAAAGAAAAAAATCCTAAGCCACACCTGAAGCATGGCTAAAGTATAAAGCACATGGGCCAACCAAGCCTAAGTGGGCCTGGGAAGCCTCAAGTCATAAAACCAATTGGAACCAAGTTGGGTTGTGCCTAATCTTAGTCTAAGTGCAATCCTAAAACCTAATTAGGGTGAAGTAGATGAAGGATCAAGCCAGGTAGAAATGAAAGTATGTAATGGTTTAGGTAACCCATAATCATGTATAAACTTGTAACTATTATAATGGCCTTGGTGATGAAAACCCAAGTGCACAGGGAGGGGCCAGCCCCAATTTTTAGCTTACACCAATAGTATGTGCAAGATAATATAAAAATCAAAGGCATTAGCATTTTGGCAACGTAGGACTAATATCCTCAACAAGTGCAATGACCAAAGAATGCATAAATCCTCACCATCCCATCATTGATTAGATGGCTAAAATCTCACCTAACTATAAAATTATTTCAGTGCTCCAATCAGACGACAATGATCACGTTTAACTTAATTAGATGGACATAATTGTTTCCTCCAATTCAAATATTTTATCTTTGAATTGGATGGCTTAATTCTCTTCATGTTTAAATCCTATGATTGAAATCATCCCTGTCTTTATTATTGATAAATTGAACAATCCCAATCTGATCCAATTTGATTAGATGGCATAAGTCTAATCTGTTTTGATCCAACTATCCATTACTCTTTACTCTTGTTGTCTTTAATTTAACGATCCATAACTTCTCTGATTGGATCCAATAGTTTTAGTCGATCTCTCCTAATGACTAATTCCTTACCTTTTATTTGAGCCATTATATAGTTGTTTTGAAAGTAACCTTTTAAGCTATTTAGCAGCAACTTTTGAAATTACTTTTACTTGATTTTCTAATGACTGTGATCAAACATTTTTATATAAACAAAACCATAACGAATAAAATGGAAAATGAATATGAGCAAGATTTTCATATCTTAAAGAAGTGCTACATGATATTCTATTGATGTAAAATGCTCTTGACAACACACAATGGCTTAGTACTTATCTAAAATCCAAATTTTTAGCAAAGCCTAACACCTATAAGTTTTTATTTTTGCATTTCTATTCATAATTTTAAGCTCATTGTGCATTGGTTTATTTATCAATAAGCATAAAAAGTTGTACATTTTTATCAAAAATATCTTTTCCTTACTGTATTTTCTTTTCTTTTGGGTTTGGTGGCCCAACATTTGTGAAACCCTGAGTTTGATTTGAACTTGTAAAAACTCGAGTTAGGGTTGAGCTTGTAAAAGCCCAAGTTATAATTGAATTCACAAAAGCTTATACATTGGTGGTGGACTATAAGAAAAAACCTTAGGTAGGTTAGAAGTGAATTTTAAGAAAAAACCTAAAATAGGTCAAAGGTAAATCATAAATAAAAATCTTAAGTTAGAGTTGAATCGTAAAAGAATGTCAAGTTGTAACTCTTTTAATAATAGATTTCTTTTCCAACTTTGATTGGGGTTGAACATAAGTTTTAGTTTGAGTTGAACTACTAAAAATTTTTTATATACCATTTAAATTTTTATTGTTATTTTTAACCATAAAAATTAGAAAAAAAAAATATATATATATAATCAATATTTTTTAAAAATATAAAATCATTTTTATAAAGAAAATTTGAAAATAAATATGATAAAAAAATTAGAAAAAATATTTTAAAACTTACAATTTATCTCCCTCTTTTGGGAATTCACACACTCATTTTACTTCACATGCTAGTATAAGTTATGTGTGTGTGTCTATATATATATATATATATATATATATATATATAATGCTATAAGTATCACAACAAGGCATAAGAAAGAGAAATAAAATATGAAACCTAAACAACATAAAACAAAATAATTGAAAAATGAAATGTTAGGCATATGTTTTTGATGATCTATATCATCATAAGAAAAATAAATAAAAAAATTTGAGATTTTTCTTATGATTTTATCTTATGGCTACTTGATATGATGTGATCACTTTACTATCGTCAACACTTTGGTACTGGTTGTTGATAAGTAAAGATATAATGTCTTTAGTACATTGGTATAAGACAATAACATATGGGAGAGGGATGATTTGGTATCCTAACTAACTATTGATGGAGATCTAAAGATATGATTGATGTCACAAAGATATGATATGATATTATATGGGATCTTATGATGATATGAAAAAATCAAAGGTCTAAAAGAGGTAAAAAAATTTAAAAGATGAAAAGAAAGTGTGAAATATGAAAAATGAGAAATGAAAAGGCTAATATAAGTATATGGTATTAATACTTCATGATGATTTTATGCATACATGAGCTTGATGTACAAGCATATATGTGTTGAGTTTAGAACATTTTAAATATTTTTTAGATGTCATGCATTCTTATTAATGTTCTTATTATTACTTTAATGCTTCATATTTCTTTTCATATTGCTTTATTTATATATATCTATTCATTTATTTGTTAAGTATTTTATGCTTAATAGCTATTTACCTTATATTTTAGGATACACATTTACATAAAGTTGAAGATACTTGTTAGCCTGAGGCATGGGACCCAGGGAGAGATCGAGAGTATTTTATATCTCTGTGACTTGTTATTCTATAATAATACCATTATGAATTTTGTAAAAACTTTGGTATCTTTAGGATATTGTGTGTGGCTAGTCATTCAAATAATTTATTTTTTGTGGATTATGGATTTAGTTTTCCATCACCATCATCAAATTTGAAGTTGTGTCCTTAGGATTTGCTATATGCTTTATTGTTACTCACTATTTTGTTACTATTGAATATTTTATCAATTTTATTTCATTATTTAGTAGGGTGGGACATGGAAACTCCTCTCTCTCATTTTAAGCCTAATTTTTATAGATGACCTCATGGTCTTTGGAATTCAAAAAATGATTGTCTTCATAGACATAAACTTGCATTCCATTGATTGTAAACTAATTTTGACCTTCAAATAAATTTTGTGATTGACCTTTGCCAATAAAATTTTTCCTCAACACCAAACTTCGTGCTTCACTATCCTTCGACAAATGTTTAATGATCGTTAGAATTCCATTGCTCCATACATTTTGATGTAATTGACCACTTAGTATACTATTCTTTTGTCCTTGACCTCAAGAATCTAACCCCTAAAAAAAGTTGGCTTTAGAATTCCTTATTTTGATGCTAATGTTAGAATCAATTAATGTGTCTTGCTCAAAGGAAAATGAACTATGGCTAGTGGCACATCTGTTAGCATAATCATATTGGTGGTCGAGTTTCCTTTAATGCTTTCCTCATTAATAAGGCTAATACCATCAATGCTAATTGGTATATCCTCAATTGCATTGCCGCTCAATCAATTAAGGCCACTCAAGATGCCTAAATTATCATGAATTTGGCACCCCAATTTGAAGAAGTCATTGTCCATAGAAATTAGCTATGTTAAATCTAATGATCCTTAAGCGTCACTAAGGATGTAGTTGCAATAGTCACCCTTGGCCAACAAATCATTAGCAACAAGTACTTCATTTGGTAGAAGCACTATAAAAACTAATTTAGTATTTTCTTTGCATGGTATAATATAATTAGTCAAATAGATTACATACTCTCTGAACTTGGCCACCTAGTTATTGTTGATTTTATAATATTGATGGAGAGACTTTTATGCATGCTATTTTTTCCTCTAATAGATGACACGTTATTCTATTATATATCAATGATGTCTTTGCCTAGTTATTCGACATGCAAGACAATTCAAACCAAAACTAACTAATTTTTGCTATAGTAAATCATCTTATCTAGAAAGAGAGAAATGTCCAAACATTATATTCTTGAACTAACCCAAAGCACATTTTTGTAAATACGAGATAGATTATAAACCTCTTATGCCCTTACTAAAGTTTAGTCAAACCCCATTTCCTTATCCATCGTCTTTTCCCCTTAAATTGCTCTGATAACCATCTCTTATTGTTGTGAGCTCTTAATTGATTGTCTTTTACAAGACATCTTATCATGGCCAAATATATCTTAGTTTTCATAATATTTTATGATAGTAAAAAATTGTTGTCATATTTCTTGAGTTTAGGTTATAAGAAATAGGTGACCCTTGTGATTGTCATCCTTAGTTGACTAATTGCCTATTAATTTATTGACACTAGTAAAGTTGTAATAAGTCATCTTGACATTCTTCATGCTAGATATGACATTTGAATTATTCATTCTAAAATGTTGTAAAATTACGAATAAAGTGATGTATATTGATGATAAAGTTTACATTTTAAAAGAAAATATTAGTGTAAATGAGTTAAGATTGGACCTACTCAATATAATAGTAAAATCTTAGCATTCAAGTAATAAAACTTTTCAAATAAAGATATCCAACCAATGATAACCAAAGCGTCAACAACCATAAAATATTTTTGAGTAAAAGTTGAACAAATTTTTAATCGAACCGTGATATCTTCTGCATATATTTAATAAGAGTATAACCAGGCAAGTATATGCTTGTAAACTTGTTTTGACCGTTCTATATAACTATGCATCACTATATGCGTTTGTGAAAGTTAGATCCCAAGCGCCAATCGACTTTTTAATATTATTTTTTCGCTGTAAGCCTAAAGCATAGACGATATTAAATACAAGGTTTTCAGCAAAGATGTGTGGAATATAAAGTATGATATCGCGTGGAATGCAGAAAAGCAGGCAAGACAGGACACAGTGAATGTAACATCGCTGTGGTGGAAGCCAACAAGGTGGTTGAGTTTTTGTGTCTTGTATTCATTACTTTGCACTATAGTAGCCATGTGTTTCAGAATAACTTGGTATACGTATCTATTTGTTTGCCTTCTACGTGAAGTGAATCACTTTTGCCTTCCTTTATCTATATTCTGAAGAGTCCATCTGCGTGCTAACGTTTGGAAACAGTAACCTCCATGAATAGATCTTTTAGAAAGAAAAGATGATTCTATTTTGATCTGTTGTCTTTTTTCCTCTAAGAAGTTAAGTATGAATAATTAAGATATAATCAGACCACATCCAATTTTTCTAAAACTTATTATAGCACCATTAGTTTGATTGCAAATTATGTTACTGCAAAAACAAACATTTGATTGTTGTTTTTTATGTAACTATGTTTTCCATGTTTGTTTGCTGTGCAATATTGCATTTATTTCATTTGAAGTAATCAACATCATTATGATCAATCCATACAAGTTAGATAGGCATGTAAGTCCATTATATCAACGACTGAGAATTTAGGTTTATTTACTACTCTAGATATGTCATCGAGGAAACATATATGGCTGTATATGTTTTTAAAATTTTTCTATATTAATTAGATTGTATAATTGAGAATTTATATACTTTTATAATTTTAATTATTATAGTTATTATATTTAAAAAATTGAGATATCATTTATAATGATTTAATTATTTTTATGATTTTGATATGAAGAAATTAAGTGTAACATAATATTGATATTAATGAGATACACAAATACAAAAAAGAATAATTATATTTATAATATTATATTGAAATAAAATTATTGTATAAATGTCAAATTATTTTATGACATTTAAGGATAATAATAAACTAGGTATATAATAATTAAATAAAAGTAAAACAAAAAAATTTGTTAAATTTGCATGAATTGCTTTGCACGAGATATATAAATGAAGTGGGAACTTATCCTCTAAAATGGGCTTGCATTCTCACAAATGTTGGATCTTGGATTGCAATGATTTGACCCCTAAATAATGTCTAAAACTTCGGATTGCAAAGATTTTTAAATTGAAGTTTTGAAATAATTTTTTTCAAGATTCAAAAGTATCAAAATTTTCATTCTTTGTTTCATTAAAACTATTTTCATATAAAACTTGTTTTAAAAACTTCTCTTAATATTGTTTATTTTGATTTTTTTTTCACTCAAAAACTATTTATTGATTTAATTAGAAATGTTTAAAAAGTGTGTTGATGTAACCATAATTTTTGTAATAATTCCTTGATGCTTTGTTTTTATTTTTGTAATTTTAGGGAACATATTACAATTTAATAAGAAAAGATTAATGAAGTATTAACTCAATAGTTAAATAAATGGACATAGAGTTTTTCACTTGCATTTATGATAACATAATAATTTGCAAATTCCCAACCAAAATTTTTACAGATTGTGTTTTCTAAAATATCATTTGATTTAAAATTCTCATCGTTAAATTACATGTAATTGTAATTGCATTTGAAAGATTATTTTTGGATTAAGGTGATAAACCCCTTTCAAAGCCCCTAAATACTTTTCTAAATAAAAAATAATATTTTAAA
Organism: Vanilla planifolia; assembly: GCA_023846275.1. Taxonomy (NCBI): domain Eukaryota; kingdom Viridiplantae; phylum Streptophyta; class Magnoliopsida; order Asparagales; family Orchidaceae; genus Vanilla; species Vanilla planifolia. Next base: position 25,271,617 of record CM043867.1, on the reverse strand, counting down.
CAATCATTCAATACTTATTTTTAGCAAATATTTCTCACTATATAGTTCTATGATAGTCCATTTATTGCTTAATGCCAATATGACATTAGGAAAACCATATCACGTAACTTTTGGACTTGATATCATCATGGCTTATTGAAGTAAAATGGGGGGTGAATTATACATTTTAAAATATTTTTACTATTTTTGAATTATACTTATTTCTAAAAAAATTCTTTAGAAAATAGTTTTACTTTTTTAGAAAGCCTTCATATTCAAATGTTTATATATAATTTTTAATTTTATTGATTAAGAAAAACAAAAATAAAAATTAAAAAAGTAAATCCAAATTTTTAGGTGATTTGATTCAAATCAAAACCTACATCCACCTATAATCGAAGCCAAGAAAAATAATGCTATATAGTTTTTCTTTATGGTTCATCTCCAATCTATTTGATATTTTTTTCTTATGATTCACCTCCAACCTACTTGAAGTTTTTCTAACAATTTAGCTCCACTTGACTTAAGATTTTCTTACGATTTATCTACAATCTACTAGCTTTTATGGGTTCAATAATAACTCAAGATTTTGATAGCATAACCCCAACTCAATTTTTTAATAAGATCAAACTAAACATGAGCTTTTACAAATATTGGGTCACCTAACCCAAAAAAAGGAAACTATAACAAACAAGACTTTTTAATAAAAAAATATGCGCTTTCCATGCTTATTGATGAATAAAGTAAGGCACAAAGAGATCAAAATTATAAAGAGAGATAAGAAAAATGAAAACTTAAAAGATTTTGGCTTAGTTAAAAAAATTTTAGAATTTTTAGTTGCATTAAGCCATGGTGTGTTATAGGGAGAGTTTAAACTAAGAGAATAATATCATGTAGCACTTTTTTAAAAACTTAAAATCTTGTTCATCTCCGTTAGCAACTTCATTCATAATGGTTAGATTTTTATAAAAAAAGTTTGATAGTAGTCATTGAAAAGTCAAGGAATACTCTTTCATAAGTTGAAGTAAAATGAGTATGTGCAAATCTCGTAAGGGAGAGGTGAATTATGTGTTTTAAAATATTTTTGCTAATTTTTGGATAGTACTCAGTTTTCAAAACATCTTTATAAAAATAATTTTATGTTTATAGAAATATTGACTTTTATTTATATATTAATTTTCAAAATTTTTATTAAAAAAATTAAAATTAAAATTAAAAATCTTATGATGCACCTCTATCAAGAGTTATAATTTGACATTTTTTTTCTTATGATGCACTTCCACCATACTTGAGATTTTTCTTTACGATTCACCTTCAACTTGAAAATCTTTTTTACAATTCAACTCTAACTTACAAGCTTTTTACGAGTTCAACTATAACCAAGATTTTGTGAGCTCAATCTCACTTTATTTTTATTAAATCAAATTGAACTCAAGGCTTTACAAATGTTGAGCTACCCAACCTAAAAAAATAAAAATATAATAAGAAAATAAATTTTGATAAAAGCATTAAGATTTTTTTATGTTTGTTGATGAATAGCAAAAGGAATAAAGAAATCAATATTATGAAGAGATGTGAGAAAAATGAAAACTTAAAAGATAGGCTTAGTTGGAAGAATTAGAATTTTGAGTAGTTCTAAGCTCTAGTTATTGTTGAGAGATTTTCACATAGTAGAATATGATGTAGCATTTATTTTAGATCTTAAAAATCTTATTCAAGTTTGTTGGCCATTTCATGAATAATGGTTAGGTTTATATAAAAAATTTCGATCATAGTCAATAAAAGCTAAAAGAAAAGTTATTTTAATATCTACTACAAAATAGCTTAAAACGTTCTTCCAAACAGCTTGAAATATTTTGATATTTTTTTCCAAAATGACTAACACAACAACACAAATAATGGCTAAGTAATTAGCCATTAGGTAAGGTCAAATTGGGTCGTTGGATAAAATTAGAGAAGTTTTGAACCATCCCATCAAATACTGTAAAGGTGAATGAGTTATAAATAGTTGGATATATATGGATTAGTTCTGGGTCATTCAATCATATGGGATGAGATCTAGATCATTTAATTGATCAATGACAACTATTAGAATGATCTCAGTCATAGAATTCAAAATAGATAATTCAGAGTCACACGATTAAAAGATAAGGTAGAAATAATTCTAACCATCTAATAAATTATGATGAGACTATGATTGTCTAATTTGAGGCTTGAAACAAAGCTTACAAGTTGGTGAAACTTTAGCCATCTAATCAAGAATAGATATAAAAGATAGAATCAATTATCATCATTAGATCTAGCTCATTAAATGAATGATAAGATGGATTAAGATCACTATTTAAATAGGTAGAAACAATCTATATCATTAGATCATAAAAATGCATGATCAAATTGTGTAGAGTTACTGCAACTTTTGATACAATGGGCATCAAACTTTTAACCCCACATGCTTTAATTACTAAAGTGTTTTCACATTATAAGGATTTATCTATGCATATTATTTGAGCCAAAACATAGGCTTGGCACCCCTTTGTGTGCTACAAAATTCATCTCCTGAGACACACATGTACTTATAAGAATCATGTTAAATAAGATAACGGGTCTAACTCAACCTATTGCTTACTTCAACTTTACCCTGACTCAATCCATTGCCTTAAGACAATCAGATTCATAATGCATAGTGGCCAAGATCAAGCTTAACTTGATTTTGTTTTTGTTATCTCTTAACCTAAGGTATTTAAGTACCCATTTGGGCTTATTTAGCCCAAGAGCTTACACTTAGGCACATGCTTAGGATGTGATTTAGAATATATTTTTTTTAATTATTCTAATTTATCCAAAGTTCAATAATTAACTTAATTTGAAATATGACAAAGATGTATAAGAAACATTCAACAAAGAAAAAGATTGAGTGATTAAAAAAATGGCTACCTATATTTTTCCTAAATTAAGGAAATGTTTGAATAAATTTAATAATTAAGTAGGATTTGAAAAGATTAAATAATTTAAAAATAGAATCATATGTTTTCAAAATCAAGAAATAATTCACATAAGATTTGAAAGAATTTGAATAAAGAAATATGCCTTCTCATTAGTAATCAATAAGCTAATTTCTATTTTATGATAAAAATCTAACTTTTTAAATTTTGACGTATATGTTTTCAATCTCTAAAACTTGTTAAACACTTTAAGATACTTTGAAAATTACTAATTTATCACCTTCAAAAGTATATAACTTATTTTATATAAGTAAATCTATTTCATACTAAACAAGCCTATTTGAATAAAATACTAAACATTTAAGACTTGATAATAAAAAAGGTGACCTAACATAAGCTATTAACAAACACCTTAAGAAGCTATTCCAAACACGTTAAATTTCTTCTAAAATGGCTCTAGAATAACTCAAAAATGATAGAGAAATAACCATAAGATGAGGTCAACTAGGGCCATTAGATTCTATAAGAGAGATTCTAGATTGTTAGATCAAATACTATAAAAGCAGATAGGCAAGAAACAATTAAATCAAGACATATTAGATCTAGATCATTCAATTCATCAACGATAAAGACAAGATTTATCTCAGTTGTAGGATTCAAATTATAGAGATTTGGGCTATTAAATCAAGGATGGATAGAAAGGTAAAATCAATAATGAACATTCGATATGTCTTGTCAATGGACAGTAAGATCAATCATGATCGCTATTTAAAAGCAAACATAATTTGTACCATTTGATCACAAAAATGCATGATCAGACAATGTTGAGTTACTAAAACTTTGAAGAACTTGATAAACATGAGGGTAGTGAGCATCCGAGCATATCTTTCGTTTCCCTAGAAGTTTTAAAAGAACTTTGTGATATCAATGATAACTAAAGGGAAGCCTTCTAAGACTTAGGACTCATTGAACTATGGAGGGTGTGATGTGATGAAGCCCTTATAAATCATTTAAGACAATCTTCTATTTTAAATTAACTAATGTATAATCAATATTTCTAGCTTAAATTAAAGGTATTTTAAAGTGTTTGTATTTTTGCTTGAGTAATGATCTATACTTAATGAAGAGAAACTTGATAAAGATTGAATGTCACATTAAGGAAGAAATAAGTGTTCAAATCAACATCTATACCAACTAGTGCACTGGATTACTTATTTTATCTTTAACCACACTTTAAAATAACTTTTACATTCTCATGTGCTCAAGATAATCATACATCATGGAAATATTTAATGTAATAGGTCATATTGATCATAGAATTTATTATATAGAGAAAGTTTTTATCATTTTATAAAGTTTACCAAGAAGAATGTTTTTGTTGCCTTTTCATTATTAGATATCTTGTGGTGCATACATACACAACCTTGAGTTGAGATTTAGGCTATATATTGCAATAAAAACTAACCTTGTAGCCAAGTTTGTGTTTTCGACCTACCCTGGCATCTCCATCTCCATCCATTCTTCAAATTTGTTTTCAATTCCATCTTCTTTTCCATCATTATCTGCTTCCTCATATCATCTGTCATTAACACCAGCATTTGCTTAGTAGTATCCAAGTTTCCAAGTTTGGTTCCTCTTTGGATCTCAAATCTAGTAGCCAAATAAGGTTGACATTCTACATTGACTCAGCCACTCAATATCACCTAAACAAGATGGGATCCCATTCCCTTATTATCTTGCCACTCTTAAGGCAATAAGAATATAAGACTAATCGCACATACATCGACCCTTTGTGTGCCTCCTTCACTAACCTTAGTGGATGATATTACCTTTTGAACTTTGCAAATCCTAGTTGAATGCATGCATACTTAGATCCATCATTTGCAACATTAATTTACACTATCTGAGTAGGTTTAACTTGTCATTTATTGAAATATGAGAGTATGATGCTTGTACTAGAGTGAAGGTGAATTATGATAACTATAACTTTAAAGAACTCAAACATAATTTAAGATTCTAGTGAAATACTTTTGAACCTTAATATCTCTTATAAATTTTATTTTAGATAAACTTATTTAGCATTTAAAAATGTTTTCTCGTGAGAGTGCAAGTAAGAAAAGTCTTGCACCCTTTGATTTGATTTGCCAAAGCAAGGACTTTAGCATCTAAAGTTGATAGAGATTGAAGGCTTAACTTGCTTATTTTGGATCCAATGACTAAGATCTTTGTGGAGAGGTTAATCCACAAAGAACTACAGTCTTAAACATCTACATGATTAGCAAGTTAAGCCTTTTATTTTTTCATAATTTTGACACTTAGGATCATAATCATGGTTTGTGCATACTTGTTTTTGGTGATGCATTATGTTACATTTGGTCCTAAAAGTTATGTTTTTTAATTTTAAAATCTTTAAAAATTTTTTTGATATGAATAAAAAGTTCAAAAAAATTGTCTTTAACATCAACTGTTTGACCAACCTCAAAGGCTTGGGCAAAATGGCCCACAGTGCTGAGCACTAGGCCTTAGGGAGTTGTGGGTCAGGAGACTAGCTAAAATTGAGTTAGGTCAGGCCCAAGTCTAAATCAATATACAAATCCTACAGTGGCTTGGATTAAAATGGGTCAGAGTGTCAATTCTAAACCCAACATAGGCATGAGTCAAGTCCAACTCATAAATGTTAAGTAATGGGATCAGGTCAAGTAAAACCCATTTAAATATGCAATCATAACCTCTCAAAAGCACTAAGGGTTGGCAAACTCTATTTGGCTACCTCAAAAGCATAGAGGAAGTATTATAAATGCCAAACTTCATGTGCATGCTTACAATGAGGGACTAAAAATGACGCCTTTTGCTTTTGAACTGAAGTGAATTAATGTCATTTAATTGAACATTTTTTAAATCAAAAAGCGATGATCATGTCTACCTTTTTGAGTAGTAAACTTCATCTAGATTACGTTGACTTTGGACTTATTTATAAGGGATTAGTTACTAACACAACCAATACCATATATGATTATATGATTAAATATGGTTTTATTCTTTGTAATAAGAAACTTTACATACCATGACCATCACTTAAGGATTTCATAGTTTGAGAGTTACATACAAGAGAATTAGCAGGTCATTTTAAATAAGACAAAACCATCACAGCAATTGAAGATAGTTTTATTAATCGAGATTAAAATGATATGCTGCTTAAATAATTGTAAAGTGTATAACTTGTGCAACCACCAAACATTGTGCCCAAAATGCTAAACTCAACAAACTATTATTAATACCATCATGACCCTAGGATGTCCTTAGACTAGATTTTGTCATTAGCTTATCCAAACATTTTTAAGATTGGAGTCCTTTGTGTTAGTAGATCAATTTAAAAAAATTGCTAAATTCATCTCATGCTTCAAAACTTTTGAAGCATCGCATATTGTTCAATTATTCTTTAATGAAGTGGGAAAGCTTCATAGGTTGCCCAAGTCCACATTCATTGATAAGGACAAATTTCATTTTATACTTTTAGAAAAACTTTTGTCATCTTATGGGAATGAAGTTGATATTCTCATTATCCTACAACCCCCAAATTGATGGTAAAACTAAGGTAGTAAATCATAGTTTGGGAAAATTTTTTATAATATTTGATAAGAAAAATATAAAGTATTAGGATCTACTTTTACCATGTATATAACATGCCTATAATAGTTTAATAAATATGTCCATATGAATGATTTCCTTTAAGGCCTATAATAGATATACACCTCATAGCTCTCTTAACTTAATCTCATTAACTAGTTAAGCATGCAGATCCATGTTAGTTTACATAATATATAAGAAAGGTCCATGAGCATATTAAAAAAACTTAAACCTCAATAATTAGTAGTATAAGAGATTATTCTATGCACATTGTAGGCATACAAAATTTTTGGAAGGAGATTATGTGATGATCCAAATCACATCTTAAAAGTTCTTACTAGGAACTTCATGGAAGCTACATGCAAGAGGTTTTGATCCATTCTGAATCATAGAAAAGATTGGACCAATTTTCTATATTTTGGAGCTACTAGATGACTACAATATCAATAATACCTTCAACGTCTCAAATTTTGTGGCCTTCAAAGAACCCATCATGATTCTAATGAGCTAGTTGAAATGTCATCTATACTTCTTGAGAGTGACCCTTACTTAAGTTTCCAAAAGCCTATCATGGTAAGACGAGTGAGCAAATTGAAAGAATATTAGATGACTAGAATATGCTAACCAAGAATCAGAGTTATCTAATGAATCAAGTTTGATAGAAAGATCAACCAAACACTGAAGATACTTAGACCATAAGAGAAGAGTTGATGATACTAAACTCAAATGCATTAGAGAATTACAATAGCTAATTTATAGTATTTGAGTCATTAGAGATGAGTTTTTTTCCACCCTAAAGAAATTAGTGAGGACATTAGTTAAGATTTTTAATGATTATAAGCCAAGCAGACAAGCATTAATACTTTTGGATAATTAAGATATCTATTTTTCATTAATAGAGTCTAGACAAGGCCGAAAATTATACTTTGGGCCTAAAATTTACTACAAAAATGTAAAAAGACAAAAAAATGGCCAATTAGGTACAATGCTATTGGCTTCATCACCTACTGTAGGCTAGATCATACCTAATCAGTAAACCTAGATTGTATTCAACTATGTTGATTCTACAAATAGGCCTTTAGGGTTTGACTTGAATCATGGGATTATGCAACCCAAAAGAAATCCTTCACATGACATTAAGCCTCAAATACAGTTTGTGACAAAATTGACTTGACTATGGTTAGTGTTGTCATGCCTATGAAATTAGCTTTGTGACATGTTGGCTCAACTGTGACTTGTGATTATGTTGAAGTTGCATTAACTTACTAACCCTATCCACCTGTTGATGTTGATGCCATGTTGAACCATAGGATTACCCAATCAGCAACTTACAAAATCAGATTTGTTCTTTGACATTATTAATAGCATGTGGACTAGCCAACCCAAATTTGGCCCAAGATGACTTACATGGACCTGGCTAAAATTGAACTGAAAATACAACTTTTTAAAAATCTATTTGGCTATTGCTTTGATCACAAAGTTTTTGACTAAAGTCTAGCTTTTAAAAGGTTCTTTGACACCAATTTTAGTCACAACATTGGCATCAGCTTTTTAGTCAACAAATTTTAGGAACCAAAATTATAGCTTTTCAAAAAACTATTTAGTTTTAACTAAACTTTTAGTAATTTTCTTTTTATATTTTATTTATTCTTTTGTTATTAAGCTCTATATAAAAAATGATATGTTCACCTTTTGGAATTGTGATCTTTAGATGAGTGAACATTTCACTTTTATTGCATCCTATTGAGGTCTAAGGTTGGCCATAGAATTGTGACGTGTTGATTTTTCAAGATGGGAGGCTCATGTGGTGAGAAGCTATACAAGTTTACCTATGACCCTGTGATATCGCCTTCTTATTGCTATTGCTTACAGTTTCTTTTACTTTTCCAATTCTTTACTTTATCATTTCCCTTCACAAAATTGTTTCCCTTTTCACTTCATCACTTAAGTTTTCTAAGTGACCAATTCTACCTATCAATGCCTTTGCTTCTCTTTTATTTGATTTTCATAAGTATTTGAACTATATTTATTAGAAATTTATTTCAATATTCTAGTTTTCTTATAAAGCTTAATAAGGTCCCTCAATGCTTTCAATCTACACTTGCGTGACTTATGCTTTCGTAAATCTTTATCATGATATTAGTTTATCAAACCTCTTTTTGAGTATCCCATATATGTTAGCATATTGAGCAACCTCTATGTGGCTTCTAGTCTTCTCTTAACAAAGATTATCTTAAACAGATATCTCATATATGTTAGCCTTTTAAGTTTCTTTTTTTTCCTACATTTTATTTAATCCTAACATGTTTAAGTTAATCACTACTCTATTCAATACATTTGCACCAATGATCTAGAATTAGAATGCCACATGTTATTAAGGACCCTAAAGCTGAAGAGGCATTAGCTATATGATTTGTAAATCCTAGGATAGGGAGTCCCAAATTATATGGTAATTAAGAGGGTAAGATCTTGCCATAGTTCTCAAGATTTTAAGAAAATACCAGATCTCTAGTGGGACATTGAGCACCAAATTAACTACATATTATAATAATATCATTGATCATGATGTTGATAATACTCGTCTTATATAGATTTGATATTATATATTGTCAACATATTTTAATTTATAATATGATTTGAGAATTTTTTATGGAGCTTTAGCTCAGTTTCTTTTTATGTACATGCAAATTTAAAGAGATAAGAGCTTTCTTAGAAGTCAAAGATTTGGGGTTTTCTTTTTAAGCATCTAATTATTCATCAGTTCTAAATCCATCTTTTACTTAGTAGTAATGATGTCATTTCTTAATGACTTTTATATTATAATTAATGAATATTAGGTTGTATTATGCTTTCATTATTAGACTTTGATGATGCATCTTATATTATCTCTTATGATGGACTTGGTTTGTGTACAATGTGATTTGATGATGTTTTTATGTATGATTCTTTTAGGTTTCTTTAGAATCATGTGCACACCAATGTATATTGTTGTGTTATCTTGTCCAAGGTAAACTAGCTCTTAAATCAATTGGGCGACTAATTAGGAAAGGAGCATGGTTCATTATGGGTAATAAGTCACAAGCATAATGATCAAAATGAAGGATTGTGACTCTTAATTTGAATATTAAGCATAGGGAAAGAAACCTAGGGAGAGAAAGGGTAGCTAACAAAGTACATTGATTGGTATATGAGTTTTGTTGCACCAGAGATCTTAAAAAATTGTTAAAACATTAAGAGTGAGAATCTTTTTGCCATGTTAGTGCACCACAAATTCCATCTGAAGGCCAATTACTTGGGAGTTATTAGAAGCATTATAACCATACCTCTTAGAACTAAAGACTAAATGAGAACCTCTTTATCTACACATAAATTCATGATAAGCCTTGTAAATTGGTTATATATAGTGATAGTCACATCAAACGTCCCTCGTACTCCCATAATGTGTGTAGCCATTAAAGAATTTCAAGATGTCTTCTTGGAACAATAACTTTGATGCATGAAATCTAACACCCAATCAACCTTTTTCTTAGTGCCATGCTCTCAAAGCTTCCTCTTATAGATTAAGCCTAATGACACACTTTGAGCTATTAAGGCATATATTTGAATTAAAAAATAGGGTTTTATTTGTGAAAGAATCAGACATTGTGTCATTCTAGAATTGCTTGCACCCAAAAAGGTGGAACCTAGCACACAAGCATAAACAGTTATATAATCAAACAAATTACAATAAAATATATGTTCCTAAACATACATTTTGATGTACTTCTAGATAATTAGTAAGGAGTATCAATTTTCTTATAAATCAAGTTAAACAATAGTTACCAACATGTCTACATTCATCTAAGAAATTAATGATAGATAGCTTTTAAAATAAAACATAAACTTTATGAATCTCTCATGATTACCTTTATAATAAATCAACACCCCAAACACATTTAAGAATTTCAAGATTCTAGTTCTTCAAAGTTGTCTTAATATTTTAATTTACCATGATTTAATTTGATGGCATTGTAATTTATAAAAGTAAACCCTAGTAACACATTGGCAACCTCTAAAAACATTTATGAAACCATACAAGAGCAATATTTGATAACTGACCATAAGAAATGTACATTCATGATTCCTAAGGTCTCTTTTTTAGGTTTCATCTTATCCACGAAAGGATTATTAGCTAACTTATATATGAATAAGTTTATAGTGGAATGATCCACTTTGAAGAATTCCCATAAAAATATGAAGCTTTCATGGCTTTGCCACTTTGTAAAGAGATTTAACTCCACAAAACTCCCATGGATAGAGCATTTGACTATCTAAATGACTTTAACTATCACACTTATTACAAGAATAATTGATTTTAATACTATTTCTAAAATAGCTTATGATGTATCAAGCTAGTGAATAATTTCTTAAGCTAAGAAGGTCATTCCATTCCCTTCTTTAAAGAGAAATTAAATGAATCACATAAGAAATTATTCTACTTAAGGAAACAAACTACATGTGTTCATTTAAACACCAAGGCATTGGAGGAAGTATTTCCTGCCTCATGAGTTTGTATTATATTTGAACCATGAGCCTCTAAAAAACATAAACTCTTAACGAAGGTTAAGCAATCAACATTCCAAATGATTCATGGACTTATAAGGCTTTATGTTCATCCTTATGCAAAGAATATAAACAAAAAACAAAGTACTTGATTCCTTAAAGTTGAAGATAATATTTACTTTTGATGTTAAGCATATTTATTCCAACATTTGACTACCTACCTAATCTTTTTTTTTATAAAAGTATATATATATATATATATATATATATATATATATATATAATCTAAAAGAATGTTGGTTATAGGAATGTCAAATAGTCTTTAACATTTTTTAATGATGCTAATGATCTAATATTTCATTGTAAACTATGCATATGTCTTAATTGAATAAAAACAATATAATAGTTTGAAGTAGAACTTCATTGAGCAAAGTCTTCCATAGTCTAGCTATTGACCTCAATGATCATAAGAATCCTTTGAAAGAATTGTTGAAAGTGTAATTCTACAATGATGTTCCCAGATGAATAATATGTGCATATAAATGACATACTAGTCTAAAATGCAATGTGGAAGTTTCGTCTAAGTATGATCCTAGCTCTTGATGAAGGCACTAAGCAAACTTTTCGAATATGATATCTTATGATTAGCTTACCATGATTTTAACAACTTTTGCAACAAAGTATATGAGGGCCAAATTATGGTTATTAACAACTATAACATACAAGATAGTAATCTTTTTTAAAGATGAAAGTGCTAGTATCCCAGATAGTTTCTTACAAGATTTTCTCCTTTAGAAAACCCATATGAATGGTTTGGCTAGTCACCTTGGTTATTAGAAAGACATTTGCCATTTTAAGAATTATTTTTCCCTAGCCTAGTCTTAAGAGGCAAGTTGTTGGTCTTATGACAAGTTGTCATATGTGTGTAGTCGTCATGGCTACATCATAATGTTGTATACACCCTTACGTATTTGTAATAAATGTTTTGAAGATTTTCATATGAATTTCATACATTTGTGGTTCTTATAAAAAATCTCCATAATTCATTTTAACAATTGTTAATGTATTTCTAACATGGATAGTTTTATACTTGCAAAACAATAGATGTCAAACATATTGCACATCCATTTTTAAGCAAGATCATCAAAGTCAATAGTTTATCTAAAATGATTGTATTAGATTGTATTGTGTGTATGCTTTACTAATTATTTCTAAAATGTTCTTTGACATTTAATGGAAACAAAACTTAATTATTTTTAATAAATCATCGACAAATCAATGGACAAATAAAGGTGGTTAATATGATCATTAAGAATATAATACATATTCTAATAAGGGGAAAAGTCAATTATCCTGTTCTTTCTCAATCTAATGATGTCATAATGGCTTTCTATTAGTATGAGTACTTTTGAAATCTACATAGGTTATCACATAAGGTGTTTTGTGGTTTAAGTTTAAACTTTCTCATTAATTTGACTTACCATTTGTGCATCTAATTTCTTCATTGCATAAGTAAATTGTATGATAAATTAACACAAGTAATGAATTATACAAAAGAAAAGATAATAGGAGTTTTTTGAGAGAAAGAAAGATGATCTATTTTAAGTCAAGGCAATTCTTATTAAGAACTACTTTGAAATTGCATGATAGAGAAGTTGTCCACTTAACATATTCATGAAGTTAAGTGCCAACTTAAATATTCCTAATCTTACTCCTCACAATGATTCATCAATGATTTTGAGCTTTTCACTACCTTGTTAAGTGATCTAGTTCCAATATTTCAAAAATCATATTTCTTAAGATGTGAGAGAAAATTTAATGATCTAAAAAGACCACAGTAATATCACTTACAATCAAGTGTATTATAGATATTTTGCATGCTTGCAAGATTACAATGAATTATGAGGAAACTTAGATTTATAAAGAGGAGTTACAAAACTTTTTTGTGGACATCCTAGAGTGAAACCATGGAGCAAACCAACATTCCATGGCATTGACTTCCTTGCATTCTAAGATAATTGGTGCAACAGTGCATCACACTTTCGAAAATCATTATTGTTAAAATAACGCAATCTGAACTCTGAGTTAGTTCCTTTCATACTTATGGATAGATTAACTTCTTTAGCATATCATTAGTTACAACCTCAACTACAACATTCTCAACCTTCTTTTTTGGGTCCCCTAGTAATTTTATCTAATTTTCTAGTTTATTTAGAATGCCTTCCCATAAAATTTTTTTTCTAAATGAACTATATAGCATGTCTTTATATCTACATCATGTTCCAAATGTTGATGGCACAATGATTGATAGAATTCATAGTGGCAAGGCTAAGGAAAATTGTCTCAAATAGTTTTTATCTATGAAAAGTGTTCCTTATAGATTGCTTGGGAGTAATCCTTATATACATTTTAGGGAATTAACTTATAAACTTCATGATACAATTATTCATTTATAAATTTCAACTAAAGTTAGCTTATTCTATTTTTTATTTAATATTTTATTTTTCTTTAATTTAATGACTTTATTCTTGCATGACTTTGTTCATCACTTGAGTGGTAGATGAACTACATACAAAAGAACTCAATTAGTATTCTTTTCTTCATAATTCTCATTATAGTTGCTCAACATGTAAAAGCTCCTCATGGTTCATGTGAAGGTGTTCCATTTAGCAAGCTTAGGGCCTTGGTCACTCTTATTACTTTAAATTATCCAATTAATCATTTTCTCTTATGTAAGGATCTCCTTGCTACTTTAAGTGAAGAAAATCATAATAATAGGCCCTAAGAACCTCTCAAGACTCTTTAGAGATCTCCTCTTTATGTAATCTCTTCTTTCATAGCATTTCTTGCCATTAGTTGTAGTGAATGTTGGTTTTAGTCTCCAAACTATTTTACTTTTTTCATGTGCAAAAATTATAATTTTTTCATTCTACTTCACTTTGGTTCATTGATTATAGTATGCTTTTATCATTGCTTACATAAGACCATTGTCATCACATTTGAGTAATTTGTAGCTTTTATGGCACTAGTGGCCTAGTGTTTTAAAATACTTTAAAAACTTTAACTAACTTTAATGCCTAGTTGAATGGATTTGTTTTTAGGATGGAAATGACTTGTAGTTTCATAACACTAAACTTAAAATCTAAACCTCACCATTTCATTTAAATATCCTTTTAGTCCTCAACCACTCTTACAAATCTAACCTCACAAACACTTTTGGAGAAAACAGTATCTTATAAGCTCCAACTCCATTTAATTCCTTACTAATTCTTAGTGATTTTATTATTAAGGTCATAATTGGATCAATAGTTTGCATTAACTTAAGCTTCTATTGCTAATTAGTAGTTGACATTCTCTCTTACCTTGGTCCTCACTTTTTTTTCTTAGTGTATAAAATCTTTATTTAATTTGTAGAATTTCCTATTAGTATGGTTGAATATCTATCAGTGGTTCTTGTGATTCTTAAAAGACTATAAGGAGCAAGTTGAAGCTAGCCTTTCTTAACAAGTTATTAGTATTATCTTTTTTACTGGTTTTCTCACTTCTTAATGATTCTTGAATTCTCAAGAGTTTTCATTTGGGCTTTCTCTTATTAAATTTTATTCTTTGTTTTGATCATCATGACAAATAAATTAAGATAAATAAAGATAAAAAAGGAAATATACAATGTTTAATTATCATGGAGTAAATTTGTCCTATGGTATACTTCACATAATATACACACCATCTATTAGAACTTAAGTACCTTTACTTGTCAATGAAATTCAATGGTAAACTCATACATGGTATGTTGTTCTCTATGTAGTACATTATTTTATTAATGTTCCATTTTTTGTTGTAACTCATTTGATATTATTTCTTGTGTAATATTATCTTGAAGTTTCTTAACAATAATATCTATGTCATGTTCTTGACATATGGAAACTCCATCACAATAAAGAATTACTCATGTTTTTAGCTTAATTATAATAAGTAGACCAGGTTAATTGAACCATGTATCAAACTTCTTGACATTCAAGTTGATGTCATCATCTTTCACTTCTTCAAGGGTACCTCTTGTTCTTTCAATTAGCTCTGGAATGCTAGAGGAACTCAGAGTTGTAATCTTTGAAGTTTGGTTACAATTCTCTAAGGTTTTTGTTTTTGTTAAGGTAGTGTATCACCTCAAAATGAGCCCTTGAGACTTACTCCTTTTACAAAGATGCCTAGGATTCAAGACTCATAATTAGTAGTTTATGCTTGTCACCTCCTTCTCAACATCTTGACCCTCAAGCTCATTGTCTCAAGTGTGAAACCAATAAGGCTTCTTGAAGCCCATTCTACTTAGCATTGAATCTCGATCTTCTAATCACGAAAAATATGTTTATAAGTCCAAAATTTTACTTTGATTTTATAAGCTCTCATCATCCTTTGATTTTGGATTGATTATTTGATAATGCTTTGTGTTTCTAGATTAGAGGGCCAATTAGAAAGCTCTAGCAAATATCCAATGATTGATAAGATTAATTAATTATCAATTCAAGTAATCTAAGATACGTCAAGTTCAAAAATGGTTGAATAATCTAAAGTTTTTTAAATAAATATGTAAAACATCAAAACATTTAGATTAAGTCTAAAATGCATAGTAAAAAAATATTTAATTTAATATTCTAAATATTTTATGAACATTATTTTTTGCATGAGCTCAATCATAATATTCCTTAACTTGAGATAATTTATTTGACAATATTTAAATCTAGATGCTAGGATAATACATAGTCCTTGTGCTTGATATCATTACATTGTTCTTAATGAACTATATGCATCAATCTAGATTTTTTTGAAGCTGGGTAATCTATAATTTATTTGCTAAATTAAAAAAAAAATCCTTTTTGCAAATCATGTTTTAATCATTTACAAAAATAGAAAAAGTTTTAGCAAATAATTTTGATTAAAAATTTATTTATATATGTTTTAGAAACCTTATTTTTTTTTAATTCTTTTTACAAACTATTTATCACTTTAACTAAAATTTCAGTCTTGGAGAAATAACACTCGCGAAGGGCTAACTGGCGAGTAAAGAAGTAAACACCGGCATTCTCGTCGAATAATCTATGGAATTGTGCTCAATCATCATTGCAAATAATAATTTAAAATACTAATTAATTTAAATTGTTTAACACGGTTCCCTATTACAGTGCGAATTTGTTGCCAACTTTATGCGTTCTGTTATCATGGGAAAACCGTTAGGCGTGGGCGAATAGAATATAGCATGGGCATTAAACATATTTATATGTATGTTTCACGTGGTTCACAAGTGGGGCGGCTGGTCTACGGATGGCGATGGCTCGTCCACGTCGACCGCTGTCCCGTCGGCCTCATCCAACCATATATCGGACCACATAATTTATTGATCTTTAATGCTAGAATCACCTCGGCGGTGAGGCGCTGCTGACATCACCCGGTTGGCCGGAGTGCTAGTGCTGGAGCACGTACGCAATCATGATTACCGCCTAGATGAGCAACCGTCGGCACAGAAGTATTAAATATTAGTAGAAGGTTATTATTGTTTACCCTTTAGGTTATAAATATTTAGATGAATCTAAATAAATTACTAAATAAATGTCAATAACCCATAAAAAAAGTGATAAGAGTAAAACCGAAGCGCAATACCACTTGCCAAATGCAATATAGTCCGTTGATTATCTAAGAGATTTTTTAATAAATTTGAATGATGTGAAATTATTGAATTATTGCTTTTTAATAGATAAGAAATTTTTATCTTGAAGGAAAGCTTTAGTAAAGAATGAGATGATGCACTTTTTATCAGATTAATAGAGAATTTCGTGTTTTCTCATCATCATGAGATAGCTAACATGTATGTTAATGATAAATCAAGCATTTTTATAATTACAATTAACATTTTTTTAGAGCTAATATGTTTTTTTTGTCCAATCTCTAAATAGAGTATATAATGGATTACTTAAAACTTTTGATCAAGTAATTGAACTTCAATATTTTTAATCACATAAGGCCACTAATGAGATCTTCATCAATCTCCTTCAAATTCTTTATAATCTTCATACAACTCTTTCATTTTTTGAACTTATGCAACTTTAATACTAATTATATTTTATAACAATGTCAATTGACTTATAACATTAGTTTGATAATTTTGTATCCTGACTTTATGCTTAAGCATAAAGTGTAATCATGTAGACTTTTGTCTACTTAAGGTGCCTAAGATTTAACTTCTTTTAGGAGTTATATATCATAATATTTGATAATCAAAATTATAAAACAAACTCAATTTGAAGTAGTGAGCCTAATGTTTTATTGCTTAGGTTATGATATAAAATTCTCAATCATTCAAATATTTTTACTTCAATTAATTAAGCTTCTCATTAAAATATGTAATGGGGTTGCTTTCCTGATTGATACATCTCCAATGCCAACTCTTAAAGCATCATAACAAACTTCCAACATTTTATTAATGTTTGCATTTTTCAATAATAATGCTTGAGTAAATGCTTTCTCAATCTTCTCGAAGGCATCATAAATTATTTTGCTCCACTTAACTTCTCTCATTTTCATGTAAGTAATTATTATATCAACTTAAATTCTCACTTGAGCTTACCACCCTTTATAGTTTTAGCCTATTCAAGATTAACGATGATTCCATAGCAAAAAAATATGTGTATAATGAAAATAAAGTTCATGGTCGTAAAGTAAACTTTTAAAGACAAATGGAACTTTAATCTTATTAGAACAACATATATTTGGCATAGGTGGCTTAGAAGCTCATGTCAAGTATAATTAAAAATTTGGATATTGTCATAGTAAACCACCAATAATTCTCAAGAACAAGTTCACAAAATATGGTTCATATGTCCTCATGAAAGTTTTTAATACATTAGATAAGTTTCTTCATTCATCTTCTTCCTATATTAGAATTTCATGCTATTTGGTGCACAAACTTATCTTGGAAAAATTTTTGGATAAAATCTAGTCTGAATATCAAAAAGTAATAATAGGGATTTTGTTTATTGCTTTAGAATCTAACACATGCACCAACTTTGTACCTTTTTGGGTGCAAGTTACACTAATAACAAGATGATAAACTCTCTTATATAGATCTTGTAAATAATGTTTCATTCATTCATTGTCACAATTTAATATATTCACATAGGTTCATTTGAAAGTGAAGCAAATTTGGTAGAGTAGACAAGAAAAAAAATCAATTATGCATTTTGTATCTTACAATTGATTTGTTTCATTTGGTAGCTCATTCATATACATATCTTAAATTCCTCCAATAATGGAAAAGCTTCATATATACATTTCTTGACTCACCTTCTAATAATCATTTATTTCAATGAAAATTGGTTCATAGATTATACCCTCTTTCATACACCCCTCAAATTGTTGTTAACTCAAAATGTGAAAAATGTTTCCTTTTCAATGGTTGCCTTGATTGCCTTCTCTGTTTGAGTGAATTTATGTCTTGTTTGGAACAAATGTTGATTTTTTTACTTTTGCTCAAAATTAAGCTTATTTTACTTCCTATATGAAAAGAATTATGCAAACCACAATAAAGGGGTGAATTGTGTTTTAAAAGCAACACTTATTTTCCTCAAACTCAACATCAAGTTATCAATATGAGATTTTGAATTAAGTTGTAAAATTCAAAACTTTAAGCAAATTTCTTGTTGATTATATAGTGACTAAAATAATTCAACCCATAAGCTTTAATCCTTGAAAAACTTTCTTAGTTTTTAGAATCACTTTATTATTGATTGAAACGTAATTAGAAATATGTAAATATTAATGATAACACGTGTCAAAATTTTAAGTGGTTCAACAACATTTGCCTACACTTGCCCCTGATTGACCCAACCAGGCTTCCATTAAGCCACTACTTTTTTCTTAATGAATAAGTTGACATAACTCTCACAACGCTATGATCAACTAATCAGCAATAACAGCTCCACTGTGCTTAAAATCATATGCCACACATAAGCCAACTACTTGGAATAATCACAATGATTAAAAATAATAAGGTACACTACACTTTACAACAATTTATGTCAATACCTATACCTTAATCATTAGAGCAAATTGGCACAATAATATGAAACTAACAATGAATGAGGTTACAATAGAACATAATTTCTTCAGCTATAGGTATAAAGAGCTTTCCAATCAAATGAATTGAATAGTGATTCATAAGTTGAATCATCATCACCACCATCATCATCTTATTCTTAAGACATTCTTATTTATATGTCATAAGAGTTTAGAATATTTTATGACAAGTGAAATAGCTAGATTGACTTTCCAAAATAGATTAAACTAGCTATTAGAACATTTAGTGATGAATCATACATGTACATTATCCATTTCACATTAGAACAATGAGAGTTGAATCAAAATAGTTCAAATGATCTAATGATATAACTAATATATTTAGGTCTCAAAAGAACTTATCGTACAAATCCAAAATGAACCTCAAACTATATGATGTTTATTTATAATGCAACATTTAAGTTTAATATGTATTTTGCACCAAATGGTCACATAAATTATACTAGTATAATATAATTTATTTTTGTAGTTTAAATGAATCATACCTGTTTAATAGTATATTGTCATTATACAACATATATTTTCACCAAAAGTGGTGCTCTTGATAAAATGTGGAATGACGTGATTATATAAGAATGAATACTCATATGATCATGTGTTAATTAGTTAACTTAGATTTAGAGAGATAGTTCTATACATAATAAACCTATTATAGCATTGTGATAACAATGCAGTGCTTTTATTCTATCTTTTATGCTTAATAGTGAATCATTCAAGACTAATGCATAAACCATTTTCATAAAATAAAGAATATCAATTATATTAGTTCATATGCTCATATAATACAAATATGATATTCATATGACATAATATGTGCTTTACTATTCTAAATCATTAATATTATCTATGTAAAATTGAAATGTATAGCCATGATACTATATTATGTATTGCACAATATGCAAAGCTTAATAATCATAAGAGGACTATCAAATGAATAAGCAAGAAAAAATAGTTAAACTCTTTGAAGTATTTAAAATGATATATCAATTATATATGTTTAACCATAATTAAGCTTATATATTACTATGAGTGAAAATAGACTATGTACTTGTATGAAGAAAGCTTCATACTCATATGATACTCGTGAAAACTCAACTATCAGAGAATAGATAACACATGTATAGGGTCCACTTTATATGATCACATTTGCCCTTATACTCTTTTGTCTTGGTGGATATCACATTTATACATTAAAGCTATCATAGCTATACAATACAATGATAATTTTAAACTTCAATTGATACTTGACTAGGTTTAGACCATATAAGTATGATATCAGATATCATATCATATGATCAATAGGTAGTAAAAAATCAAGGATTATTTTAAACAAGATTTTACTAATAAAAAAAACTTCGATTACATTTAAGAATTTTTATGATTGTATTTTAAAATCTCAATACAACTCTAGATGATTTAATACTCATAAACAAAAGTTTTAATAATAATAATACATAATATGAGTTTGGTAGAATGTAATCTTAATATGCCACTTAAACATAAAGAAAATGTTTGACATAATTTGTAATGATGTAAATGAAGGCTTCTAAGAAGTTTAGTCATGCCTTTAAGAGTAAACTTAATCTTTTAATGACTTGAAAATTGAGCTAATCATATATAAACAAAGGTCTTCTCACTTCGATCTTTGTGTCTTACTCCTTACTTTCAATTATAGAATTTACTATCTATTTGTGTATGCTAATAACACTTAACAAATGATTAGCCAACATAAGCTTGTTTTATTATGATCGTAAAACTCAAGGGTATAATAATCTTCCTCTTGATGATTACAATACCAATACTAAAAAAATGTTACCATAAAGAACTCATAAAACAAAATTGACATGAAATTATTGGATTGAAGGTATGATCAATGTGTAATTATAAACTAACTCTATAAATAACAACACTTCAACAAATGGAGATAAATTTGTGTAAGCATATCATTATAAAGTAAACAAATATGTAAAGATAGCATGTAGAGCAACTCCCCTTCCATTTATGCATTCAACAAAGCTATGAGAAATTAAATCATAGAATTTTATCATAGTTAATACATTCAACATAGTAAAGCAATTTAGTAGAAATAACAATACAATACAATACAATTCATTTTTCCTTGAATAATTTAGCACATAAACAGTAAACGAGCTAGAGTGATCTAGTGATAGATTATATAAAAATATTCATTACATCATTCCTCAAGAAATATTTTTCAATCCCTCTTTGGGTCAATTCTACTTTTTTAGTTCAATGATTCAATTTGATTGAATGTTAAGTCTAATATGAATTGAACTCTCCAATAGTGAAAGATGGCATTCAAGATTATTGAAGTAGTCAACCATGTGAGATTCTAGTGAATTAATCCTTGAAAGAAACATATCATAATATGCACTTCTATTTGAACCTCTAATGATAGATGTGAATGGGTGATGAGTTTTAGATTGAGTAGGACTTGTAGAGATTTTTTTTCTTTCATATACTTCAATGGCAAGTCAACTCTTCTTTAGTTAGATGAGCCTATTTAGAGTGAATTTGCACAAAATATTTCATCATTTTCAAATCTATAGGATTAATAACTCTAAGAATGTAGTGAACATCCCTTGATCTTATACTATATTTTAAAGTGACGATTTGAGCAATAAGATGTCCAAAGCTTAGATTTAGTTTCTTCTTGTACTTTGGATTTATGATTACAAGTGACTTGCTCATTAGCCTAAATATTGTCACTATAACTCAAAGGACTTATTTTTCAAGAAATAATAGTTGGAAAGAGATAGCCTTGGAGTTGTGTTATCTATCTCCACCATTTTGACATGATTGTACTTCTAAAAAAGTGTTGCTCCAATTAAGCTCTATATGTAAGGAACTTAACTTTTTGTTCAAGCTTGCTCTTTGTCAAGTTAAAAATTAACTAGTTAACTCTAGTTAAATCAAAACCTGGATTCCAACAATTTTGCTATAGAGTTGGATTGAAAGAAGGTATCTTGAAAGGATCATAGAGATCCTCCTTTTTGATATTGATTGGGGTCCTATTCAAATAAGATTTTGATATGCTATAGTTCAATAAAATTTTTAGATTTGCATAGAAGTATTTTCTTATACCACTACTAAATATATTCTTTAATTGATGTGCATCCTCAATTCTCATTTATCAAGATAAACTATAATTAATCACCTTCACTAAATTTTAGTTCAACATTCAAAGGCTTTGGAATGTTATTTCTATAGTCCTTAATCAACTTAAGGCCTCCATATTAGCTCATGTTCTAAGTATGTCTTCAATTTAACATATAGCTAACTGATTGTTGACACTCTTATTTTTTTGTTTCTTAGTTCTTGGTCTCTTAACCTTGATGATATATCCAACTGTAATTACATAATTACAAAAATATGCATGCATTGAGATCTAAGATACACAAAAACATTTATCGATCTTAACAAGATATAAGATTGAATTCTTAAGGGCTAGATAAAGTCTATTCACTCAAGTTGAAGATTTGTTAGTAATTGAAATACCCAAGAAGTTGATTGTAGCAATGGTTGATGAATCCCAACAAGATGATTCAACTTCTATCTTTCTATGCTTAATTTGGTTTTTGGGTGATTTTTCATATCTAATAATTCTATACATATTTATTAAATTCATACTTGTATGAGCAAGGATGTCATACAAGATGATCTAGGGTGCATCTTTTATGGTAAATAGTTGGTATCATCATGATATGTAATTAATCAAATGATCATACATGACTATCTGGAGTTTTACTCTCATTGTTGACAGATGATGACATAACATATGCATACTATGATTTAATCATATGAGTACAAACCATATAGAAGTTCAGTCATAATACTTTGAACTAGTTTTTAAATAGTAAGAGTAACAAGATCATAAGCCCTATAATGAATTACTTATGTCTAACTACAATTTTTTATGATGATATGCCTTATAAGTACAATAACCTAACATACAAATATGAACTATACACTCAATAAGTCTTTATAATTATAATTTTAAAATTTTAATAGTTTGATCTTCAATTCACATGTTTATTTATTAAATTATCATAGTGCTACAATGCACATATCATACTAATTTGATTAATACCCATTGCCTCATGTATTATCTAGTACAAAATATTTATCATACTAATTAGACTTATAGATCAAATGGATGTAATAGCATCACATGTGTGCAATGAGTAAATTGTATATGTACAAACTATATACCATGGGTGTTGATGACAACAAGAATTCATGTGTATGATGGAGATATTGTACATGTATGACTAATTGCATTTTGCACTTTTCTTTTAGATCATTTTATGTTTTCTTCCAATCTTATGTGTAACCCTTTCATAAGTATATGATTTCAAAATTGTTTTATCTTTATTCCAATCAATTCCATCAGCATAGCTCACTTCATATCCATCTAATCAAGATGATAAGTAACTTGAGTTAGATGCTTCATGCATTCCTTCTATATGATTACATTTTATCATCAAGTGAAATATCCTCATTATAACAAGTACTTAATTATTGAATGATTTTTCTTATTCTTCAATATTAGTTTTAAGAATATAGTTAAATTATTAAGGCATGGATCACACTTATTGATAAATACAATTTTTGTTAAGTGGGTTACAAGAAAAGCTCACAAGCGAAGACAAGTTTTGATTATAAAGACACACCTATATAACTACATAAGCTTTAAATTTATGAACTCA
Source organism: Vanilla planifolia (assembly GCA_023846275.1). Lineage (NCBI taxonomy): Eukaryota > Viridiplantae > Streptophyta > Magnoliopsida > Asparagales > Orchidaceae > Vanilla > Vanilla planifolia. Next base: position 25,247,673 of record CM043867.1, on the reverse strand, counting down.
AACCATCTTGGGTTTAAGAGTTGTAGTGAGTGGTTGCGTTGATTTAGAAAATACATTTTTTTACATAAACTCCTTTCAAAATCTATTTATATTTTTTTCTTCTTAAACTTAAGAATTTCTTAATAGAACATTCAATAAAGATATGCCCATGCTTACAATAGTAATTTCACAAAAATTTGGATGTAGCATTTTGTCATATTGAATTTTTAGTACAAAAACTTTCTTTCCAAATCCTCGAGTGCAACAAAATCCATGCAATAAAATCTAAGGCTTGATATTTAAAATAGGAGTCATGATCCCCTATTTGATCATTAGGCTCATGGTTCATCAACCAAAATGAATTATGTCCTTTACCAATTGATAACTGAGCTACTACTGAACCAATTTACCCCATGGTGGGTAAACCATCAACTACATTATAATATGCATAGTATTAAAAGAACTTGTAAACCTATAATATAGTCTATACAAACTATAATGCTTATAATGCTTATGAAATATTATAACACGAAGATATCCACAAGTCCATAATCTATTATTTATAAATAGATATATTATTCCACAGATAAGAAAATCAAACACTATCAAATACATTAAAATCATATAATGATGTTTCCTTGTTGTCATATTTGATGCATGATGAAGGTTTCTTAATCAATGACATTTGAGGATAAAATTATCTAATTAGTTATAATTCAATGAATATAGAATACTAACCATGGTTACTATAGTCCCCAAAAGTAGGATAATAGAGGTGCATATAACTTACTACTTATCAATATAAGATTATACTATACAGGAATGAGAGTCATACTGTAGGAAAGATGAATGAATATAGGTGAATGGACAAGGATGATGAGAGATTCAAACTTATCTGATGGGGGAGTGACCAACACTTAGAGTTAGATTAATTTGAAGAAGACATCAAAGCTGTCTAATAAATGATGTAAGAGATAGATGCAATGTACTTAGTTGACCAATAGTTTGTCATGTAGTGTTGTAGTGCAATAGATTGACTGCAACATATTAGACTGATGAGATTATCTAAGTAAGATAAGAAGAGATAAGACATTAATGATCATGTACTAGACTAAGTTGATTTGATAAGTGATTGTAATAATACAATCTCAAGGAAAAGAGGGGGGTTGTCCCTTGAATGAACACAATCAATGCCAAATTAGGGAGCATAGACATGGAACAAAGACATATAGTTGGGAATTAAATAAACATCAAACTATATGTTAAGAAAATGATATATTATATGAATGGTTAATGTACTATATGATGTATAAACAAAGGAAGCTATCCAGATTTTCCATGGGAAACTAATTTTGAACAGTGTGTATGTTGAATATGATGGACTAGTACAATGAATCAATTCAATTAGAATTGGGTTTATAGGAACGATATGGGTATGGATTGGCAGTTGTAAACAATTATAAAGAGAGTAGATCCTATTTTGTGTTACCTTACATTATTTTCCTACCTCTTACATGGTTGGATTGGATGATTCCTACCAATTAACTATGAATTGATCCTTACTACTAGAAGGGGAAAGCTTCTATTAATTAATCTCTTGGGTTGATCATTGTCTTCATGCAAAACATTAAAATCAAATTGATTGTGAAGATTCAAACTAGCTTATGAAAATTAGAAAGGTGATTGGGTTCTAGATTGAAAGCTTACATAATCCTATATAGACTTATATAATTATCTATCAATATTCTTTTCATAGAGTGTATAAGAAACTCTAAAATAAGGGACTTTTAGCATATCTTAGTTAATTTTTTATGATATTTGGAAAGCTGCTAATAATCAAAGTGATACTTTGTATTGTCATGCAAGTAAAACTTGTCAACCAGCTATAGTATTATCACTAAAAACATGATGTAATTATAAATTAAAATTCATAGTCAACTAATTTTTCTTTATAATACTAGATATATATTATTTAAAATGCAAAAATTACAACTTGTGTTGATCCTAGTACAAGTTATCACCCACTTCAAAATTATCCGTTTATACAAATGTTTACAAAATTATAGAATAATGATGCACCAATGGGAGTGACTGCCATAGAAGTCTAATTCAAAGTTTTGATGAAATGGCTTGCTAAAGATCATTTATATCATATTGACTTGATCTAATCTGGAAGGTATGAAGCACAACACTTGATTTAATGATTGTATAAGTTTGGTAGTTTAGCTCGCGATGTCATATCAATCCAAGCATGCTGACTTTATTATATAAAAATGTATTCTGTTGATCATTAGGGTAGATAAATCACCAAGCTATGAAAGGCATTATATGTGAACCATGACTAATACAACTTCATATTAGAACAAAATGCTACCATGCTATACTAATGTGAAGAATACATTTATAGTTCAATAATTTAATAGCTTTATTTGTTCATACTTATTTATTGCATTTAGTAGACCAAAGTTTTAGTGATGAGAAGGAGGAAACTGAAATGGCATAAGGTACAATTTGAAAGATTATTGTGTATATTATTTTGGTAGTAGTAGAGAAACCTTAATTTTGATCACTGTATCACAATCAATGTGAGATGACCAAGCATCTTACCTTGTATGATGTATGAATGTAAGGCAAATGGCTTTATCCATGTTCATTAAGGCTTTACAATATTCTAGAAGGTTATAAAGATCACATGGGTGTGTAGTGTCAGATTGAGTAGTCATTTTTGTGAGTGATCTAGTTACTTTGTTTCCTTCTTTGTAAATGAATTGCTAATCCACCCTAATTGTTTCTATCTGTTGTTTGATTACTTGAAAATATTTAGCTAATTTCTAATAAATGTTTTGATCCCCATGAATCATGAGTAATTTGATGCAGTCTAATTCAATCACAACCATTATGGTTTTATTGCTCTTGTACATTGCTAAACCTTTGTTAATAGAAAGCATTGTTGCTTCCATTAAGGAGAATTTCTTAGTAGAAAAGGAAAAATCTTGTACTATATTACCTTTGTGATCGTGGATGATTCCACTAGATTTGGATAACTCACTCTTATTACTTCAATGAATATTGAGCTTCATTTTGTTAGCAGATAGTGAGATCTAAGTAACCAGTTCCTTATTTTGAACTACATGAACTTGAATGGATGGACTAAGCCTAGTTACATTAGAATTAAATCCTCTTGAGATGTCTATATGATAAGAGATTATTTGAATATACTGTAATAGTTACAAATGATGTTGTTCATAATGTTCAAATCATATTGGCTTATTTCCTCTTACATTTTAAGATTCCTAACTTTCCAAATGCTCTAGCATATTAGTAGAGGTAAAATTTGGAGAACACCATTGTTGAAATTTCTATTAACCTACTACAACCAACTATGAAATGCATCTTGTATGTTGTACTACTTTCCTTGTTAAATGTTCAATGTGTTGGCAAAGAAAGACTACACATTTTTTGTCAACTCATAGAAAAAAAAGCATGATTTAACGAATCGTAACTAGGATAATGGGGGCATTTTGAGGCTGACTAAAACTTTATTTTCTTTAATTTCTTTTGGAAAGGAATTAATTAATTTAGTATTCTCCATATTAGGATTAAGACCTTGAAAAATATATGGAGTTTCAAATCATCATTTTTTACTTTACGATGAGATATTTGTTTTTTATAACATCATAGACAGAGTGTAAGTTAAAAGTATTATCCATTACAAGAGTCAAGATAGGGGAGCTAGTCTTTCTAAACAAGTTTGAATTATCTATCACTAAATTTGTAGTACCTCCTATCTACATTCAACTATCAAAATTATTACCCTTTCATTGTCCTTTACGTATTTGCCTTCCATGTATTTTGCATAGAGTGATTAGTAATTTAGAAGCTTCTAATTTAGCTTTGTAGATAAGGAAACCATAATGTCCTTGCATTTTTAAAGGCCTATGCCATTTTCTTTAGTTGGACCATAGACTATCCCATGTAGCTTAGTGATGTTTGTGGGCATTATAGATATCCTTTCATGAGAATTTGTTCTTTATTTCCTCTACTCTACCAAGAGTTTACAATGGTGGGTTAACTGTCATGAGTGAAAATGTTAGAATTAAGACTAGGACATTTCTTACAAGGTTAATCTTCCAACGATGGAAAATAATTTGCTTTTTTCATCTAGCCATTTTCTTAAAAAAATTTGTTAAAGATTTGCTAAAAATATAAAGCGTTTTTCATGCTAGTGCATAAGGGGCACTCCAAATAAGTTATTGGAAAGAAGCCACGTTGGAAGCCAAGTTTCATGCTTACCTTTTCAATTGAACTTGGGATCATTTTTTTGCTAGTAAAAAAGTTTACACTTACATGGATTTTATTTGAAGACCTAAAGCTTGTTGGAATTTCTTTAGAAATTTATTAATGATAGAGATTGATCTCATGTCTCCTCTATCCAATATAATAATGTCATTAGCATAGCTTAAATGTGTAATTAGTAAACCTTTTCACATAGGAGATAAGAAGGCAATAGGAAGGTGTTCAAAATTCTTCAAGTCGGTGAGAAACTCCATGACAAAAAACCTAATTCTCACAATGTAAATGAATGCTTGACAGTAATGGTATGCTTTTATTCTAGTTCTATTAAATTAAATTAGGCATTTTAGGTGTTTTGCTATGATGGTGGGCTTAAAGGGACTCTCCTATCCTAATAATTCCTTTGCCAATGTTTTGGGTAGATTAATTGAAATATTACCTATTTTAATTACATCAACAATGACCTTCAAAAGTGAAAAAAATAATCTTCAATGAAGAGTAAAAGAAGAAAATGGCTGCCTTATTTATGCTTACTTTGATGGGTAAATGTTGTACGTTCATTGTAATATGTATGTTATTGTAAAATAAATAAATAAAAAATTGGATTCTAGATTGAGGTCAAAGTGGTATCTTTGGACAACAAGCATGTTCTATTTATATTTGAAAAGGAAAAAGCTTTCTTGAGATTTTGGATTCATCATTCATGGAATTTGGTAGTTTTTCAAATGAGAATATTCAAGTGACATCTTATTTTCACATTAACACTAAGCCATCTTTAGCCATACTCTAGGTATCCTTGAAGCATTTACTAATCCATTTTTTTAACAAAGCCACCTTGCACTACTTAGCTTTAGCAATTGGTAACTCTTTAAAGGTGAATAAGATAATACTAAACTTAACTCAACCAAGTGTGACTATAGTTTGTGTAGAAGTAGATTAAGATAAGGAATTTTCTTACTAAATCAAGATTATGAAAAATGGTAGCAAGACAAATGGATTTTGGCCACTTATACAAAATGATAATTTACCAAGCTACTCCACAATTTTATACAAATAGAATTATACTTCACTCCAAAGCGAAGACCACAAAAAGGAATCTAATGCACAAACTTTATCTGAAGGGCTGAAAACTCCAATAAGTTGGATGACCAAACTGTTAATGATGTCATGCCTATGAGGAAATCTAACATAATAATATCCATACTTGATAGAACTCTAGATTGCACTCTGAAGGAAGGACAACCACATTTTTCTACCCTTACAGAGGCTTACAATATTTTCATAAGTAATCTTACTATCTTAGATGACACATCAAATGGGTATTCAAATAATGCAATACATTATCTTAGCTCAATTGAAAAGGATAAACAAATAGCTCTAAATAAGATTTTAGGTGAATGTGTTGCCCCTAAAAATTTTCATTAGGAGGATAATGATGGAGGTTTTATGTTTGATTCAGATGCATCCCTCGAAAGCTCTCAATAGAATCTTAATACAAACTCTTGAGGATTTTAGAAATGACTTTCTTGATTGCGTAAAAAAATTTGAACTAACGTAGCTCAATTAAGATGACTTCACTTTAGTTAGGACTAAGCAATCCAAAAGAAGGGCTAAGAGAGGTTTGGCGTGTCAGATAAGTTCAAAAGGGACACATAAAAGTTCAAGATCTCTACAAAATATTGACCAAACAATCAATAATGGATAGTACCTTCATTTGGACTATAAGAATGAGTATGGATAAGAGATCAATCTTTGATCATAAACACTTAATTATATTTAACAATATCACTTTAGTGGATCTTATGGAATTAATGTAACATATTACTATGGTTCTTGGACTAGCCAAGATAGTAGGCTTCAAACATTATGTAGGTAATTCATCTAATACTATCTTATGAAAAGTAAACATTCAATGTTATGCAAAGATGAGAAATCAATTCATTTACTTGTTAAGAAAATAGGGAATCAAATGTTACCCTATTGTAAATTTGTTTATGTTAAATGTATAAGGGTAGAAAAAAGGACACTTTGGCACAAATTAATCCAAATTGTAGTAGAATTTAAAGGACCATGGCTTGTTGGAGGAGGCTTTAATGTTATTGTCTTAATGGATAAGTAAAAGGTCTCTTACAACCCTAGTCTCATGGCAATATAAAAAGTCAATGATTATAAACCAATATAGCTTAAGAGATCTTTCTTACACTAGTTTGACTTTCACTGGGTTTGGAAAAAGAAATAAAAATAGGCTTGGAAAAGGCTAGATAGGTTTTTAGTCATTCATGAATGGATGGACTATTTCTCCTTAATTATTGTGCAACACTTATGGCAACACTTATGTAGAATAGGCTCAGATCACTCAATGTTGCTTTCAATTTCCAAGACTCTTAACGTTGATCCAAAATAATTCAAATCAAAACTTGTGGTCAAAGGACCAAACATTTTATACTATTGTGGAAAGTAATTAGTTAGTAACCACCTGTCTTTTTGGTATGTTGGTTTTGCATTTAAACTTTGAAAGCTGAAAGATTATCTTAAATGATGGAATAATTCCATGTTTAGAAACATATTTCAATCAATAAAAAGGGATAAAGTAAAAGTTAAGATTAGAGAAGTAAAATTTCAAGAAAGCCAAATTGAAGAAGACAAAATTAAACTAAGGCAAATGATCAATTATTTGAGGAACTTCATAAGGAGAAAATGTATTGGCAATAAAAAGTTGTCACGAGATGTCTCAAAGATGGAGAAAGGAATAAGAATTCTTTCACACTAAGGTAAATGATAAAAAGACAAAGCTTGACATCAACTACATTAAAGATTCCAATGCAACAATGATTAACTAATAAAAGGTAATTTAGGATATAACTATAAAGCATTTCTAAACATTACTCTCTTCCAAAAAAGTTAATTATGGATGAGGGATTTCTAGACTACATACCAACTATGATTTTTTAGGAAGATAATAGATGGTTATTGAAAGATGTCATCATAGAGGAAATTAAAAACACCAGTGTTTCGAATAGATAAAGATAATGCATTAGGACTTGATAAGTACAACGACCATTTTTTTACTCAAAAATGGATTATCATTTCCTAGCATGTGTCAAATATTACCAAGGATTTCATAGCATGAAATTTTATCCAACAAGGGTTTGGCTCAAAAATTTCCTATTGAATCTTGTAGCTTACCCCCTTATATTTTTGCAAGATTAAGAACATAGGAGTTAACTAGGAGTAAAGTTAGAGATTGTCAGCATTAATGCAATGTTAGATATTTTATTATCTTTATTACATAATTAGTTGTAGTAAATTAGATATTTATTTGTTATCAATTGTATTATTTGGACATATAATGTATTGAACAATTTATTGTACTTGGTAGGTATTATTATGTTTTTTATCATGCTTTATTAGACATTCAGTGTGTTACTTCATATTTAATTAAATTCAAGTGGTTTATTGATTAATGTATTCTTAGCATGATATGGTTTTAAACAAAACCATAATGTAAGTTGTAGGTACACTTTAACATTCTCTTTTGTATTTTTTTGTAATCATAGTTTAAAAAAATGGGTGTGACATTGCATGTCAAAATTCTAGTGATGTCTTTCTTTAGATGTTTTTGAATCAAGCACACTCCTTGATTGTCCTTCCTATAAACCTTTTTAATGATATTATAGTCATCTAAAATTTTATACAAGCTACCTATTTATCCTTTTGAATTGAATTGTAACCTTGCATGTTCCTAATTGAGTGTCTATTTTAGGTATCAATTGAGCTAGCAAGATTATTTGTGAATATTTTGTGAGCTTACATTGGGGTAGAACAATGAGGTTGGCCCTCATTGAGTGTGCAAACTAAGGCCCTATTGGATTTGATCAAAGTTTTGTTAGATTCTTTCACTAGAATAACAATAGTAGTGTTATGCTCATATAGATTAATTTGAGCTTTAGGAACTTCAATTCTTGTTCATTAGATTTCTTTTCATAATGTTTGCATTAAAGTGAGGTGTGGCCCTATGTACAACCTACCATGTAATAGCTTGGTAAATTATCATATTGCATATATTACAAAAACCTATTTGCATTGTTGTCTTTTCATGTAATCCTGATTTGATTAGGTAATTCATTAACTAAATCAACTTCTACACATAATCTAGACACACTATGTCTAGTATAAGGTTGGAGCATCCAACTATAAAGGGTTACTAATTGTTGAAGCTTAGGAGCACAAGTTTTCTTTGTTAAAGAAGTGAATTAGTAAATGCTCGAGGCACAAACTAAGGATAAAGAAAGCTCAACATCGAAGTGGAAATTAGGGTGTGACTTGAATATCCTCATCTAAAACTCCTTAATATTCCATGATCGATGAAGCCAACATCTCAAAAAATCTTTTTTCTTTTCAAATCTAATTAGAACAAGCTTGTTGTCCAAAGTATCCATATTGACTTCATTGTAACATCCAATTTTGTTGAATACCTTTCAAACGATTTTCATACTGGGTCATCCATAAGAGAATTTCTCAATCAGTGTAAGCTTAGAAGGCAAGCCCATTTCCTTGATTTCCCTTTCTATGAAAATTATTTTAGGTTCACCCTTGAAGGCCATCGATGATTCGATTTGGATGGGTGATAAGTAAATTAGTCAACCCAGTACCTTAGTAAAAGAATGGTTTTAGGAGAAGATGTCCCTTGATACCATCATGGGAGCAAATAAACAAAAATGTCAAATACAATTTCATAGAATCAAAATGGATGCATACCATTCTTGTTAAGCATGCCCTTGTGTTGTGCAAATTAGGTTTTTTTTCTTCGAGTTCACTGCCAATTGTAATCACATCTAAGATTGTTAGTGAAGTTTATTTTGCTCAAACCCAATTTATTACAAAGTTAGAGACCTAATAAGAAAGTAGTAGTAGTAGCAACCACCAAAGGCGTTATAGTGCTTATTATGGTTTGAAATGCCTTAACCATTCTATGTAGTTGATCCCTTGTTACACCACAATAATTTGTAGCTCCAAATTGTCCCTAATACATTCCACAAATATTCAACTTCTGACATTTTTTAGAGGGAAACTCCACCTAACTGTCTTTATCCTAGTTGCTAAATAGTCGAGAATGGTGGGAGCATACAACATTATATAATGTTTGATGCATTTGTCTAAGTTAATGATAAGCTTTTAAATATGTTGTAGCAAAGTGATTTTACTTTCCAAATAATGGTGATAGCATAGAGTTCAATTTCCTTAAATGATTTCGATAGATTCTTTCCATATTTCCTAGTAGATCCAAGAAGAAATTAGATATGTAACTTCTATGTAGACCATATCCACACTTGGCCTTTTCCATCAATTTCAGATCAATGATGAAATATTTGAGTTGCTCATCTTCTTAATTCTAATTATTATAGAAACAAAGTGACCAAATTTGATTTTGTTTGCTACAATCGTAGAAACTATGAGTCATTCTATGTTCTTAAGAACAAAATGGACACTTGGACACCAATTGATTATTAAGCTTTTATAATTATTTCAAAAATTAGAGTAGCTTGTTTAATATTCTCCTCATAAGTATCGTGATTTTTAAAGGTACTTTGGATGACCAAATTTGTTGTTTGGATTTAAGGATCAATCCCATGCCAACTCTAAATTGAAGTTTCATTGGTATTTGGTGTCCAACAATATATATTTCATTTCAAAACTTGAATGTGTTGTATTGTTATTTCATTTTATTTTTCTATGTGTTTCGATGTACAAGAAGCCTTAGTTTTCCTAGTTTGATGAATACACTTGGCTCCCATAAATTTAGCCCAAGAGAATTTTTGGAGAGCATCTCCAAATTAGTTTAGTCCTATCAATCATAACCCATTATGCTTAGTTGAAAAGTTGACCTTTTTCCAGCTTGACCAATGATATTTGTGATCATTAGAAGTATCTCACCACAATAAACTATTCATCATAGATTTAATATGATTAAGAATTCTATTTGATGGATTGGAAAGCATTAATATGAAAATAAGTATTGAAGCTAGAACATGTTTGGTCTAGATTAATCTACACCCCAAGTATTGTGATATTTGTTTCAAACTTACGATCCTACTGTTCAACATATCAATTAATTATCGATAGTGCAAAATATTTTCTTGCCTTTAATTAAGACAAAACCAAGGTAGTTTTATAAGAGATTGGCTCTTCTAAATCCTACAAAACTATTAAGCTGGCGACATTTTGTTGAATTACCTATTTTGCCGCATATAAAAAGCTCTTTTTTATTAATATTTAGTCATGAACCATTTTGCAATTCTCTTAAGAATTACATTATATTTGAAATATATCTTTTATCAGTATGCTTAAAGGTGATAAAGTCATCTGCATAGCTTGAATGAGTTAAAGTAGGACAACTTGTAGGGATCTTGTCGTATAATGCTTTGCCCTCAATGAATAGTTCATTAAGTCTCCTACTTAAAGCATCAATTGTTAACATGAATAACAAAGGAGGTGAAGGATTACCCTATTTAGATCTCTAAAAGACTAAAAGTATCCCTTACTATTTTTATTTATTATGATGGGGAATTTACTAGATTCTATTATATTCATGATTATTTTAATAAAGTTTGTAATAAAACTAAATTGTTGAAGAACTTACCTTAGATAATCTCAAGATAAGGTACCAAATGCATTCTTGATGCCCACTTTTATAATATAATTACTTCCTTTTGCCTTCATGTTGATGGAGTCCATCATTTTCTTTGTGAACAATATTTTCTTTATAATGTTGCTACCTTTGATATATGCTCTTTGCACCACTAAAATTAATTATGGAAGAATTCATTGCAATTTGTTTGCAATTAACTTTGTTACATTTTTTTTTCAAAACGTTTGACAAAGAAAAATGTTGAAAATCATTGAAAGTTTATGGGTTCTCTTTTTTTAGAATGAGTGTAACATTAGTGCTAGCTAATGCAGAAAAAATTGGCAAACCATTTAAAAACTCTCTAGCTATGAACATTATTAGCAATGATAGGCAAACATTGGAGAAGTAGATCTCACTAAACCCATTTGGATCCAATGCACATTGGTGGTTCATTTCCCTAACAATCTATTTTGGTTTCTTAAGTGTTTCTTCTCTCATGTTGTAATCATTTATTTGTTGGGACACTTTTGTAGTAATAATACTTAGTAATAGAAAGTGATACTATCAAAAAATCCTAAAAATATTAAATAAAGTATTAGTTATATAGTTCTCTTCTATTATCCAATTTCCATTGATATTTTTAATTTGATTTATTATGAGTTTACCTTGTTTTCCATAATTACAGCATGAAAACATTTTACATTTCTATCCCCTTCTTTAAGCCATGTATTTTGTTCTTTTTAACTCTAGATTGTCTCTTCATTCCTAATTAAGGTAAAAAGAAAATTCTATGCTATTAGTAGAAGTTGGATAGTCTCCTCATTTCAATTAAGTTCAAATAATCTTTCTTTTTCATTAATTTGCTTCTTACTAGATTTTAAGGTTTCAAATATGTTGCCAAACTAGTTCATTTTATAATCTTCTAGAATATTTTAAGACTTTAGTGTTTGAAGGCTAAAGTATTCATTTTATTCCCAACACAACGTAAACTCCAATTTCTTTCTATAGTTTGCATAAAGGATAAGAAATTGATGGATAAGTTTCAAAATTTGAATGTTTTAGAATTGATTGAGATACAATAATAAGATAATGTAAAAGTAGCAAATGATCTTAAATAATTTTTCTCAAATGCTAAACTAATGCATTTGGTATAAGAGTAAACAAAAGCAAATTAACCAGTACTCAATCTAGCTCTTCCATACCCAACCACCCTTCTTTACTCCTAACCAAGTAAAGGGGATACCCATAAAAGAAAGCTCCTTTAAGCTATGATGCATAATACAATCATTAAATTCATTTATAGCTCCTAAGTGATGCTTGGAATGGCCCTTACATTACTCAAGTGTAGAAATGACATTAAAATCCCCACCAATAAGCCATGGTAAGGAGATAGAACTTGTAGTTGTCCTTAGCTCCCTTCATAGTGTACTCATCTCAATATATGAGCTTTTAGCATAGATAAAAGTAAACAAACATTTGAGTGCACCAAATTTCATTCTTTTAAAGGTGTATAAACTTATCATCCTCATTAATTATTAGATATGTTGTACTTTTATTCCAAAATACCCAAATTTTATTGTTGAAGTTTAAGGTACAATGGTCAAACAAAAGCTTTTTTTATACATTCCATCTATCTACAATTAGCCATAGGCTCCAGTAAGACAATGATGCTATACTTGTTAAATCTAACAATAGATTTAAGGTGGTTCATTAAGCCTTTTCAAACCAATCATCTTATATTCCAAATAAGCATACTAGTCTTAATGAGCTAATGATTTTAAAAAATATTTTACTATTTGTTAATTTTTTTCTTTTTTTTCATGTTCCTTGGATTAGGTTGCTAATATACATGTGTTCTCTTCTTTCTTCTCTCTTTTTATAGGGAAAGGACATGAAATTAGAAAAGGCATTTGTCTTTTAATAAAACTCTTGACACACAAACTCTTTCTTTTACTTCCTTATTAAAGTGTTTGAGGGGCTATAAAATTCTATGGTGTTGTAGATTATGAGAACAATTAACTTTATTGGCCTATGAATCAAACAAACCCACCTTATCAAATTGATCTTGAGTTTTACATGGAATCACATTATCATCAAATATTTGATGAATTAGACTATTCTAGTGCTTTAACCTAATATTTATTCAATTGTACTGTCAAAACCTTATAAGTAGCCACTTTCTTCTACATTATGATTTTATTTGGAGGAGAGCTTGTCTTTATTCTACTTGTTTTCTTTGGTGAATTTGTGTTTCTAAGATTTTTTTTTAGTTTCAAAGTTTTGTTCTCTTGTTTTCTTCTAAATTTTTTATTGTTGTAAAATAGTAGTTTGGGAATTCTTTTGCTTAGTACATTTAGTTTGAGTTTCTCTTATTTTATTGACTTCTTTATTTTTGTTAGTATTATATCAAAGAATGAGCTTACTTACAACAGCCAAAAGAATATCTAAGGTATTTATCATATGATATTTTCTATCAAAAACAATCATTTCTTGCTTCTTTTAAAATTATAATTCTTGAAGGTAGTTCCTTGGCTATGCTACGTCTACATAGACTAATGCTATATGAGGTTGAGAAATATTCATAGTAGCTGCATCAAGTTTTAATGGAGATCCAATAGAAAATGTAATTGAGTATAAAACAATATGTGAATCAATAATATTGTAGAGAAATCCAGATTGGGGTTGGAGATGGCTCTGCATTTAACTAAAGCTTATATGTGCATTTTAAAGTCCTCATTGAAGAGCCAATAATAGGTTGGTGCAGCCAACATCATATATAATCTTGTTTTTAGGAAAAGTGAATTAAGATGTGAGGAAATCTAGATGACGAATTGAACAAGAAACAAATCCTTTTCAATTTAGCTATTAGAGCTTCGACGTTTCAGTGGCAATGCAAAAATTTCCCAACCAACATAAAGTTGAAGGGGTTGCCATTTTCAAAATCTCATCCACATCTAAGATGACTTTTGCCCTTACCACCTTTGTAAATAAGCAATTTGGAGAAGGAAATTCACCTAAGCTAGACTTAAACTATCTCACTAGGCCCAATAGCCTAAGACCAAAATGAAAAATACCAAGGCTAAAGAACTAGAACTTACTCCTTGTTTCCTTTTATCCATTATACGATCATCACGCTATCCCCATCATACCATTGTCCCTGTCATTCTATTCTCCCTATCGTCACTTTGTCTCATCATCCTATTATCTTATTATTGAGATTCATCATTTGCATTTTAAATAATTAATTTAAGAAATCTTTTAAAGTCTTGAGAGTGAATTTTCATCAAGTGAGACTTAATCATATATGTGAGTGTAAATGAGAATCAAAACTTTCAAATAATATAAAGTAACACCCATTGTTATAGTATGATTCATCTATCATACATTTTTTACATATTGAGCCACATTTTACCCTCCCCATAAAAAATGGAGTCTAATATTTTATACATTTTAGTCTCCCCTAGGTGTATTGCAAGCTTATTATAATGAGTCACTTTCAAGATATTATTCATGAAGTCTAGATGTTGAGAAATACACCATCGACCACAATAGGTCAATATGCTATCCCTCAAAGAAAATTTTGAAGACTCATCAGTTTATAGTTGAGCAGTTTTAGCCAAAAGCACTTGATCCTTCTATTATAGTAACATCAATTCACCCATCCTCTCAACATAGGTAATGAGTTGGGTTTGGCTACTAAAGATTGCATTGCCAATTATTTTTGAATTTGACTAAATTCAAACACACTCCTTATCTCTATTTTTTAAATAACCATGGATGTAAGTATTTAATCTTTACTCAAAGTATTAGTGAATTAGCTTTCCCAATTTAATATTTTATATCTAAATCATAATCTTTAATAAGTTACAATCAACATCATTATCTTAAATTCAATTTCTTTGAGTTAAAATACATTTAAGACATTTAAGATTAGTATATAGCTCAATTAGACTAAATAAATAATAACAAAATTATTTCAGGGCCAATACTGTTACTACCAACTCTCAATCATGAGTTAGGTAGTTTCTTTAATGACCATGTAGTTTCCAGATGCATGGGCCATATCTTTTCTCTCCTACATATGTATAGCCCATAATTTAACAAGTGATGCATCTATGTATACCTTATAGGACTTACCTTGCATAAATAAAAACAAAACTAGAGTTGAACTCAATTTTTATTTCAACTCAATGAAGCACTTTTGACATTAGTACAGCCATAAGAGAGTTATCCCTTTCTTTATCAAATGCATAAGTGGTGTTACAACCTTGGAGAAATTAGACTCAATCTTGTGGTAATATTTTATAAGTCCTAGATAACTATGGATCTCTGTTACTGTAATATATCATTAAGTGATTGCTTGTATTTTGTTAGGGTCCACTATATAATCTTCTTCTATTCTAGCCCAACCTATTAGTGAAGGATAGAAAGATTAGCCTAGATAGTAGAATCAAAGATGTTGACACTGAAGTAGAAAGCACATGATGCTTACAAATTTATAGAATATGTCTATTTTAATTACTTGAAACCTAGACATATTAAGGCAATTTGCCATGAGGAGCCAAGGAATATGTAAGGTGTTATTTAGATAGGAGCCATTTCATAAGGATATCCATGGATATATGCTCTAACCTAATAGAAAGCATCAAAGGCAACCATTATCATCATTGGTACACTTTTTTGTGACACCATATTTGTTGTTCTTTTTTTACACTATTTTATCATATTCTTTTATTACTAAGTATACTTGAGAGAAACTTAATGGTAATATGATTTACTATAATTACCATTGATGGTGAGATTGCCATCTAGAGAATAAATTCCTACCGAAGTTGTAGTTCATGGAAATATTGTCATACTCATACAAAAATTAAAGGTTGAGCTCATTTGTGAGTCTACAATTAAGTTTAATATTATATTAGACATGAACTAAATGACCTAGCATGATATGATGATCAATTATTGGGAAATGAAAGTCAAGATTTTTGTGCCTAACATGATTGAGTTGGATTATTTTGAAGACAATGAGTAGATACCAATGATGTCAGCACTTTAAGCTATGAAGATATTTTGGAGAGGCAATGTGGCCTGATTAGCCTTTGCAACTGATAGATAGATGAATATTTCATCATTACAAGATCCCCAATCATGTAAGATTATCTTGACATGTTCTTCAATGAGCTTCTAGGATTACCTTCAAAGTGTGAGATTGAGTTCCCTATAGACTTGGAGTAAGATGCAATACCTATTACAAAAGTACCTTACCATATGGCTTCTACTAAGTTGCAAGAACTCAAAGCCAAGTTATAAGACCTTTTAAGGAAAGGGTTAATGAAGAACCCTTGTTCTTTTTGTTTAAAAAAGATGGAAGTATGCATATTTTTTTAGATTACTAAGAATGAATAAGGTGACAATAAAGAATGTGTCCATTATATCATATTGATGATTTATTTCATCAACTATAGTGAGCATCAATCTTCTCTAAAATTGATCTTCAATTAGATATCATTAAATATGAATTTGAGTGAACAATATTCCCAAGGAAATATTTAGGACTTGTTATGAACATTTTTTAGTTCATTGTCTTACCATTGGGTATTTTAATGCTCCAGTAGTATTCATGGATCTTATCGATTACATCTTTGAACCTTATCTTGATTTTTTGTGATAGTGTTCTTAGATGATGTATTTTTGTATTCTAAATATAAAAAGCTTCATGCATAGCATCTCTAAATAATATTGGAGTCACTTAAAACTAAGAAACATCATGCAACATTTTTGAGGTGTTCTTTATAGGTAGACTTAGTGGCTTTTCTTAGAAATGTTGTTAATTCCTATGGAGTTTAATGGAACTCTAAAGTAATTAGATATAATGGGTCCTAAATTATGCACACTCACTTAGGAGATTTATAGGTTAGTCACCTTACTCACTTGACTTAGAGGTAGTTATATGTGGATGGTTGAGCTTATATAAGGACTATCATATTGCATGGTAAGAACCTCCAAGATTAGCTAGTTCTCATAGGAAATTGCATGATGTGTTATTTATGGAAGAGAATACATGAGGTTGAGTTCTACTAAAACCTTATAGGGTTGGCCTATATGAATGATATTGCCTTATGGAGTGTTGGATTACATGATCTGATAAGAGTCCTAGGCTTCATCATGATTTTCATGAATAGAAGAGTATATTAAATCAGAGAGGAATACTAAGCATTTAGTTGTGATATTATAAGGATATATATTAACATAAATGGTATATGGTGATGCCTTATGGTAGTTAATAACTGATGCCATGTATTTCTATGATTTACTCAGTTGTTATGTACATACGGCTTGATTATTATATGTTAGGTTTAAAGTATGGCTTAAAAATTCCTTATTGAACCTCTCAACTTAACCCTTTAAATTATTACAAGATAAAAGATCTAAGAGTTATGTGGAAGTCAAGCTAGAGATTATCAAAGTTAATATATTAGTTAATGACTCATTTTCATTGTTTCATCATCAGTAGTAGTAGATTTAGTAATTATCTTTTTATTAATTGTATTTATTTAGACATGGCACTATATTAAATTATCTTATTAGAGTTGGTAGTTACTTATTATGATTTTTATCAAGTTTTGATATTTATTTATGATATTACCTAAAATTGGATTAGATTTGAGTGGTTCATTAATTTTGTGAACATTGTATTTATGCTTTTGTCTTATGGATATGAAAATTTTATTGGATTTTTAGCATGGTAATATTGGTATGATACTATAGTTTAAATTACATATGCATTTTGATAAATGGATTCTTTGGATTTTATAAACATCAATGTTAAATTTCATAACATTTATGGGAGGAGGTGTTCTTTATGTAATTTATGTATTTTTATATTTAATCTTTAAGAAAAGAGGGGCAAACCCACATTACACCAATTGAAAATCTAATTATGAAACTTGGGTTAGTACAAAGCATTAAAATGTATTATATTTGATAAAAACTTGTTAATCATTCTTTTCATCCATGTGTTTTGCTCAAATAATCTTCAATTAGACACCTTTCATATATTCTAGCAAATAACTGAGGGCAAAAAACATACAACCATGAAAGATCATTTATCAACTAATTGAATTTTGAGTTTACAAGAATTCTATAGGGAATGCAGTAGACTATTAAGCATCCTCCACATAAATATGAAAATTTTTAGTGGAGCATTGGCATTTGAAAAAGTTTTTATTGATTTTAAAATGAGATTTTTTTGTTCTTAACTCATCCTATGCTAATTTAATGCTAAAATTATCATCCTTAGTAAGCATATAATCGATGTTATTGTATGCTTAGTCATGGAATTATTTATTTGATAATAACAAAATAATTGTGTTAGTTCCTCTAATTCTTTTCTCAAGTATGTTTTAGGTCATGCATCTTAAGTTCTTATAGGATCAATAAATTAAAAAATTTTTACTAAATATTTCATGGAGCAATTCATAAGTGAAGTAATATTAAAAATGATGATGGTCATGCTCTAGTTATGACTTAAATGGTATATTAGAGAGCCATTAGTCAAACTCTTGGTAGAGTAGCTAACCATCAAGAGTCTATCACTTAGACATCTATTGGTTTGATTATCTATCTTTTCACTTGTATGCATATGGCATAATTAGGTTGCATAACCTTATTTATATACTTATATGACAATTTATTTCTTATGCATTATTTTTAATAGCTATAAAAAATATTTATTATTTTAGTATTTATAAAAATACTTTAAAAATTAAAAAAATTAATATATGGAAAATGTTTTGAAAAGGAAACAAAAAATTTAGCTTAAGCACCTACTCCTTGGCCAAACCCAAAGGCTCAAGCCAAGAGAACCAAACTATTATGCATTAGGCCTTGGTGAGGTGTAAGTCAAGAGACTAATTGAAATTGAGTAAGATTAGGCCTGAGTCTTAGTTAGGGTTCAGTCCTATAACAACTTGGGTTAAATTAGGTCAAATTATCAACTCTTGAATGTAGCTTAGGCTAATCAAGTTGAGCTAGATTTGGAGTAGCCAAACAGTAGGATTGGGTTAGTTTAGACCCATTTTTGTATGTAGGTGACTTAAGTCATAACCACTCATGAATACTAAGGGATAGCCAACCCATTAACCTGCTTTACTCAAATAAAGAGACTAAGACAAATGCTAAACTGCAAGTACATTTTTGCAATGTTGGATTAAAGATAGACACCTATTTGATTTTAAATTAGGAGCAAATTAGTGTTATCCAATGATGCATTTTTGTGATCAAATGGTAGAGATCATGTTCACCATTTTGAATGTTAGAATCCATCTTATTGTCTATTTAACAAGCCCAATCAAACAGTCATGATTGGTTCCAACATTTTGAATTATAGATTCCATCTAATTATCCATCTAATGAGCCTAATCAAATGATTATGATCTATTTTGCCTTTGTGAACAATACTTATGTGTATTACACTATCTTTCCAACATGCTTGATCTAATGATCAATACCAAATTTCACTTGGATTAGATCTAGATCATTTAATTATTCTTCTAATTGAATGATTCGTTTTGTCTTCCTAGATCAAATAGTTGATGCTCTTCCCTCACAAAATTAGTGTTGCATAAAGTTGTTTATGTTTGTTTAGAACATTAAAATATGTATTTATAATGACTCTTTTGGGTGACCCTTTTTTAGCCATTAAAAATAAATTTTTTAGCTTTAAATGCCTTAATATAAATAGAAAAACATTTTAAATTAGATAGTTGATGTTTTGAGCTTATTACATATATATTTTTGAAAGGTAAAGAGAAAAATAAAAAATTACAATCTAATTTTGACCCCTTTCATAGAGTTTTATTAGCGACTCATTTTTCCTCTTTCTTACTTCAATATTCTTTTCAATTGCACATCTTATAAGTGATTTCTTAGCAATTGGTTTTTATTTTCTTATTACCATTTTATGTTTTTTAAAAAAGATCATATTAATGTAAGATCTTTGTTGATTTTATTCTTATTAATAACATTTGTGCACATCTATAAATATCTTGATTTAATATTTCATAACTAAGTCCTTTGGGTTGCTATAAGTATATTCACATGTTTATTCATATTCTAACTTCATATTAAGCATAATTCATAAGTATGTGTGATATATATCCTTTTATAACTAAATAGTAAAACATTATAGTTGTTTATTATTTAATACTATGTTTCAATATTATAAGTTTTTGTAATTGATATTGTGATGTTGAACCCCTATATACTACAACAAAAAGGTGTGATTCGTATAAGCTTTCTTTACTCACTATAGCGAAAAATGATGACTTTAATAGTGGAATCTTGATTGGGTTGACAAAGGGGTTGTAGGCAAGGGTTAAGCTGCACCACCTAAAAACCTCTTTAAATTCTTTTTTTTTTGATATTATAGAATTTATGATATTTTTTTTTACTTAATAATATTTAATTTAAAAACTTTTATATAAATTAAATTTATTAAAATCATTTTTATCAAGTACAAAATATTTTTATTAAAAAAATCTTTAAAAATATAAAATTCCTTTTTTACATTTTAATTTATTAAAATCATTAAATCAATGGTTTTATGATTACCAAAGTTTTATTTAAGAAAATGTTTTTAAAATTAAAAAAATTAAAAGAATAATTCACCTCCTTCTTATACATTAGCTTGACACAAATTACATCAAGTGTGACTAATTGCTTTAAATTTCACTATGTATTTCATAGTAGTTTGTTTAATCCCTTCCATGTAATTATAGATTATCATTGGTGGACAACTCCTTTTCCTCATTGATTATGTTTCTTTCATGAAGAGTGCCTATAATGAATTGTAAGTGTAGGGCTTTCAATAATGTTTTGCATTAAAAGTTGTCATAATCTCCTTGAGCTTCTTAAAACCAAGGCTATTTTTCTTGAAGAGGTAGACTTAGTTTGCTCTCAAAAGGCTATTGATAACTATGATTATGATCTATTTCACCTCTAATAAAATCATTTATGATTCTTTAAATTCTTTTGTAAAATTTTTAACAAAGGGCAAGAGCCCATCATGGAATATATTGAAATTAACTTCACCTTATTATTAACTAAAATAAGCCTTCTAACCGTGGATATAGACCTTTCTTCAACTTACCCATTTTCTTGTTGATCTTTCATATCAAGTGTTGAAAAATGCATATTCATTTTTCCAGTCCTTGATTAAGATGCCTCTAAGGTAAATTATGGGGTGATGTTTCCTCTTGAATTGTAAAACCTCAATAGTAGTTTTTACTTACCTAATTTGATATCTTTACTACTCGTAAGAAAGAACTTTTTGTGCATTGATTTGTTGGCCCAAAAAATCTTGGAGGCCTAAAGGAAATTTTTTAATGTTTGTGATTGATTTCTTATCACATTAATGAAAAAAATAAGTACTTAGCAAAGCTCAAATGAGAAATGGTCTTGCAAACTTTTAGTAATGCATAATTTTATACTTTTGATTAGATACAAAGATTTTTTAGTCCACAATTGAAGACTTTTGTAGCTATAATGAATAACATGGGAGATAATTGATTACCTTGTTGAGTCCAAAAGTAGGATGGAAACGATCATTGCCTTTTCCATTCATTATGATGCAAAAATAGCTATTATTAAGGATGTTCATTGATAATATTGATAAATTTGTCATCAAAATTAAACCTGAACCCATCTTAGGAAGTCCTATGACAAGAAGTCAAATGCCTTTTTGAAATTAAATTTGATTATGCAATTATTGCCTCTTGTTTTTTTATTAATTTCTTCAACCATTTCTTATGCAAGAAGTATGTTCCTACTGATATCTTTATTTGTCACAAATCAAGATTTTCTAATGAGATCAATAATATAAGAAAGTTTTATAATCATTATGCAATAGTTCAGAAAAATATATTTTAGGAAGTTACACAAACATATAAGTCTAAAGCATCAAACTTTGCTGAGTTCTCAATTTTAGGGGTTAGTATTAAATTAGTGGTAGCTATTTGTCTTGGAATTGAAGACTCCACAAGAAAGTCCTTAGCAACCTCTAAGGCATCATTGACAATTACTGACTAATAGTTTTACTGAAGAACACACTAAACTCATTAACTTGGAGCACTTTGTGATTCCATTTGAAATATGATAAATTCAATTTCCTCCAATGTCACTTCTAACAACAATGTCTAATTATT
Source organism: Vanilla planifolia (assembly GCA_023846275.1). NCBI lineage: Eukaryota > Viridiplantae > Streptophyta > Magnoliopsida > Asparagales > Orchidaceae > Vanilla > Vanilla planifolia. The sequence goes on along the minus strand of CM043867.1, from coordinate 25,225,569 downwards.
TGTAAAAGGATTAAGTTAATCATTGAATTATTATGCTTCTTAGGAATTGTCCCTAAAATATGCTAAAAGGGTTGTATTGCTACCTTCATAATTTTGTGTTCCTTAACTATACAGTTTCCAAATGGGTCATTGATTAGTTTAATCTTCAACCATCTTTGTCCTTCCTTTACAACCACATGGAAGAATTAAGTATTTTTGCCACCTTTAGTTTGCCATCTTACATCCATTTTCTAGCACTGACATTTCTCTATAGCTTTAATAACTATGGGTAACTAATCTTAAGCTTTTAATAAACATAATCATGAGGCCTTATTTTGTATTAATTTGAATTACCTTTTTTCTCCCATACTTCTCTTTGAAAGATCGTAATGCATCAAGTATGTTACAAAATTTTAATTTTTCCAATCCTTGAGACAACATTTGAGATAATCATGTTTTTATGCCAACATCGTCATGCCTGAACCCACAACTTGAAGGCCTCAAGTTTTCTTCATATTATGTAAAATGTCATTACTACTAATATTCATATTTTGGAACCTAAATTATCTAGATGTCAAGATTATTTCCAAGGGAAAATAGAGAAGTAGAGGGGTGTGATCAGATGGAGCATTTTTGAGATGTTGAATGACAGCTAAAGAAAATGAGTTCAACCAATCCAAATGCACAAGTGCAGGGTCCAATCATTTCCATATCCACTTACCATTTTACTTCCCTAACCAAATGAATCTACTACCTAAGAAGGGAAGCACTTTGAGAGTGTACTAGTAAATAAAATCTAAGAAGAAAACCTCCTTGAGATTCTTTTTCTTATTACTATCATTTACAGAATTAGACACTAGGGGTAAAGATGTCCAATTTTCTTAAATTCATGACAATGTTTCATAATTGTTCTTCTTCCACCATTGCTATTGAATTATTTCTTTTTGTCAACTAGACATGAACTTGTTGGCTCATAAACTAAGGCAACATTCTCAACATGATTTGAGGTTGTAAATAACTTCCTTATTCTTATAAATATTGAAGAACTAACACCAAATATTATATGCAATATCCAAATTCATAATCTTTTCAAACACAATTTAATAATCCTCAAATAATAATACTCAAGACATGAAACATAAGTTGAACTCTATGGTTTGGTTTAGGATGAGTTCAACTAAAGACTTCTTTACAAACTTATCGCATACCTTTTTTACAAGGAAATTCAAATGTGTTTTCAAAAACAATATATAGTTTAATAATAATTAATTCAATGAAAACATGCATTTGATTTTTTATGGATTTTAATAAGAAGAAATCACTTCACGCAAAGATGCATGCTCATTGGCTATTCTATGTGAAATCTAAATAATCTTCTCGCTATTGTATGCTTTGTTCATTGTATCACTTGTTTATTGATAACAAAATTATTATATTATTATTATTACTAAAGCTTTATCTAAGAGATTTCAAATATTATATGTCAAGAGTAATTATGTTAACCCTGTGGAGAGCTTAATCATTAATTCAAAGGACTTTAAAGATGATGTTTGGGTGTAAACCATAACTATCATAAGGAGAAACATAACCTTAAGCATCACTTGGACACGATCTTCATTGAGATTTTTTAATTGGGTACTTGGAATGTTAAAAACTATAATAATTTACTGAAGGTAGATAGGTTTTACTTAAATCATTCAATTGATCTTGTCTTACATATATTATCTACCTAAAATCATTGAATTCATAATAAGATGCATTAGTTATCATGGCAAAATAGTGTAGGGATTGAAAAGAAAATGAATTAAGTGAAGAAGTTTTAATATTTATGGATCATAAATGTATGATGCCCTCATCATACCTTACAATTTACTTTTTCATAGGCCATACACTATGCCATCTTGGGTGATCCAAGCATATGTGATTTGTTCAATTCGTACATGTATAATAAAATTACCAAACAGGTACATTAACGTTGTGTTATTGACCCCTACCCATGATATTTTATTTAATGATAAAAAAATCCTATAAACTTTTAATTTAGTTCAGTAAATTTTTTAAATTTTAGATAATCAATCCTTATGTTCATGGGAGAACTTAAAGGAGAAGAAAAAAGTAAATGTTAGGTCTCATAAAGATCATCTTTGTTGGAGTATTAAACCACCAAGAGATTTATTTTAATTTTAATTATAAGAATTTTACTTTTATTTTAATTAGAATATAAGCTTAATTAAACTCATTCTAATTAAACACAAGAGTTAAATTATGTTTAAATTAATCATCTTTGAAAACTATTTGGTTTCCAAAACCTTGATCTATCATAAGAGTCATTTTATTATTGATCATATCTTTGAAAATCTTGTTTTAATAGCTTTGCAAAAAGAACATTTAGTAAGAATAATAAATAAATAAATAATAAAAAATAAAATTATTAACAATAATAATTAAAATTAAATAAAAAACCTAATTCTATTTTTTCTAAACCAGCTTAGAACAAAATAATAAGTCTTGCACCAAGATAATACTCCTGAACCCATTTGCTATTGTAATCAGGTCAAGTAATCACTTCCCAACTCATATATAACTATATCAGATTAGAGCTTGATTCTTAAGTCTATAATCCATTTTTAGTATGCTACCAATAGGGTTCACCACTTCCTAAGCAAAAATAAAGGCTGACTAAAAGGCATAGAAGAAATGTTGATAAGGATAAATCCATTAGAAAAGTAAGCCATCTGCAACTAAACATAACACTCCTATTCACATAGCTAACTTCTAAATTGTAGGTTTGATTTTCACCATCCCATTATGTAATTTTAAAATTTAATGATTGTCATCTAAATCTACGTTTTTAAATGCATTAATTTTATCAGTAGTCTAATCATGTAATTTTGCTATCCAATGATCCTAAATTAATCCGCACAAAAAATTAGAACCCACGTATTCAATCACATCTAGGATTGAAAGTACACTATTATTTTTGACTTTCTAATACTCTGAGATTTAATTTGAATCTTCAATTCATGAAATTTTTTTAATTTAATGATCAATATGTTTTTCTATCATGCTACTCTTATTTTTATTGATCTAGTTGTGAAGGTCCTGATGATGTCTGGTGGACTAATGCATAATGGCTATTTTAGAAGTTATTTTCTAGCCATTCGCATTATTATTAAAATATTAATATATAAGTTTTTGATTAAAACCTATGCCAACCTATTTTAATTAAAATAAATAGTATTGGCTAATCAGTCTATTTTGTAATAGGTTTTAACTATTAGAAATATTTATAAATGAGAGATTTTTTTAACATGATTGACTAATAAATTTTTATGAAAAAGTGGGAATATTTAAAAAACATTTCAAGTCATTAGTAGTTGGTGCTCATCATCACTTCCATTTGTTGTATCCTTCATCTAGAGCTTCAAAATTCTTCTTTCTTTAATATATGAAATAAGTATATACTTTTTCCCAAATTGATTTAATTACAACTTTTGTACCTAATTAAGCATTTCATCAAGCAAAAGATTTTTGTTTATATTAAGTTTGATTTTGTATCACAAAATTCTTTTCATCTATTATCAATTTTATTTTATTATAAGGTTGTTGTAGCCTTTCTTTTTTTTATTGTAGTGAGAGTTTAGCTTAGCTATTTTTTTGGTGAAAGACTTATATTGATTGTTTTGTTTTTGCATGATTTTTTCTTAGTTTTTTTTATCGATAAGCTCCCAAGACATCATTACAAGAAACTCATGAGATCTCCCTCACTCTAAATTCATCCAAGGTCCCTTTGAAGGCTTCTTCATATATTACAAGTCTATGGTCAAGCCTTAAAACCTAGCCCTAAATTTTAACCTAAGGAAAACATCCTTATTTGATTGAAAAAAAAACTAGTTTTAGGTTTTGTTTTGAAGAAGATCTTGCTTTTGTTTTATAAGTGTCTTATAACAAAGCTTTAAATAAAGTCATTCTCAAGTTATCGTACTAAACGTTTCTCGAATATTAATGATGAATTTTAGTTAAATGTTTTACCACAAAGTTTGTAGGAAATCTAAAATTCTTCCAAGCAATGTGAATTGGAAACTTTTTTGCATTATGCAACTGACCATCTATCTTATCCATAAGGGGTTCCTTTGTAATTATTCATTTAAGTATTATTCATAAGTTATTCATATAACAAAATTTAATGTTTTATTCTAAAAATCAAATTTCAAATTTCAAACTAGACATGAACTAAAAATTTAAATTGAAAATTTAGAATTTTTATTTAAAATTTTAATATTTCATTAAGGAGAAAATATACTAATTTAAAAATAATTATACTTGGGTTGTAACATACGACCTCTAATGGAAACACCATAGCTTGATGGCTTATTTGTTTCAATAGATGCAATTGTAGCATGTGAAGCAAGTGAGACTATAATATGTAAGTAAAATACAAATAGTATGTGATAAATTGCAATTCAAATGTGCAAGTTGAAATTAAAATGGACTTAAAAATGCAAAATTAAGAGGAGAAAAAATTAATTTTATATATATCGCAATAAAAAATATGATTAGTTATTTTGAATTAGTTGTGACCATAAATTGAGATTTATCATTTGCGTTTGATGCCTCGATAATAATAGTGCTAAATAAGCTAAGCTTAAGAAATACAGAATTCAAATGATAAATTTTTCATAAAATTATAAATATTGTTTAAACTTATATGATTTTCAACAATGTTTGAAATAGTAACATTATAAAGATCACAAAGAATTATAAGATAAATAGTAATTTTTGGAGTTAATAACTTTATAATGGATTAGATGAGTTCATTATATAAACCTATCAAATAAATAATAAAATAGTTCTTTTAACCCCATAAAATCTTTAGGGACATTACCTTGGTTAGATACCAAGTTTTCCATCTTAACTCTTTTGAAAACTTTGAACTTTGAAACTTCATTGATTATTTGTTCCCCTCAAAATAATGTTCAACAAATTCAATTAATGTTTTTCTATGAAGTAACAATCTACTTTAATTTTTTTAAGATATTAAAAACTTAGTGAAGATTTATTGATAACATATCTTAAAAATATATTTTATAATAATATTTTCTAAAATTAATTCACTTAGTTATCAGTACTCCACAAAAACTTTTTAACTTAATTTTGATATGATCTTAAACACCCCAACTTTTATCACTTCACTCTTTCACTATCTTCTTTTTACTAATGCCTTACCCATAGTGAGCCACAAACCTCTCCATTCTGGGCTCTTCTGTGGGGTATTGACCATCATTTCCAAACGCTTTGCTATGACGAGAAATTATTGAAGGCTTTGAAAAGGAATGGCCCTTATATTTAGCAGCAAACACCTAAAAAAAAATCTCTATTTTCTTCCCTTCTTATTCTCCCACTTATGCACCATCATATGGCAACGGGAGAGCAACCTTGTTCACAAAAGTGTTTAATCCAAGCATAGAATAAAGGAAGAAATGCGCGTGCGATCCACTTAGCTATCGTCTCTAAGTGCACCGGAGGAATGTATGACTCCATGAATCCTAGGGTTCGTCTTGGAATGATGGAAGATGATCGCCAATTGGTGTTGCGCTTGCATAAAGTCCAATCATTGCTGAAGAAAAATAAATGCACGAGGACTCCGTAATGCCCTTCATTTTGCCGATGTGATTCTCTTATAACTAACTGCAAATCCTAGCACTTAATAACCTAAGTTGTGGACTTTTTTTAAGATAAGTGGAGAGGTTTCGGACAGCTAAGAACAGCTGAGAATGGGAGCGAGTGAATGGAAACGAAGAGGATTTGTTGCTGGAGAACAGCTGAGCAGTGAAGAAGAAAATATTGTTCAAAGAAAACAAACTTGAGAAGCTAAGAACTTCCTCTTGGATTTGTTACATTTCAGTTAGCAAGCTAATGGGACCCTGAGGAGTTTTGGTAAACTATGATAAGAATTTTGGGTGGGTTAAATTTCATAGAAGAAAATTTGGAAAAGTTGTGAGTTAAAAAATATTTTGCATGTGGGATAGAATGTCAACTTGCAGAGAGGTAGGAGGAAGAAGATCAATGAACGGTCTAATGACTAAGAACGGATTATTAATTAGGGATTGGATTCTTGTTGAGCATGGAAGGCCCCAATCATCAACTAGATGTGCGAACATTTGGTCCAATTAGTGAAAACTTTAAGAAACAAAGAAAAATCAAAGGGAATATGGAAATTAATTTAAATAGATATATAATGAATTGAAAAGTTAACAATGTAAGTTATATAAAAGTTTAATGTAATTATTTTGAAAGAATTTAGTAAAATTAAAGAAACCAATTAGAAACTTAGGTATGTGCACTAGAGTTAATCTAATGATTTTTTATAAATTATAATGCTATTTGTAAGAGTATTTAAAATATTTCTTAGTTCACATATCCCCCTACTCATATGCTAATGCATAATTTGGAAGTTATTGATTATCTAACAAATTTTAAATTTGTAGAATTGGAATGAAAAATCTTTGGCCTTTTTTACATTTCACATGACATAAATATAAAGACTAGTTAATAGAAAAATGTGAAAAACATGTAAACTAAGTTTTTAGTTCATTTGATGTTGCATGAAAATTTTTTCTATTGTTGTACCTAGCTTTTTTAACCAATTTATTTTTTAGAACCTCTAGGTGCAACAAATTATATACCCATTATTGTATTTGGCTAATCACCTTTTCACTTCTTAGATTTGATTTTCTAATTATGAGTCACAATTTATCAATCTGATCACCAATCTAGTGTTGTGTTATCCACCATGAACCATGTTCTCTTCCCAAATGGAAGCCCATTTACTTAGGAATTGGTCCATCCTATTGGGTAACCTCCTAATTACAATGACATATAAATGTAAATTGCAATATAAAATACAATCTACATGCTTAAATCACAATATCCATTATTAAGATAAAAAATGAAATAACATATAATGTTAATGAAAATTTCAATAATAATACTCATCAATAAAATCTAATACAATCTAAAATTCATCAATAAAGTTCAATACAATATAAAGGCTATTTATTATATGATTAAATCAAAAGAATCAAGATCACTATTGCTAAACAAAATATAATTAAGAAAATGCCAAGTTTATCAAAAGTTATCCCAACCATAAGCTCATATGCAATCTCCTATCTCCCTGATCCTATATATAAACATAAGGGGGAGTGTGTAGAAAACTAATTAGGAACTTCAAGTCATACAATAAAAATAACATGTAAAGTCATGGTCTTATAACAAGTTTATATAACTATTATAAATCAACACCAATATCATAATCATGTATGTCATGCAATAAGTAACAAAGTTGTCAAGTCTAACTAGATGAGTGTATAATGTAACTAATTTGATGCCTAATGACCCGCCAAAAATTTGAAACTCCTTCAAAACCCTACATCACATGATTAAACACACCCAATGATGAGGAATTGCTTTGTGGGGTTTGAGGAGTCCTCAACATGCATGTAACACTCCCCATCCTTTGCTCTAGTGCATATCAAATGTCCCCTTTAAGAGGCTCATATGCTAGTTGCACTCAACCACACCTAGAGTCTATTACCATGTCATCTAGCATGCCTTGTACAAGCTTAGCCAATCATTGGAAATGATTACTCTTTATTAAGTGGTACACAACCACACTAGAGACTTTTACTACATGGTATGGCATGTCTCCTAAAACCTCAACCAATCATGAGAAATAGTTACCTTCTTATCCAATAATAGTTCTAATATTTGACTTATTAATTAAGGCTTGAGAGATACAACACTATGGTTCACTATGTCATAAATCTTACCATTACCAAAACCAACTTATCTATTATATGATCATTGACCCAATATATTTATATCCATTATTTGGTATTCTTAGGATTACCTTTAAACCTTAAGTCAACTATCTAAGATGGTTATCTACTATTTAGGATACCTTAGGTTTTCTTAAATTTTGTAATTATTTATTATGGTGCTTTAGGGTTTCTCTTAAATTTTAACCTAATTATGTATGGTATCTTATTAAGTCTAGATGGTACACTAATAATTAGTCTTTGATCTTAGCCTTATTTGGTATCTTATCTAAGTCTATCTTGCTTATCTAGTTACCTTTGAGCTCCATTTCTAGTCCACATCTTTGGCTTTACTTGTAGGAACAATTTTCCAATATATATTGATTCTTATAAGGTTGGGTTCGCACTAGTTTTGCAAGGCAGTCAACTGCATTTTGGGCAACCTTATGTCACTTCCTTTTACCAAAGTCTCTCTTGAGCCACCCATAATCCTCAAGACTATTATATAGGATACTAATAACCTAATATACTAAATAGGGTCGCTTTATCTCTCATCATCATAAAGCAAGATATAGCTAGGGTTAAGCCTTTATTAAAATAACAAGTATTGTCCTTTGGCTGACCCTTGCATATTTTTGTAAGGCCATGTTCAAGCCCTCTAATTTCCAAGCTAAGCCTCTCCATGGCTTAAGTGAGCCATCTAACTAGCTTCCCAAACAAAACTGAGGCAAGCCAATGCTTGACCACAAGAATCATTTAGATTTTTTTTTACTATCTTTCAATTTCTATCCAATTGTCCATTATTATAGTCAAGGATAGATAGCATAACTAAATTGGTTTTTCATGGTCAAGAATCCTAAGATAACATCATTCTATGTTACTAAAGTTTGAAACATAAACTTAATTAAGTTTTTACATAGTATGTGTGGAGTAACACAAAGCAAGATCAACATGTGGGCATAATTTTAACTTTCACATGGCATGAGATTCTTGCTGAAATTACAATAATTATTCACATATTTTTATTTAAGAATTCATACAACATAAGCTAACAAAATCATGGCATTCAGTATTACATAGAATGAATCTTACAATTTCTTGATTTTAACAATAACCAAGTCATTCATTCATGTTAACAATTGAAATGAAATCATTCTATTCTCATGTTGGAAAAACATGCCAATATTATTTGGGCTAAAACTTTCAATTTATATTTGAACTTATAAAATTAACGAGAGATCCAAATCTATCTTGCTTTTAATCACAAATCTATATGCCATGTCCTTCATAAGGAAAATCATGTTACATAAGTGCTTATGAAATTCAAAATTTGAATATATTTTATTGGTCAAAAAGAAATCCCAACCTTAGCAACACATATTCACAAAACCACACCATACATCTCTCAGGTAAAAGCAAAGTTAATGTAAATGCATATGTTAAGCAACATTTCATGAAGAGATCATTCAAAACCTATTGCAACTACACCTAGAATAAAACAAGAATGGTTAAACATGCTCTTAATAAATCCATGAGTTTTTTTGTTAAGCCATGATTTCAGGTTATTGAAAAGTTTCAAGAAGGAAAGAATATCAAATATAACATACACATGGTTGCACAACATTCACAAGCAATTATTATCAAGATAGCCAACTAATTATTCTCAATTTACCAAGGCTTAATTGAATAATCTTCAAGTTAATCTTACCTAAATTGGGTAAAGGACTTCTACAAAGGAATCCCTTCTTCTTCCTTGAAATCTTGAGATGGTTTCCTCCTCTTGCTCACATCAATGACTCCTCTTCGTTATCTTAAGATGGCTTCTTTTTTGAAACTCATGGCTAAGATTTGCTAAGGAATTAAGAAAAACATCTTATAAGGTATTTCTAGACATGGCCAGAACACTTTTAATCCATGTCATTAAGCATTCATAGCTAGGATTAATCCATGTGTATCATACAATCGAACTAACCTAATCAAATATAGCTGACTCTATCGTACTAACCATATCTCCATAATCTTGCTATTTGTGCATGGATAATATACTTAATTACCACTTCTCTCATTGTAAGCGAAGCTTCTCATAACATAATTGGCCTAATATGATTGTGTCAATTATATTGTATAATCCATTGGCTCACCTAATACTCAACTCACAGACTTAGTCAATTTTCTCTTTACTTTTAATCATACTGTATGATTCATGACTTTTTTCATATATAATGGCAACATTTCCTAAATTGATCCTTAATTTATTCACAAAAATCCTTGTATGAAAGTATGGTCGACCTAATATAATCACTAGCCAACTTATGAGTCACTTCACACATCACCTAATTACATTATATTTCTTATTTGATTATACTATATGTTATGCCCTTATTATACTATATAGTACCATCATCCTTAGCCTATTAAACGCATTCAAACTTTAACATTCATGACATTATCATAACATTATAATGCCTATATAATTATCATGTCATGTTTTGACTATAAAGAATGAACATTCATAACCTGTTGATATCATAACCTGGCCACTTCTCTTAACTGATCATATAATACAAAGCTTATTATGAGCACAATTAACAATAGCTAGCAAAATAGAGATGCAATAGTTATCCCGCAGAGAAAAATTTTGTTTAAATTTAAGAATGCAAATTTGTTCTTTATGAATGTCATGCTTAGTTATTTGTTGTTCAAACTATATGTATATTGAGGATAGACCATAGATGATTAATTCATCATTTAAATTGAGATTTAAGTTTCATGAGACTCCATTAGATTTAAATATGTAATAATTAAAATTTATTGAATATTTTTTCATTTTATTTAATATTTTATATCATTTTGCATGATCTTGTTGTTTATGCATTATAGTGCTCAAATGCTTAGTTAAGTTCATTTATTGTAAGTTTATCACTTGTATATAGTGAGACCGTTTATTAATGTTCATTCACTTATTTCGAAGACTAATTTAGTTTTTAGTTTCATTTATTTAGTAACTGACTCAAATCATTTTTATTTATTCTTTTACAATATATATTATTTTTGACACTAAGTACACTACAAAGAAGAGTAGAATGAAGTTTGATTTTGGATTCTAGTTTTTTAATTATTTTTTGTGGGAAGAAAGGTAGGTGAATAATGTAAAACTTGTGTTATGTTTTAATAAGGTTAACAAGCTTATGTAAAATAAATAACTTTGGCATGCTTCTTGGTGAGTTATATCATTAAGTTTTTATTAGTGATTTGCCTTTTAAATTTCCATCTAATAAGTCAACTATTAGAAAACAAATTAGATGATAAATTTGGATTCTTGTTTGTGTTGTGGTTTCATTAGCACATAACTTATGGGGACTTAGTTTGCTTGGATGCATTACATAATTTGTTTTTATTTATTTCAAATAAATGATATTTGTGTTTTTCATTCAGGTAATTGCTCCCTTATATCTATTCACCTTTTCTTTACATATTTATGCTAAAGATATGATCTACACTAATCACAATTTGTTATCAAGAACACAATTATATAATAAAGTTCAAACCAATTACTTGATAGACATAAAATAGAAGCCAAAGCAAATCACAATAACTTTAATCGTAGTAAAATGCCAATAAAAAATTGCTAAAATGGAAGCCAAATTTTCAACAAGTCTCTATACCAATGACGCAGTGGCATAGATAGGTCTACTTTTACTCTTACTACAATAAGTTTATCAAACATGTACGACTATCTTTTTAATTCTAGTTGAACTAATTACTGCACTATCATACACTGGTTAATCCTTATATGATTACATCATACAATATTTTTCTAAGTGCTTAGCTCTTAATAAAAATAATTATCATATGATGACAATCCACAAACTCACTGTAAGGTCAATTTGAATTGTAAAGATGAACTGCATTATATTTGTATGATCCTTTTGATAATCTATTATGATATATGTAGAACTTAAGTATGGCACTAAGATTCAACATCATACAATCTGGATATTGATTAGGGTTGATGATTATAGTTTCATGTTTTGGATTAAGTTAGTAGGCTAAGTTATTACATGTGATACCATTAGTGATGGATATACTCTAATGGTTATTTTTGTTATTGCATGACTACTTCTATTTAGCATGGCTTGAGGATTGCCTATTGAGCTTTACTCATCTCTCCTCTCTTTATATCATATGTAGGTTTAAGGAGTTAGGAGCTGATGTAGGAGTCATAATGGGGGACATTAGAGTTATCAATTATTGTGGATTACTTCTTCATCCATTATGTTGTTGTAGTTATAGTTTTTCATTCATGCATAACATTATTCTTTATATTTTCTATACTTAGACTATACAACACATTCATTTTAGACTTGATATCTGTAGTTTATGTTCTTTACATATGATGGAATTAGTCTTTTGAATGGCATATGGATTGTATGATGACACTTATATATTTGATGTTATGGGTATAATTTATCATAGGTTACCATATTTGCTTTGATTCCATGTACAATTTAGTGTATATTTTAATGCCACCTATTCTAGAGTGAACTAATTTTTATGATTTAAGTGACCAAATAGTTTGAGGACTTGGATCATTTTGGGTAGCATATCATGGGCATGATGATTAGATTGAGGGATCATGGATCCCTATTTGAATGTTAAGCTTGGGGAATGAAAGGTGACAAATCAAATATATTGATTAATACATTGATCTATTCACACTCAGAGAAAAGAAAATTACCAAAAAGGTTGGGTATGACACTTGTTATACTTTTATGATAAGTCATTTTGAACTTATCATATTATCATGATTTTTATGAAAATTGAAGTATTGCATTCATCATCTTACCATGATTTTTATGAACTACGAATGTGATCAATCACTGTAATAAAAAATAATCCCACTGGACCTATCTTAAACTATAAAACATTAATCAAGGATATAAATTGGATGTTTTTAACTTATAAAATGTTAATGATTCTATTATTACACCTTCATAAGAAAGGCAATCTAGAGTGTGATTTGGGAACAAGTCATTAGAAGCTTTGTTGAACTTCCTACTATAAAGTATTCTCATTGTTCACTTCTTTCAATGGTTTTTTAAGTTTGGCAAAGTCATGACAAGCATTCTAGATATTATGCACTGATGGGTTGCTTAGTTATAAGATTATTATATGATTACTATTATTGCACTTGTAAACACTACCATTTACTATTATACTTGTTGCTATTATATGGTCATGTTTGGTCGGTTGCTATATGCTTAATGGAGCAATTGTTTAATCATTGTGAAATCAATTTACTATGAGGGTTAATGGACTATTGATATATTTCATAAATAGCTTTTGTTAGTGATGCTTGTTTGGGTCAACTAAGGCTGGATGTAAACTATGGTTTGGAGGAAAACCACTTAAAATCATTGTGAACGTTCATTACTTGTTCAAACTTACTTTCAACTTACTTTAGATTCAATTATAACTACTTTGTAAGTTTAATAAAATGTTTCAAAAATATTAAATCCATTGTTTTGATTTGTATTGGTTTACTTTATTTATTATAAAATAGTAAATAATTATAATTCATCCCTCTTCTTATAGTTGGAAAATTTTCTTTCAATTGGTATTAGAGCAAGGTTAGAATCTAAATAAGGAGTATTTTAGATACAATCTATGGCTCATAAGATTATGTTGTGACTACTACTTCAAGGGAAGGTGCCTCTTCTTATAGGTCTTCTTTGTTTTGTAGAGAATACTATTGCTACTAGAAGATTTGAAAGAGATGTGCTTTTCATTAATGTTGACCTATGAGATGTAATGCAACAACTATTTTTATTTCCCATTAAGATGGTAAATATTGTTGCTTATAAAAATAGAAATATATAATTGAATCTTAAGGAAAGGCATCGTGTATAGCTAAATTCCTATGTAGTTAATATTTTTCACTATGACCTTAATATCGATGAGTTAAATCAAGTCATGAATCTTGGAACTGGGAATGAGATTTGGACAAAGCTAAAGGTTACTTATGAAGGAACCTCTTTAGTAAAATAAAATGGCTAGACATATTTACACATGAACTATTTAGGACAAGCTCTAATTTATTGTTTTAGTTGATGTTCATATGCTTTATCAACATTACAAATGGTTTAACTAATCTTGAAAATGTTTTCTCTAACGATGAATAGGTTTGAAAGATCTTGTGAGTGCTTCCAAAGGAGTATGATCCTTCTATTGTGGCAATCAAATCAATAAAGAACCTTTAAACCTTTTCCTTTGACAATCTATTGAGAGAGCTCATGAAAAACGAAATGGAGATGGATAAGAGTAAGATTGAAGAAAATGTTGTGAGAAAGAGAAAATCAAAAAGAAGGAAGAGTCAATTGATCTTAAAATTGGTGATCATTTTGTATCAAGGAATTCTAGTTGATAATGTGGTAGCTATGATTACTAAAGGTCTAACCCATCTATTAAAAAATTGTGGTTTAGGTAGAACAAATGCAAACAAGTGGAGATCTAGAATAAGACTAAGGGGCATGATATGAACAAAAAAGTCGACAAGAAAATCAAAAGTGATGAATGTTGCATGGAGTGACTCTAATGGCTCTTCTTCTAGTGGAAACCATACTGAGATTTGTACCATGGCTCGTGATGATAAAGAGTAAGTTAAAGACCAATGCTCCATGTTTGGTTCTAATTTATGTTATTTATTTAATGATCAGCTAGAGTATAAATTCCATTTTGATTATAAAACAATATGATGATTTGTTGGGTAAATATTAGGCATTAAAAAGGGAACATGCTGAGAATTTAGATCTTCATAATTATCTCAAAGAGAAAGTTGAAATATATTTGCATGAGTTACATGTTTCTAAAGATGAATGCATTAATATTATTGCTACACGTATTAATGTTACTAAAGAATTTAATGACTTTAGATAGTTTCATGGACATTATATGTTTCATCATGATCAATCTATCACAAGAATTTGACATATGTTTCATGTATACCTTTCATCTCAATGAAAACATTTAATTGACATTACTAAATGAGGCCTAGATATACATCAAAGTTTTGTAAAACAAGAATTAATGTATATTTTAAATTTTTTTGTTTCAAATGGAAAGAAAAGAACACTAGTGCACCTTCATTTAAGACAACCATAAGTCATGCAAGATCCTAGTTAGTTTGTGTTCTCAAATTTAACACTTAGATTATTTGCATGCAAGCATGCCTCCTTGATATAACTAGGGATGTCATGTAGCATCAAGATACATGACTAGGAATTTACAATTGTCCACCCAAGTGCAAGCAATTGAAGATGGATAAGTCACTTTGGGAGTCAACTCCAAGAAGAGAGTAATTAGAATTGGCAATATTGGTAACATTTTTACATCTATTACTAAGGTCCTTTTAGTTAAAGGTTTAAAAATATAATCTTTAAAGCATAAGTTAACTTTGTGATTCAGATTTTATAGATTCCTTTGATGTAGAATCTTATATGATTAGTTAAGATGATACTCCTTTAGTCTTAACTTATAGGAGAAACAATACCTATATAATAAATTTAAAAATTTTAAAAGAAAGTGATATAAAAATCTTTCTTTACATGCTAATGATCTGCATCTTTGGTACAAAATATTATGTCATAATAGTTCTTCTACAATAAGAAAGACGATTAGGCATAACCTTGTTAAAGGAATTTTTGAATTGAAAATGGAAGATGATTATACTTGTGCATCTTGTTATTTAGATATAAAAACCAAATCAACCTTTACGATTAAGAAGGCTAAGCCATCTAAGAGTCCCTTAAAGACTTTGCCCATAGACTTATTTGGACCTATTAAACCACTACTTTTAGAACATATGAAATATTATTTTGTAATATTTGATGATTAGATTAAGTAATGGGTGTTATTTTTAAGGAAAAAGAATGAGACAATTGAAACATTTGTAATTATAATCATTAAATTACAAAATAATCATTGCATTTCATTGTTGTCCATTAGGAGTGATCAAGGATGTAAATTCAATAATGAGAAGTCTATTGAATACTATAGTAAACATTTCATTGCATAGACTTTTTCATCACCTAGTAGACATCAAAAAAATGTAGTAGAAAAAAATAGGTAATTGTTTTAGCTAGATGCATGCTTAGTTAATATTGCATTCCCAAATCTAACACAATATGTATTTTTGTACTCTAAGAATCCAAATCTTGCATGCTTAAATATCTTTGGATATAAGTGTTATATATTAAATAGTCAAAAAAGAGAACTAGAAATTTCAATACAAGGTCAGTTGAGGGACATTTCTTTGGTTACACTTCCAATAGTAGATCCCATTGAGTGTTTAATAAGACAACTCATTCAGTGAGAGAATCCATTCATATGACATTTCATAAAACACCACCTAGTGAGATTAGAATTAAGAATTTGGAATAGAATGTAGTTGAATTTGGAAAGTTGATAATTACAAAAGAATGTAAGCTAGATTAGGGTAAAATTTGAAGCATATTGAATGAAATGTCCATAGAGAATTGAAGTATAGAAAAAACCATCTTGAGGAATATATTTTAGGAAATGTAATGGATGGAGTGAGATAAAGATATAATCTCAAACATTAAGCTTTTATTTCCAGTTTTAAACCTAAATTTGTGAAGGATGCACTTAATGATGAGTTTGGAACTTTATTTGTGAATGAAGAGCTAAATTACTTTGAAATAAATGAAGTTTAAGAATTAACCCCATGACCTAACGATCAATTAATCATAGGAACTAAGTGTGTATTTTGAATAAGATAGATGAAAGTAGCATTGTGATTACGAATAAGGTTAAACTTGCAGCTAAGGGTTATAGTCAAATAGAAAGAATAGATGTTGATGAAGTTTTTATACTCATAGTTAGACTAGTAGACAATCTTCTTAAGATTGCAAGTACACCAAGTTAAGAATGGAATCTTTACATCCCAAACTAAGTATGCCTTGGAATTGCTTAAGAAGTTTGGTTTTGAAAAGTCAAAACTTAAAGTTACCACTTGACCACAACTACATCCTTAAACAAATATGAAAAAGGAAAACTTGTAGATGTTAAGTTGTGTAGAGGCAAGATTGTCTCCTTGATATATCTTAAGTTGATCGAATATAATGTTTAGTGTTTGTTCAAGTACCACAAACTCTAAAAACATATCTATTAGTAGTTGTGAGCCCAAGTCCTTTGGATTAGACAACAACTACTAGTTTATGGAGTTGAAATAAGAGAAACCCCAATTTTTTGTGATAATGCTAATGAAATAACTTCTAAAGAATCCTATCCATCACTTACACACCAAAAATATAGATATTATATTTTTTTTTTCATTCATGGACAAGAAATTAATAAAGTTGTTAAACTTAATTTTTTTCTTTAATTAATCAATTCCCATTATTTTTTTCATTATAACTAGAATGTCTCATGGAGCTATTAACCCCTTGGAGTGATAAAAAAAGGCACAGTAGAAGCTATAAGCTAGAATTTAATGGAAGTTATAAACATTTTTACATTGTGACCTTAGAGTTGGAATTAAGTATGTGTTGTTGAGTATTTTGTACATCTCATAATTTTCTATGTTGTGGTTTTAGGAGTTGAAATTAAGGGAGAGAAACAAAAGTTTTTGCACTATTCATAACCTTTTGCATTATTCTCTATTTAAAATTGTAAAACAATAGTCTTTGTCTAATATGATGGAGTTTGTTCTCCACATTCATTCAAATGCTCATATTATTCATCTTTAGTTATGGTTTTATTATTATTTAAAGGGGCAATCATTAACACCATTGCTTTTGAGATACTTTAATGATATTCAAAACCATATACTATGTTACTAATAGTTTGCTTCAAGTTGGCATAAATTGAATAATGTGAATTGCTAACAAGATGAAGTTGAATTGAACAATACACTCATGGGAATTTCAAGTTTAAAGGACTTGAATAACCCATGGAGGTCACTAAATTTGATGTTGTGACATCCAACATAACTATTTTTAGTTCTTTTTATTTATTAGATTATTAAAACTTGAAATTTTCTCTTGTGGCATAATGGGATTGCATTGCACAACTACACAAGCAATAGATCATATAAATTTTTTAATTCTTTTTGAGTTACATTAACATTGATGTAACATTCATATAGGTCTTTTTATATGAAACCATGAGCTTCATGTCAACAAAAATAATCTTGAAATAAGCTTTGTCTGCACAACCTAATGATCATATAATATGATGCCTAATATAGTACTTGTACTATTTGGGTTTAGGTTTATATCATGGCATTGTATAGATGTGATTGGTTCATTGTATAGATGTGACTGTTGACTAGATTTAGAATTGTTGCACAAATTTTGTTGTACATGGTATGAGCCTTATACATGTGTTGTCTTTTTTCTAATAGTTGAGTATTTACTACCATCATATGAACACAAAGTCTCTTTTATATGAGTATGCAACTTATCTCAACTCAGAACTAGTCATATACATAACCTTAGTTATGGTTGAATATGTATGATTAATATATTATATTAATATGACCTTATCATGATAGTTTAGCTCAATTGTTTGCACAATAGTCATTATATAATCAGAAAGCTCTACTTTTTATTCTCATAATGCTTCTATAGTTTAAAGTAAAGTATCATGTTCAATGATCCTCTACATATTACAGATAACCTGAAAATACTTAACAAAGAAATGTTGTCATTATGTCATATAAATATGATATCTATATTATATGAATATGATCATTCATTTGTTAAACCTTAATATTATTAATCTACATTAATGTATGATATCACAATTGTACATTATATTGTTATAAAAGTCTTAGAACAAAGTATGATAAAAAGATCTCATACTACTATGGTAAGTTCATCATATGTGTGTGACTATCATTTTAATTCTAGTTAAATCAATTATTATATGATCATATAATAATTATGTTATGCCTAGCATTCTTGGCCATATAATTGTAAATTAGTTTATTAAGGTGTGTGCTTACTTGTGAATCAAAATTTAAAATTTGAATATGTTTAAATTTTGAATATGGATAAATTGAATTTTGAATCTTGAAATTCTAGAATTAGAAGCATGATGGAATGTCAAGACTTGTGTTACACCACACAAACCTTGATTAGGCTAAATACTTTAAAATAATTGTGTAATTTTTAAATTTTATCTCTTATGCTTTTTCTTATCCAACCAAGAATGAATATAATTTTATGGATGGGATACCTAAAACTTTGGAGTCAGTGGTTGAACATAAGAGAATCAAAAGAAAAAATATAAATGCGATTCTTTTAAGAATATCTTAAGAAAAGTAAATATATGAGAAAGAAAAATAAATATTGAAATTTTTGTTAGGCATATTTTTCTTAGATTATTAAATTTTATGAGTTTAATTTGGCAAGCAAAAAAAGGTTATTTAGAAGAGGGTTAATTTAAAAGATTGAACTAAATCATAACTTATTTATCTTAAAATAAATCCTTGGTTTAAGGAGGTGTTGTAGAGTCTACATAACCCTTAAGAGGAGATTATAATAGTATTTGAAAACCTAGCTATAAAAGTGAAATTTAGAAAGGCAAATTAAGATGATACCAAGGAGAAAAGAAAGACAAGTCATGAAAAAGAAGAAGAAGGAGGGTTTAAGCTTTGAAATAAGAAAAGATCAAAGGAGAAATCCTCTGCATGATTCTTATAGCTATTATAACCCTTGAGTTCATACAATTATTTTAGCTATGATTTAAGGAAAGTTAAAAATGACATACTTTGTTAAGATGTATGTGGAATATTAGAAAATTGATAACTAGTAATTCTTCTTCATAAAACTTGCATGGACATGAGGATTTTGTTTTATCTAACACTAAGAAAGATTTATTTTAACAAATAAAGGCATCAATTGTCATTTTTCCTCATGAAATGTTTTTAATGTGACGAGGAACTCAATTCTTGAGTGATTGAATCCAAAATTATAAAAAAATCAAAAGAAAGAAAAAATGATGAATTTTGATGTTACAATATGAAGCAATAAGAGCTACATGTGGTGGCTTACTACAAGCACTCTAAAGCATGTACTGTAGTAAAAAACTCACATGTTATGTGTAGAGGCATTGGCAAGCACACTCTCAGTTGTGATGCATCAAATGCTTAGATTGGTGGCTAACATGATTGTATAGGGACGACATATGTGCACTCCATTTATGCATGTGTTGGCTACCTATCATGCCTTATAGGAGAACCTACCACATCTCTATGATCAATGCACATGCATAGCAACTACTTGCAGATAAGAATAACACTAATGCATGTGAACCATGTCTTAACATAGCTTAGTTGCACGTAAGTGCATGTGCAAGGCCAAGCTAGTTAGAGAGCAAATTTTTGAGAATTTGTAAAAATGTGATTTCCATTAATATCAAATGATTCTTTTTGAAATTAAAATATTATATAATTTATAATAAAATGTCATATCAAAACTCTTATATAAATGGGTAAGAATGATGAAAGACTTAATTCATAACTTTATAATTTAGAACCCTATATATTTAAAATTTTATAAATTTAAAACTTTGTGAATTTAGAACTTTTTAAATTTAAAACTTCTTAAAGAAAAACTTCTTAGAGAATTCAATCTTTTTATGATAAAAACCCTCTTCTCTTTTCTTTCTTTCTTTGTTCCTCACCATTCTCATTCTGTAACTTCCATTATTATGACTCAAAAAAGAAGTTTGTTGTCAAGGGCTTGAGACAATACTAAAAAAACTATTATTTTTACTAGCAGAGTACTTCAATTCCATGTTGATCATAAGATTAAAGAATAAAGTAGTTAAAAAGCGAGTTGTAAAAGAAAATTAGGAGATTGAGAAGGCTTCAATCAAGATGCTTGTGTCAACTATTTTACCATCAAGCTTGGAGATATTAGTTGCTCAATTTATACAAAAAATGTATGTGTTAATGGAGATGTTGCTAAAATCACAATCTTGTATTATGGATCCAAAAGATAATCTATCAAAAAAATATTCTTAATTAGAAAAATTCTAGATTAAATAGTAATTCTAAAATAATTGAAGATAAAGATCAAGATAACATCAATCTTAGCACAAGAATCGATTGTATACTTTAAGATAGATAATATACTTGATTTACTAATTTACGATGATATAGTTGATGTAAAGAAATAAAATATCATATTGTAGAAACCAAATGATGTATATCTCAATAAGAGATGATTTAAATAAAATTAAATTAAATATCTTACTACTTTTAAAAAATATTTTAAAGTAATTCCAATAAGCTTATGTAAGTCTCTAAAAGTAGTTTTATCCAAATTTTAATTTTATTTTAAAAACATAAATTTTTTTTAATGATAAAATTTTATGAAAATCATGAAATAAAAAAATCAATAAAATTAAAATGTTTATTAATGAATTTTAAGTGGTTTGGCTTAAAATCAATTTAAATCTACCCTCGATAAAAACTAAGAAAAAAATAAAACATAATTAATATAAGTATTTTGTCAAAAGACAGGTAGGCTAAACCCTCACAATAATAAAATAAAATAAAGTCTACTATGATCTTAAAATGTAATTCTTAGTAACAATAGAAAATAATTTGACAACACAAAATTGATATTAATTACATTCAAAAATCCTATGCTTGATGAAATGATTAATGAAGAACAAGTGTTTCAATTACAGAAATAAAAAAACTCAAAACATTAGCAGATTTGAGAAACAAGAAGCAATTAGGACTTTGATAACTAAAGGACCCATTATGAAATAATGATGATAAGCATTGGTTACTAATGATTTGAATGTTGTGACAAAAACTATTTTTTTCAAATTTTGTAAAAATCTCATCAATCAATTTTGTTCAATAATTGTCTTATGTATAGAATTTTCTAAGGGTTAAAAGAACTTACTATACTGACCAATAAGAAATTACTAATCAAAACATTCTTTTAATTAAAAATCTAATATTATTTAAATAAAATTTATAGCTTACAAATAATAGCTAAATTATTTGTTGCATAGAAATCATAGGATCAGAAGTATCCAAGACAATTTGATTAAGAAAAATACACAATCGAATGACTGGGATTAAATAGTCACTATTTAGAACAAGGATTTGATGTCAACCACTAGAGTTGAATGGTGATCTGATAACTTGACTTAGATCTTACATATGGATTAAATATGGATCATTTGTTCATAAAATTATACATTCAAATGATGGATATAATTAAATATTATGGAAGTAGATGAGATTATACCATTTAATCACAAAATTCTGCAATCAGACAATACTCATTACTCTACAATACAGAAGTCCATAGTGTGAAAAAAAAATTTTGCTTTTAGTCCCATATTGGTGTATTTGGTTTTCTTTGTTCTCCTTATAATAAATTGTTTACACTTTAGAAGTAGCTTAATTTTAAGATTAACTAGCCCTTAATTCATTGGAGATTTAGTCACTAGCTCTATTGGTAATTTGATTAATAGATTTATGGATGCATGTTAGTGCCCAGATCTAACACATATTTATAAATGGGTTGAAAGTAATGTCTTTAACTAGATTACCATAGTGAACTAGGTTTCACAGTTGTTGACGTGACTTGAGGTGGATGTAGGGTTATTTAGTTATGATTATCTAAACTAAGTAGAACTAGTTTTTTATTATTTTTTGACTAATTAATTACTTATTATCATAATATAATTTTTTTCAACATTTTATTAACGATGATTTTCAAAGATGTGATAATGAATAAAATGATTATTTAGATAGTAAGATAAGATGATCAAGGTTTTGGAATCTAAATATTTTTCTAAGATAGTTAACATAAGTAAAATTTAATTTTTGTATCTTATAAGAAAGATTTTAATCAAATTTAATATTTTAATCTAAATAAAATTAAAATACTTAAAGTTAAATTTAAAATTTCTCTTAATGGTTCTTTACTCTAACTATGGTGATCATCATAAAACTTGACATTTTCTCTCTTCTACATTAAGTTCTCCCATGAACGTAAGAATCAATTAGCAAATTTCTAAATATTCACTCAAACAAATTAATTAGAAATATTTAGAATTTCTTATCATCAAACAAAACACCATGGCTAGGGATTAACAACACAATAATCTCTCCCTTTTGATGATAATAAAACTATTAATGAAATTGATAAAAAAATATAAATTATTAATAAAATGAATATATAAAATAATTAAAGATATGTTCCCCTTACATATATTCCATGTCTAGATTAATGCTTCCCTTAACATATACTTATTTCTTTTAATTTCTATTCTCTTTCCCTTTTTTTATCACTCAATAGGATTCAATCTAATTTCAATTATTCATGATCTCATGATTTTGTAAAATTATCAACCAATTGATCAACTATTTTTTTGTAAAAGCCCATTTTGCTCTAATTACACTTTTATCCAATGGTCTATGAGTAAACTTGCATAATTTCTTTCAATTTGATTTAGTTACTTTTTCATAACTATTACCCAAAAGACATTTTTTATGGCACATTATCTTAAAGTTGACCTAAACTTTGCTATAAAGTTTAATGGTTATGATTAGATCAAGTTCTAACACCAATCATAATTTTACCTGCAACTTGCTTTGAGGATGATCCTTAATAAGTTTTAAAGTTTTAGGATTTTCTTTAATTACTTTTTTATTATTTATTTGATTTAGATCTTCTAAACTTAATCTCTCAAATCTTATTATTTCTTCATCTATGTATGCACTACATTCGTTTAGCTAAAATTGATTCATCAAAATTTACAGGCACACTACTTAACTTTAATTGTTAGATTTGAGAGCCCAAACCATTTTTGGGTCAAACAAATTTTGGTGTCATTTAACTACTACTTGCCTTCACTTCTATGTTGAAGTAGAAAATTTAGAATGAATATTATCTCTAATCCTAAATGCATCTAAAGTATGACTAAGTTGCATGTATTAATGACATTTAAGGTTGTTTTTATAACAATGTAAATGTAATAAAAATCTCTCTTCTAATTGGTTTTATTTTTGAAAATGAGCAAGTAGAGTGCAAGGATTTCAAATCATTGAATTCCTTAACTAGGGATGTGCTCATTAACTTTTTGTGCTAAATCATCAAGGGCCCTTTTCATATTCTTTAAATAAGTGTTGACCTTATTTTAAATTTTATCAAAAAGGCCAACATATTCATAACGTTACTTTTTAATTTTTTATATTTTTTACACAAAATTTTATTTTATTTTTGTTAATATAAAGTAATTGTTAAGCTAATTTTTTGTTAGAAAAATTTACCATTTTCTCACTTGAAGTTATACTTTCTTCTTCTTCTTCTTCCCTTCTTTGTCATCATGTAAAAAAGTACTTCATGTTATTGCCCTTTTCGCTTTTATTAGTCTCATTTGATTCACCCAAAGTTGTTTTCAATGCCTTCTTCTTCTCACTCATTCATTTCACTAAAAAGTTTAAGTACAAAAAAATCTTATGAATTTTTCTTTGTGAGAAAATGAAAAGAAGTTTGTATTAGTTCTTAGATATTTTTCTTAATTAGTTTTAAATAACTAGCCATCCTAATCTTTTAATAAAAATAATAGTCACCATAAAGGAATGGTGGTTTATTGGAAGACGTACCTTCATTTAAACTTGTTCAAGCATTAATTTTAGTGATCACCTAAAGAATCCAAGAAAAGGACCTCACTTTGATACAACTTAATTGTGGTTCAAAACGAGAGGGTGCAAATTACTAAGAATAAAAATTTTGATTTCTTAAAATATATTTAAAAAATATTTTAAAGTATTTTAAGAAGCTTGACTAAGAGTTTGAAAGAAATTTTGTCCAAAGTTTAATATAGTTTTAAAAACAAATATAATTCACTTTTATTAATATATTTAAAAAAAAATAAAAATAAAAAAAATAAAAAAAATTAAAATATGCACTAGCAATTTTTAGATGATTCAACATAAATTTAAGATATGTCCACCTCTGACCAAAATAAAACATAAGTATTTCATCAAAAGATGAGGAAACTAAGCCCTCATAATAATGAAATAAAGACTACTATTTTCTTATAATGAAATAAACATCAAAACAAAAGAAAATAATTTGATAAGATGAGATCAAATTTAATACAAACAAAAATTTTATACTTTATAAATTACTTAATAAGAACTTAGTTGATTTGAGAACAACATTAAAACTAGGAGTTTGACAACTAAAGGATGCAACATAAGAAGTAGTGATGAGCATTAGCTGTTAATGACTTGAATGTGGACTTAAAAAGTTTTCCTCAAATTTCTTAAAATTTTCATCAATTAATGTTTTTAACAAATTCTTCTATTTATAAACATTTTTTAATTGCTCAAAGCACTTTTCAAATGGATCAATTTATCGATACTAGTCAATAAACATTTTTTATTTAAAAACTTAATAATATTTAAATAAACATTATAATGAACAAAATAGCTGTTGTATAAGACTTTCATGATCAAAAGTATCCTGGACATTTCACTCGCTAAAATTGTGCATTTGGATGGCTAGGATTAAACTTGTGCTATTTAAAAATAAGATTTGATGTTGACCATTATATCTAAATCATGATCTGATTGCTAGATTTTGATCGTACCCTTGGATCAAACTTGGATCATGCAATTGTGAAATTACATGATTAAATGATATATCTAATTAGGCATCTAAAAAGACAAATGAGATTTTGACTATTCAATCTCAAAATGTTTATGAGCAGACGGTTCATGTTACTATATACTTCATAAGTTTGTCAATCAAAAACAAACTCTACTTTTAATCTTATGTGGTGTATTTTGTTTTTTTTGTTCTCCTTATAATATATTCCCTATGCTTTAGATGTAGCCTAATTTTGAGGTTGGCTACCCCCAAGTCCCTTTGAGATTTGGTCTCTAGTGCTACCTGCAATTCAATTAATAGAATTATAGATGCAAGTTAGTGCCTAGATTAAACACAGACATATAAATGGGTTCGATTGTCATGTCTCCAACTTGATTACTATAGTGAATTTTGTTTAGCAGTTGTTGACCTGAACTAAGGTGTAGGCATGGTTGTTTAGTTATAGTATTTTAGGCTAAGTAAAACTAAGTTTTTTATTTTTATTTTTTTGACTGATTAATTACTTTTTATGATAATATAATTTTTTGCTACTAGTTATTGAAGGATAATTTTCAAAGATATGATAATGAATGAAATAATGCTTTGGATAGTCAAGATGAAATGATCTAAATTTTGAAATTCTAATATTTTTCTAAGATGTTCAATTTAAAAAAATTTATTTGTGTTTGTAAAAATACTTCAATCAAGGTTAATATTTGAATCAAAATCATATTTAAATACCAAAATTAAATTAAAAATATATCTCTTAATATTTTGACACTCTAACTAAGATGATCAACAATAGATTTGACATTTTCTCTACTTCTTTTTTAAGTTCTCCCATGAACACAAGCATTGTTATCTAAAATCTAAAAATTTACTAAAACAAATTCATTAGAAATACTTAAGGTATGTTAGTAATGCACCTTGATCAGAATGAGATAACATATACTCAATTAAAAATAATAAATCATGCTTTAACATAGTAGAATTCTCACTTGAAAAATAATACAATTATAGCAGTGACATAAAACTAATTTAAAAAATTAATTAGAGAAGAATTTTATCCCATGAGTTACATGAAAGAAAGCTAGAGAGAGTAACATAATCTATGAGACCAATAAGAACAAATGATACAAGAATATATCATAAAAATATGACAAGCTATGAGTTTGGGAATGCCTATTGAAAAGATTTAGATATTATCGAAGTATATCAGAGGTTTATATTATCTTATTACCACTAAAGTATCTCTTTTCTTTATTCAATTATTACAGTAAGCTAGTACATTTGTAATGGCTATTGAAAAGAAGAATGGATATAAAATGACAAAACGGGTAGGCAAAATACAAGAAAGTTCAAGTATAAATCTAAAAATTAGTGACAAATAAAAGATTATTCTCTAACAAAGTATGTTATAACAATCACAGATAGAATTAAAAAGTATTATGATGAGTACAAAGAGACAAGACACATTTGACAAAAACACTAGAACTTGTATCTTAAACTATTTAAAAAAAGTTTAAAAAGGACAATTTACTTATTATAAATGAGATTGAAGAGGTACTCAAATCTCCTCTTTAATTTGATGAAAGTTTATCTCTATGATCAGTCCTAAGGAGTTATATCATGAAATAAAATAAAGAGAATAACTTTTTACCATTAGAATTCAAGTGAAGGAATAATTTATTAGTGCTATTATTAACATTAGAAGTGAAGAACCTAATAAGAAAATCTTATCAAGAGGTTAAACTTAGATACTACACATATAAGACCTTATCCCATAGAGTTCATAAAGACACTGAGATAATAGTTAGAAAATAATACAAGGTGAAATTATTCCTCATCAAAGATTATTAATGTGGTTATTTATGAAATAGTACCTTTAAATGTCTATCAAATTATACTAGATAATCCATAGTTATGAGATTGAGATGTCATCTATTATTGACGAGCACAAATATATCGACTCACAAATGATGGATAACTCTTCCTTTTAATGCAAGAAAAAAATATATTAACAAAAAGTGTGGATCATGCTAACCAAGCGAAGAGGCTGATAAACACTTTCCAAAGTTATGAGATTAATGGAAGTCTCAACCTCTGATAATATTAATAAAACTAGATCTTATAAAGAATCAATTAAGAAAAGAAGATTTGTTGGATATTGAATCACAAAAGGAAGGGACCTATGATTAGAAGCTCAATTTCTAGCTCATTAAATAAAAAATTATGAAAAAGAGATCGAGGGAGGAGATAAAATGATAAAAATTATTATTGTAGCATGAAGTGGCAAGGTAAGGGTTGTGCATGATGGCTCATTGTACAGTATAAAATAAAATACTTCATAATTGAGATATGACCACGTGGACTAAGCTAAAAAAATACTAATTTTGATGCCTTGTTGGTTGACTACAAATGTAAGCATTAAGCGTGAGTTATCACGATAAGAGTTAAAAAAATTACCAAATCATGGGGATGTAAATTTTATTGAATTTAACTCTTATAGCTAGATAAGATGGCCATTTTTTCTTAGTATAGTTTTTTGGAATTTAATCCCTAGTAAAATTCTTATTATTTCTAAATAGAATGGATGTATGATATTGTAGATTCAATGTAATGTTCACTTCTTACTTATTCATGATTGAATAAAGAGTTTCATGACATGATAAACCAAGAAATAGGTGGAATTGATACTTGATTCTAGTTTTTCATATTAATTTATTTATTTGAAATGTGTACTTGATGTGAGGCATTAAGATTGTGTTCAAAATTATCTACAATTTAGTTGATAACATGGCAAGGTAGAAATATTTGTTTCATTACCAAAATTATGAATAAAAAATGTATAAAATTCTATGTGATATAATATACACATGATCATAAGAAATAATTCATTCAAGGACACTTGGAAATAAAGGCAAAACTCTAGATAATATGTAGCCAAGCATCCTTTACCATAGGCTTGCATGGGATGTATGGAACCATGAAATGTCTTAAGTGATTGGAGGCAAGGGTTCAATCTCTAAGAGAACCAAGATGTCTTCGAAGATTTTTGTGTCCTATTGTTTCTAGTTGTTAAACTTTTGTGGGCTTGATTTTAAAACTTAGATGAATGCTTGGTTAAGTAGAGACTTGGTTGGTAAGCATAGTACTCTTAGGCCACATAATGACATCCTGAAAGCAAATCTAGGGGATGTATAGTAGCTCTAGAGAGGCTTTAAGATGGTTATAATGACTCAATGTTACCTTTAAGTCACAAGGGTCACTAATGATATTTGTGTGCTAGACGTAGTTGTAATAGAAATCTAATAAATATGGACCAAATGGATAAAAACTAAGACTTTATGAATACAAATAAGGCAATACTAACTCAAGAAAAGATGTACTAAGATATTCTAGTTAGCTAAAATTAAGATTTAGTCCTTAATTATGCATTATCACTCAAAAGATAGATAGGTTAGTTACCTTGCTCTCTTAACTTAGAGGTAGTTACATGTGGATAGTTGAATCAATAGGAAGAGTGCTAAACTGCATGATAAGGAACTCTAAGATTAGCTAAAATCCATTGTATAAATAGTCTCAAGATTAAGCCACTACATAGTTAGTCCCATGAGGAGTTACATGATAAGCTATGATGTGAAAGGGAGTGCATGTAGTTATAAGGTCTCCTTGAACTTATGGGGTTGGCCCATGTAATTGACATTATCTGTGAAGTGCTAAACTATGTGATAGGCTTTTTCATGATTCTCTTAGATGAGTGAGTGTATTAATTATGGAGAGACACTAAGAATCTTGTCAACTACATTATAATGGCATATATTGTCTTAGCAGGTAGGTAGTAATATCTTATGATGGTTAGTAACTGATGTCACTCATTTACATGATTAAGTTAGTTGTTATATACATATTCTTGAATATGATATGTTAAATTTGTAGTATAGTTTAATAATTCCTTAGATAACTTTCTAGCTCACTCTGTTTATATTTTTGTAGGATGAGGGAGATATTAGTATGCAAGTATGAAGTTAAAGATTATCAAAATTAATGCATCAGTTGAATAATTCATATTCTTTATTTCATCATCAATAGTAGTTTATCTATGCATTGGACTATATCAGATAATCATAATAAGCTTTGTAGTTACTTATTTTGATTTTTATCAAACTTTGGTAGTTATTCATAATGTTGTCCTAAAGTAGTTTAGATTGGAGTGGATTATTGATTTCATGGATATTATATGTATGCTTTTATCTCATGGATGAGGAAAGTTGGCTAAATTTTTAGCATGATAGTATTTCTATGATGCAATATTAAAAATTGTAGGTATGTTTTGATAATGTGATTATTTGAATTTTGGTTACACTAGAGGTTTAAAAATATGTCATGCATGACAGAATTGGTATCAGAGCCTAAGGATAGAGTTAGGGCATACCTAGGCATATTAAGTTAAAAAAGGTTAGGATTGAAAAATCTAAGAATAAATATGTGATAAGATTGAATCTAATTTTTCCTTGTATAACTTAAGTTTGACATTTTTCTTGGTAGGATGGTTAAGACCCATATTGTTTTTTTGAGAAGTCTAGTGAGTAGTGAGCTATCCAATGAGAACCGAAGGTTAATCACCTTACTATAGGTAAGACATCCTAAGCATAGCCTAAGCCTAAGGGGAGCACTAGTTGGAAACTTTTATGTGATTGAGACTATGGGTTTTTGTGGGAACCATTGATCCTATAGCTATACATGATTGGTTAGCTCATATATAAGAGCTTTTTTATGCATTGGGGTGTCTAATTGAGTGGAGAGTCACACTTATTATTTTGGTTTTGCATGGTGAGGTAGCTACTTGGTGGAGATACCATCATTAAACTATGTTCGAGGGTACCCCAAATGGTGACATACCATGGGATGCATTTGTGACTACTTCTAGAGTTTACTTTCCACTAGAATCTACTAAGGCTTAAATCAAGAGATTTAAACCATCTCAGATGTTCTACAAATTAAGCATCCTAATTTATATATCTCACAAGATATGCCTTAGAATTAATCACATTAGATGGGCATCGATGTGAGGTTTTAATGAAGGGACTTAAACCCTTCTTATAGAGACATTTGGTGGTCATGCATTTCACTAGATAAAAAGATTTGGTAAAGGCTTCCTAACTATTATGTAGGTGGAGCACCAGATCATTGCAACTTGTAATGTCAGAAGTATAGAAAAAGTTTTAAGGTTTTCCAAAAAAAAGAAAAAGGTAGATTTCAAGGCAAGTGGCAAAAACAACTAAATAAATTGAATATACTCCTATTCAAGTCCATCCTCTTAATGAATAGTAAAGGGACTAGCATAAAGAACAAACTTAATGATGTAGATGCTATGAAGGAAGGCAGCATGATGGTTATAACTTTATAGAAAATGTATACTTTAATTTTGCTATAATTGGGACATAGAAAGAAAAATTGCTTTGAGGGGCCAAGGAATATGCAAAGTATTGGATAAGTAGAAGCCATTTCATAAGGACAATAATAGATATATGCTCTCACATAGGAATAGGTAGCAGAGGCACATGATGTGACCACTAATACACTTTTAGTTTGTGACACTAGATTTTTGTTCTTTCCTATACTAGTTCATCACACTCTTTTATATTTAACTTTGCTAAGATGAAGATTAAGGATAACATAGGTCTATTACAATCATCATTCATGTTGAGATTATCATCCAGAGAAGAAATCCATGCAGGCATGTAGTTCTTAATGATATTGTCACACTAAGCCATTAATTAGATAAGCTCTTTTGTGTTCTTATTATGGAGTTTGATATTATATCAGGCATGTACTGGGTGGTTCAGCATAGAGTGGTGATTGATTACTAAGAAAATAAGCTCTAAATTAAGGCATTTTACATAGTTAACTTGGTTTATTTTATAAATAATAAGTAGATACCCATGACATTAGCACTTTAGGCTATGAAGCTGGTTCAGAGGGGTAGTGTGACCTAGTTAGCCTTTATAATTGATACACAAAAGAATTTTCTATCACTATAAGATATCCTAATCATGTAATATTATCCTAACATATTTCTTAATATGCTTTTAGGATTACCTCTAAAGTGTGAGATTGAGTTCCCTATAAACTTCTAGTTATGAGTAGTATATATTGCAAAAGTACATTATCTATGGCTCTGACTGAGTTGTAAGAACTCTAAGCCCAACTATGGAATTTATTGGGCAAGGGGTTGATTAGGTCCAATGTTTTTCCCTTGTGAGCCTTTATTCTTTTTATTAAAAAGAGAGATTGAACTCCACAAATGTGTGTGGATTACTTGAAATTAAGTAAAGTAATAATAAAGAAATGGTATTCATTAACTCATATTGGTGCTTCACTTGATCAACTATTGGGAACATCAACCTTCTCTAAAATTCATCTTCAATTAGGATATCATCAGATATGAATCCAATTGAGGGAATTCCTAAAATAGTCTTTAATACTTATTATAGACATTATGAGCTCACTAACTTGTCATTTGGGTTATCCAATGTTTGCATAGTATTCATGGATCTTATGAATTAGACCTTCCAACCATATCTCAATCATTTTGTAATAATGTCCATAGATGATATATTGGTGAATTCCAAAAACTTATAGCTTTAGGTAGAGCATATCTAAATAGTATTTGAGTCACTTAGAATAAAGAAACTTTATGCAAAATTCTGGAAGTGTCCTTTTTAGATAAGTTCAATGGCTTTTCTTGAACATGTTAGTGTAGATGGAGTTTTGGTGGACCTAAACAAAAAATGAGCAATCACTGAATGATAAAGACCCACTTTGGTGATAGAGCTCCATTGTTTTTTATGACTTGTGGGATTTTACCACAAGTTCATGCCTTATTGTTTCACAATTATAGCATCACTTACTCATTTAACAAAGAAAGGGGAAGTTTTCTTGTGGTTGACTAGCGTGAATAAAGCTTCATCGAGTTGAAAGAAAGGAAAGTCATATTAGGTATACATAGATGTGCCACTTGTTGGATTGATGATTATACTTATGTAAGAGGAATGAATTATGGCTTATGCATTTAGGTATACATAGATGTACTTGACTCATGACTTGGAGTTTGCATCTATAGTATTTGCCCTAAAACTTGGAACCATTATTTATTTAGGGTTCCAATTAAGCTATATACCTCTCATAAAAATCTTAAATTTATTCTCACTCAAAGGAAATTGAATTAGGCCAACAATACTAGTTAGAAATTATTAAAGATTATGACTTAAAAATAAAATATTGTATGGGAAAAGCCAATTTAGTAGTTGATACTTTCAATAGAGATTTGATCCTTAAATCCATGGTTGCTTACAAATGAGAGATAAAGGGTGAGTTTGAATTTAGTTAGAATTAAGAATACATGGTAATGCAATATTTATAGCTTGATTCAACTCATTTATTATCCATGTTGATTTAGTGAATGAATTATATCAAGGATCCAAAGAGTTTAACTAAAACTACTCAAGTATAAACCGAGACTTCAAATATTTCTTTAAGGGATGATGTATTGACCTATCGTGGTCGATGGTGTGTTCCTCAAGATTAAGAGTTCAAGAATAATATCTTAAAAGAGGCTAATGATTTGTAAGCTAGTGATACACTTAGAGGAGACTAAAATGTATAGAAACCTTAGAATTTATTTTTGGTAAAGGAGGTTAAAGAAATTTGTGGACACTAATGTTCAAAAATGTCAAATTTGTTAAAACATAAAAGCAAAATATCAAATGCCTAGTGGTTTGCTCCAAATTTTGACCATACTAGAGTGGATATATAAAGAAGTTACTATGGATTTTATTTTAGGTCTACTTAAGACTACACATGGTTATGATATGACTATGGTTGTGGTGGTTTGATTGACTAAACCATCTCATTTACTAGTAGAAAGAAAGACCAATTCAATAGGTATGTTAACTAATTTATATGTTCAATAGATAGTATGACAATAGGTAGTACCTAAAGTAATTATTTTTTATAAAGATGCAAATTTTACTTGTTTTGGAGCCATGTACATTGTGCCTTATGTATGATCTTGAAATTTAGCACTACTTTTCACCCTCAAATAGATGTTCAAATTAAGAAGGCTATTTAGACCTTAGAGGATATCTTAAGACTAATCATATAGTCTTAGTCCACTGACTAATTAAACAATTACCACTAGTAAAATTTTTATATAATAATAACTATAAGTCAATAATAGGCATGATTCCATATGAGGCACTTTTTTGTTATATTGGAGTAATGATGACACTAGCTAGACATTTGGATCTCAAATTATTGAGGAGACTATAAAGGAGATGCAGGTTTTGTGAAGGAAAACAAGTAGTTTAATATTGTCAAAAGAAAGATTTGATAGTAAACTTAGACCTATTAATTTTAGAGTTGTTGATTAGCCTTTCTTAAAGTTTGAGCAATGTGTGCATTACTTAAATTCAAGAAAACTTCTAAATTATGGCTCAAATACATTGAACACTTCTTATTTTAGAGAAAATTAGGCTAGTTACCTACAAACTAAGGTTACCCAAGAGGTTGATAAGAATAAATGTTATTTTCCATGTGTCTAGTTTAAACAAATACATTCAAAACCAATCACACATTCTTCAGAGGAAGCTTAAGGATCTTTAGATGTAGTGATATGCATCATACCAAGAGCTACCAATGCCTATTATAGAGTTTGGTGCTAAGAAATTAAAAATAAGAAATTTCTTATGGTTAAGCTCCTCTAATAGGATCTAGAAGTTCATGAAGTCATTTTCTAAAGTTGATTCTGAAATGCACAACAATTGGTTGGAAATATTTTTTGACTTTTGAGGTTAAAATGCAAATTAAGGTGGGGAAAATGTTATACCAAACTTTCTTGGCCATATTATTGCAAATTAATTGATCAAGTTATGTTCTTTCTTGTGAATCAAAATTTGAAATTTGAATATGTTTTAATCTTTAATTAGTTAAATTAAATTTTGAATTTAAATTTGAAATTCTAGAATTGGAACTATAGTGAAATAAAAAGACCCGAGTTGCACCACATGAGTCTTGATTAGGCTTAATGCTTTAAAATGAGGATGTAATTTTATTAAAATTATCTCTTATCCTTATTCTTATCGAACCATGAATGCATAAAAGTTATGGCTAGGATTCCTAAAAATTAGGAGTTGGTGGTTGAATATAAGAGGAATATATATATATATATATATATATATATATATATATATATATATATATATATATATATATATATATAATGTTTTTAGTAATATTTTAAGAAAAAGTAAATATATAAGAATGAAGAAAAACTTTTAAATATCTATTAGCCATATTTTTCTTGGATTCCTAAATTTTAAAAGTTTGATTTGGCCAATCAAAATGGGGTAATTTAAAAGAGGGCTAATTTAAAAGTATGAACTAAACCAAATCTGATTTATCTTAAAGTATATCCTTTTTTCAAGGTGGTGTGGTTGAGGCTATATAAACCCTCATGATGTGCTTGTAAGGGAGGGGAATTTGAAGAGGTCAACCAAAAGGATACCAAGGAGAAATGAAAGATAAGCCATGAGGAAGAAGGAGAGATCAAGCTTTAAAGAAGGGAAAGATCTAAGGCAAAGTCCTCTACATGGTTCTTCTAGGTACGATAAAACTTGAGTTTATACAATAAATTTAGCTAAGATTTAAGGAAAATTAAAAAGGAATTACTTTGCTAAGATGCATGTAAAAAATTGGAAAATTGATAAATTTTTATTCATCTTCATGGTACTTTCTCAGGAAGAAGGATGATAAATAAGTGGGTCAGTTATCAACCTTTTTCATACAATGTTTATATTGGAACCATGCTAAAAATGTATATAAATATTTTCCCCATGAATGCAAAGTAAAGTCCATGATCATATGTTGCTTATTTGGCTTTGGCTATAGATCTAAGAATAGCAATTTGTTGATGCAAATGCTTCTTAATTGATACATGACCTTTGTGAAATAAGCAAAAAACAAGAAAATTTCTATGTCATGTTGGTGGACTAGGCATGTAAGAATTAAGCATAGGTTATCATGATAAATGTTGGAAAATTGTTAAACTATAGGCAACAAATTTTGTTGAATTAAATTCTCATAACCTATACAAGATAGTCTTGTTTTATTATTATATTTTTTAAAAAGTTAAGATTCCTAGTAAAATAATTATTCTTTCTAAGAAGAATGGATGTATGATGAGGTAGAATGCAATGTTCACTTATTTCATGTTTGGACAAAGAGTTTCATGACATGATAAACTAAGAAATGGGTGGAACCAAGACTTGATCCCATGTTTTCTCATATGAATTTATGTGTTTGAAAAGCATATTTGAAGTGAGGCATTATGGTTGTGTTTCAAATTATCTACAATTTTAGTTGATAACTTAACAAAATAGAAATATGAGCTTTATTATCAAACCTTAAATGGAAAATGTATAATCAGCAAAGTGATTTTGTTTGCACCATAGGTTAAGTCATAAACCATTGAAGGACACCTAGAAATAAAGTCAAAACTCTAGATAATATTATTTCCAAGCATTCTTTTTTCTCAAGTTTGCTTAGGAAGCATGGAAGCATGGCTTGGCTAAGTCATTGGAACCATGGGTTCAACCCTAATAGAACTAAGATAGCTTCTAAGGTATATTTTTCCCTTGTAATTCAAAAACTTTGAGGGCTTTGTTTTAGGCCATAGAAGGAGGCTAAGTTGAGTTGGGATATGATTGAAAACCATAGATTTGTTATGACTAGAAATGTTAAAGTTGAGGTTTGACCTTGAGGTGAAGGTTTTTTGCATAATTCATAATCCTTAATAGAGTTGAATTAGGAATTTAAGGTGCTTGGATATGACCATTTAATATATGGTTAGCAATGGAAGTAAACTCAAAGACCTAAAAATAATTTATGGTAATCAAACTTATAAAGTAAGGTACTAGTTAATGAACTTTTATACACATTATAAATTAAGCTTTAGTTAGATAAGCTCTCAACCAAGACCTAGAAAGAATGTAAAAGAGCTTGGCATAATCTTAGGAATGTACTAGGTTTAGCCAAGGATACAATAAGGTAATGAGTCATCCTATGTAAGCTCTTAGACCATGTGTTGACAGCCTAGATGTAGATCTAGGGGATGTTTAATGGCTTAAAAAAAGACTTAAGATGAGTATAATGACTTGGGGGTATAAGGGTCAATAATAATACTTGTATGAACCTAGACTTAGTTTTAATAAAAGTAGACTAAATATGGAACCTAAAAGTAAAAGCTAAGGCTTTAATGAATACTAAAGTTAATCTAAATAGATAAGGTTCTAAACAAAATTAGGGAAACACTAAAGTAATTAAAGCACCTTAAATTAAGATTTAGTTACTAATTAATATTAATTAAGATTTAGTGGGATCCTAAACTAATCAAATATATTGGACCCTTGACTATACAAGATTGCTCAAGAGATAGACTAATAAGGTATTGATTTGTCTATGAAGTTTTCTTATCTCAAACCCTCGTCAGTTGACCTTCTTTGTAGAGTGGTAACAGTGGAAGTGAAAGTATAACAATAACAAGGAGTAAAAAAAGGAGTTGAAGAAATGGGTTTTTGCTATAAAAAGATCGAATTCTCTAAGAAGATTTCCTTCAAGAAGTTCTTTAATTTACAAAGTTTTGAAGACTTTTGAAGTCTTGATTTCTATAAGTTTTGACTTTCTTTATGCATCTTCTTAACTTTTTTATATGAAGGTTTAGATATAATATTTAATTATAAAATAAAAAATAGGTTATTTTGGCCAAAAATATAAAAATTTCCCAAATTCTACAAAATTTACTTAATATGTGTCTGTTCACGTGTGTACATTATCACCTTGCCCCCATGTGCTCGTGTGAATAGGGTTATCCACAAGAATGGGTACTATTCTTGTGCATCGACAACCCTCTGCATATGTGTTCACTGTGATGGTCTAATAGGTGTGTCTACCATTTGTGCATGAAACATGCATGCAGTAGGTGGCCATTAGAACACACATACACTCGATTTGCATGATCATGCATGCTTAGCCCACTATACTCTTTTGCATTTTCTTTCACACCTTTACATGTGCATTTGTCCAATGCATGATCCTATGTGGTTGTAGTGAGTCTTTGCATGTAACCTAAAGTGTGGCTCTTTTTGCTTCATGCTATGTCAACAATTTTCATAGTTTTGTCTCCTTTTTCACCAATTTTTTATTCAATGTTCTTAGAAGTGATATCCTAGTCAAGTATTCTATTCCCTTGACTTTGAGGTTATTACATGTGGATGGTTAAGCCTGTAGGAGGAGTGCTAGATAGTGTGGTAAGAACTTTCAAGACTAATTAAGATCCATTATATAAATTGTCCTAAGAGAGAACAAATGCACATTTAGTCCCATAAGGAATTACATGTTTTTCTATGTTGTGTATGAGAGTAAATATGATTATTGAGGACTCTTAAAACCTTATTGGGTTGGCCCTTATGACCCAAATTATCTTGTTGAGTGTTAAATGATGTGATATGATAAGAATGTTAGGTTTTGTCATGATTCTCTTGAATAAGAGAGTGTATTAGATTAAAGAGGGACTTTAAGAATCTAGTTAAGAATATTATAAGGATATATATATATATAGTTGGTAGATGGTGTTGTTTTATGGTAGATAATAACTGATTCCACTCATTTAAATAATTTAATCAATACTTAAATACATACTTATGGAGTATTACATGTTAATTTTATAGTATGATACAAGGATTACTTATTGAGCCTTCTAACTTATGCCCTTATATTTTTGTAAGGTTAGGGACCTATGAGTTGTGTAAGAGTCAAGCTAAAGATTGTCATAATTAGCACAACAATTTGATGTTTCATCTTCTTTATTTTATCATTAGTAATTATAGATTTGATAGTTATTTGTCATCAATTTTATTATATTCTTTTTAGACTTTGTAATTACTTATTATGCTTCTCATTGATCTTTGGTAGTTATTCATAGTGTTCTCTCATATTAGATTAGATTTCATTGATTTATTTATTTTGTGGATATTTTATTTATACTTTGTCCTATGGATGAGGAGGCTTTGATAGATTTATAGCACGATAGCATTTGTATGATACTATATTATAAATTTTAAGTACCTTTTTATGACATAATTATTTAGATTTTTGCTATAATCATAGTTTTATAAAAACTATATTAGAGTAACGAGTTTTTCTCTATAAGATTACATCTTACAATATTTTTTTGAGAGCTTAGCTTATGATCAAAATAATTATCATGTAGTGTTAATCCATTTGAACTATAAATGTGAACTTCAATACACTCACACAATCTATATGATTATCTAATAACATGTATACATAACTTAAGCATTGAACTAATAATTAGCATCATACAATGTGAAGACACTTCTCATACATGTACAATAAGCCATTTAGAATCATTTTCACTTATCATATCATTGAAACATTTGGGACAATCAGAGTACTTTGCTCATCATCCTAATATGAAAGCTACAACATACTAATTTTATCGATTAGTTTTATATGTAATGGAAAGTTCTAATCATTTTAGGAACTAAATAATGCCATTAGACCAACCTTAAACTACAAGAAATTGATCAAGGGAATAAAAAGGAATGTTTTCAACTTAGATCATGCTAATGATTCTATTATTTCACCTTTATAAGATTGGCTTCTTGAGCATGCTTTAAAGATAAGTCCTTAGTAGCTTTGTAGATTTTTATGCTACATTATACTTTCAATCTTCACTTCTTTCCATAGTTTTTCACTTTTTTAACATCTTAACAAGAATCCTTGATATTGTGTTACTCATGCATTTCTTGGTTATAAGATTAATATATGAATACTTGCTCTTAATGCTCTTGTAACCCTTATCATTTTCTATTATATTGCTTGTTATTATGTGGTTGTTGTTGGCTTGTTCTTGTATGCATAGTAGAGCTGTTGTTTGATCATTGTGTAATCAAATTACTATGATGGTTTAGCCTACCATCCTACACATGAAATGCATTTATTAGTGAAGCCTGGTAAGGCCAAAAGATGTGCACATAGATTAGGGATTGGAGGTTGAACCACTTGAAATCATCGTACATTTTATTTACTTGTTCATACTTGCTTTTTGCATGCTCCATTCAACATTATTTTCTTTGTAAGTTGAACAAAAGGTTTTGAAAAGTTTAAACCTACTGATTTGAGTTGTGTTTACTTTCTTTACAAAAGAGTAAACAATCATAATTTACCCCCACTCTTGTATTTGGCAAGTCTCTTTCACCATCAAGTTTATGAATGCAATTAGCATTTTTGTAAATCCAAAGGATAAAACTAAAACTTCATAATGCCATACCTTATTTTAATGGTTGTTTTAAGAATATATTTATTATGTATTTCTAAATTGTTGAGCCCTTTGCCCATATATGAATTTTCTAGTAACAACAAAACAATTCTTTTATGCACTAACTTTTCCTTCAAGAGTTTTTGGATCCTACATATCTTGATTAACTAAGTTAGCTATATAGAGATCTATGTCTTTAACTAAAATGGCTTAATCACAAATGTTCTAAGAATTAAGCATAAAGCTTGAGCATACTTAGAAAGGTATTATGAAGTCCTTTTTTTAGTGCCTAAAATCCATGACAATGCTCTTGGGTAACTAGGTAAATGGTTGAGATTTTGTGTGCATGAAATAAAAGCTTTACAAAGTATTATTCCATACAACTCATCACAATTGGTTAGCTTAATGCATACATTCACTTATGCTTTCCTACTTATATACTTTCCTTGATTAAGTCTAAAAAATGATAATTATATTCACAAAGCATTATACTTTGAATGCTTAACCTTAAAAATTTGTAAAATTGAATATAACATATGGTTTATCGATGTTAACATAATGTATGTTTTGTTTAATTAAGTTAGTAAGCAAGTGAGCAAATGATATGCTTAATGTAAATATGTAACTGAAGTTTTTCTTATGATATGTTAATATTAATATGTAATATGTTTAGTTCAATTATTGCACATGTACAAGTCCTTACAACCTATAAATATGATAAAAAAGCACATTAAATTAATGTAAAAATAATTTTGAAATGATATTCAACTTTTCTCAATGCTATTACTTGATAAAAGGTTAAGAAATGAATGTAAGTTGTTTTGCCTTGGTTATGTAGTGCTACTTTAGCCAAATCTTGAATAATGTGGAGATATTAAAATTTATAAACCCTTAATTGATTTACAATTATTCATTGGCCATTACTACATGTTTGGACCACTTTCAAAGCTTTTTATAAAGGTTGTTCTAAATACTTCTAATGATTCCTTAATGGCTATATTAAAAAATTTTAGATTAGTCAAACTAGCCATTACTTATGAAAATAAACTTACATTAACAAAAATGTGAAATATATTAGGCTTAAAATCTACTAGTTGTACCAAATGTAAGATATGGGACATAAGGGACTGAACCACCATCTACTAATCATTCTTTTGTAATAAAAATTTGAAGTTTACCTTCCCCTTCTGAAGCCAACGAACCTTTGCATTTTGAGTAGTCAAAGAGAAGCTCAAAGCTTTGAGATTGATGAGATTCCTTATCTAGGCTTTCTCTTTTCCATCCTTGAGCTTTACCTCTCTTCTATAGTACTTAAATCCAAAGAAATTAAATATATTATATGTTAAAATTCATGTAGTGTACATAATACTTGAGTTTCAAGTATTACTATTATCAAATAAGTGGTATAAGAACCAAGGTTTCAAAAATCTACCCCTTCTAATGATGACAAAACAATTGAGAAAAGGTTGAAAATGAAAGAATACTAAACAAGCAAGAATACACCAATGCTCCCCCTTAAGGTTAGCACTTGAAACAATTGAATCTAATAAGAGATGCAATGATAAAAGTTCTCATTTCACACATGTTCTCTCCCCCATTATGTCATGCATCAAAGAATAACACAAGGGACACTGATCTAGCAAACCTAAGAATTCACATTTAAACTCAAGAACAAATATGTTAATAAGATAGTGAATAACAAATACACATAATAAGAAATAAAATTATAATAAGTCAGCAAGCTAAGTAAAATGTCATAAAAATTAAGCTAGGTGTACAATCAATGCTATAGTAATTATAAAATTAAGCCAAAAAATAATAAATTCAGATTGGATTTTTGCATAAGAAAACAAAACTATAACCAAGATGATGATTGTGTTTAATTAAGCACACAAAATTGGTTAAAATAACATTACAACAAAGAACTTCTAGCCATTGACCAACTCCCCAAGAGTAAGTGAAATCTATGTTGGAGCATATCATTAGTAGCCTCCTCTTAGAATTTGAATTCATCCATGATGTTTCTCCCTAAGTTTGTATTCATGCAAAAGTTTGGCATAGTGGAGATACCAAACATGACATAATAACTATAGGTAAACTCAAAAATAAAAATTAAAACCACAAGTAACTAGAGCATTTAGTGCAAATAATAAAAAATTTTAATTGCAAAATATATTTAAAAATGTGTCTCAGTCTTTCTGTCATGAATTTTCAAATTTGTTGATTAATGTTGAAATTGAACTAGAGATGAGATCAAAACGTTTATGAGCTACTCTCTCCAAGATAAAAAAACCTTTCCTCAAAATTTCCATACTCTGCATTCTTGTGAGATTCTAAAGTGTTCATACTTAAGAGTAGAATGCCATATGAATTACTTGAAATAGATGCTCTTATTGAAGAATGTGAAGGCTATTGTGGTTCATGTTGAGAAGTAGCTATAACAAAAGGTCTAGTTGCATCATATTTCTTGATGGCTAGTTAACCCTCATGCATTTTTGCTTCCTCACCTTACATAAAATGTGTTTACATAAAGTATTGTACTCTTTTTCGTGCACACTTAATTGCTCCTAGAATGTAATCCATATCATTAGGTCTAATTTGATATTTATAGCTTATGATGGGTGTAATGATTTGTCCATAGGATAGATTGATTCCCTCTTTGTAGTTTGGGTTGCTTATTACCAGTGTCTTATTTATCAAATTAAACATTGTTTTAGCATGTTGAAATTTTCATTAGGGAATGATAGATGCCAAGTGATAACAAAAGGAGTGGTGTATTGTCTATCACTACCCTTGAGCATAATAATGCACCTAAAGAAATGTTGAACTACATGAGCTCATGGGGTCTGATACTTTGCTTCTTGAACATGAGTATTCTTTTAAGAAAGTCCAATTACATTGTTTACCTCCATTAAATAAAATAAAAGCATTTTCATAATTAAGACAATATTTGGACTAGAAGCAAGAATTTTAAAAAAGTCAAAGAGGTCACTTTTAGTGCTCTCTACCTTAGCTTGACATATATAAGATTTAGCCACAATAAAGTCCTTAGTTATCTCTAAGTTGGAATACAAGTATTTGGTCATTTTGTTATTGAATAGATGTCAAACTCACAACACTTCTTCTAAGTCAGTTTGATAGAAATAAAACAACATAGGATTATTTTTTTCATGAATTCTAGCTATGTTGTTATAAGCTTTGGAACATTTATCCCACAAACCTTTATTTGTTCAAAAGCCTCCACATCATCCATATTCTAAAACAAAGACTCATAAAATTCATAACTAGTTGATTCTTAGGTTTCATAAGTGCTTATTTCTTGGTTCATGTTATTTTGTTCATGTTGACAAAGTCAATGTTACTATGTGATCACAAGAACAATTGTGTTTGAAGACCTAAGCTACGTATAAAAATCCATTGGGCTTAAGAAAGCTTACCTAAATCAACATGTTGTAGAAGCCTCATTGAAATGAATGCAAAGATTGAATAGTGATGAAGATAATCCACTCCAAAAAAGGCACTCTTAGCAATCAAAACACACTTGGAGTTGATCATACTAAGAATCACCAAAAAACATTATCTAGATAATTTGTCATCTTGTTTTTGTGCTTCATTGATTTTTTTGGGTGGAATATCCTACCTAATAATGCTATTTATATTGAAGGAAGTCATAGCTACTGATATAACCATTGTATAAGGATGATTAGATGATCATGCATGTTTGAATGAAATCTCACTAGTCAACTACCTTAGAAGCATTAGTCATAATGTTATTATTTTAACTTCATATAGGTCTAATTATCACATAACATGTATTATTGATTACTTTATTCAACTTTCTAATTTAATAAAGTTATCATACTCCTCTAACATCAAGACAATCTTTTCTTACATTGTTTATATTTGGACTATAAAGCTATTGTACCAAGCCGACTTAAGTTTTACTTACACAAGCAACTATTGAAGTGTCATATGTGTATGATGACCTAATCACATACATTCAATCAGTATAATTTTTTAATAGAGATATTTCAAGACAAAATCGATCCTTACTAATAAAAAGATAGGGTATTACCTATTTTTTAAAAAGTTGTTTATTTCTTCTAGAAGCTTTTTCAATTATGATTATTATTGTAAGGTAAAGAGATGAGTAGGTTAAGTATGTAAAAACTATGAATAGAAAGCACATAGAATTTTTTGAGTGGGTCAATCAAACCTGTTCTTACATCCACCCACAATGAACCTAGCTAAACTTCAACAAACAAACCAGTATTTTTGCCAGTCAATAGGGGTAAAACTTACAAGACTACTCTCTTTTAACAAAAACAATAAGGGTAAACCTTATAAAAGATAGTTCAAATTAGCCTTATAATATATTACAAATAATTAAAGATGCAAGTGGAAATTCAATCAAATAGAAGGATTTAATTGCTAAACAAGCAATGGTCTACTTCACTTTCTCCTTATTTGTGTCCTCTGTAGGTAGAATGGCAAGGTGTTATGCTCTATCCATCTCCTAGTCTTGTTGGTAAATAATCAAATGATAATTCAGCTAACCACCAAGGATGAAATACAACAAATTATTTTTCAAATGGAATCTTCAAGTGCCCAAGGAGTAGATGGGTTAAATAGATTCTTTTAAAAGCACTATTAGTCTATTAGTTTGGATAATTTTTATGAAGCTATTCATGACTTTCTTATTAGCAAGCCATTACTTAGAGGATTCATTAATGCTAATATAATCTTAATTCTCAAAATTGATTACCCAATATCATTTGATGATTTCAAATTAATTTGCATTTGTAGCTATTATTTGTCATTGGTGGTAAGAATACGATACTTCTTTTCTTCTCTTAACTTAATGAAGTAGTTAGAGTT
Organism: Vanilla planifolia; assembly: GCA_023846275.1. NCBI lineage: Eukaryota > Viridiplantae > Streptophyta > Magnoliopsida > Asparagales > Orchidaceae > Vanilla > Vanilla planifolia. The sequence goes on along the minus strand of CM043867.1, from coordinate 25,180,834 downwards.
TTTAAGGAAAGGTAAAACACTAAAAATAATGTACTAAGGCAAGAACTAGTTGATGAGAACAATTGTACTAAATAGATTTAACAATTATATTATCAAATTGGACATTAAGAATGCATTCAATAGTATATCCATTAATCTAATAATGAGCATATACAATAAAAGCTATCTATCAATTGCTCTTAATGAGAATATTGGCTTCTTTCAACCTTCCCATAGGCTTAAGCAAGGCAACCCTTTATCACCATTATTGTTCCTTAGCACAAGAAGATGGTTGGCTAGAAGAAAAATTGCTCTCTATAAGAGGTAAGCTAGTGGTTGTCAAGTATGTTCTTCAATCAATCTTACTCTATCTCTAATGATGTTTTGTCCTCCTCATAAGGTAATAAAACATAGCTAAAATTGTGATGAATGGTTCCCTTTGGGGGAACTATGATCAAGCACCATTAGGTTAGTTGGAAAAAGATTAGCTTCCCTTAGGAAGAAAAAGGATTATGAGTCAAGAAATTGGAGAAACTCAAGGAAGCATATAGTGTGAACTTTATTGGAAGCTCCATGCCTCAAATTCACTTTGGAAAAGATACGTGAGAGACAAAGTACATCACCAAAAAATGTGGTAGAGCAATCTCTTCAATATAGAATCTTATATAAAAAATCATGGAAAAAAATAAACACTAATGGTTGCAAGCCCTAGTCTCTCACCAATGGTGAAACATTCATTATTAATTCAGTTGTGGAACAATTCATAAGTAAAAGCATTATTTAGATGTCATGCAAAATAATTTGGAGGAATTTCCAACCTCCAAATTTTCCTTACTAATTGGAGGATCCTAAAGACTTTTTTCCTTTTCTTGATACCTTGAAGAAGCTAAAGCTTTAATTTCTTAACAAATGCCCTTTTTGTACTTGTGGTGACTCTAAAATTCATGCTTTTGTGGATATCCTTGGCCTACATATCCAATAATGCATCATTCATCAAACACATCATCACTAATAGAATTGCAACCTCATAAACACTATAGATATTAAGGTATCAATTTCCTTTCAATCCCTAAATTTTTGGATTATCTAGAAAGTTCATAATTCGAAATTGTATGATGAGAAAATAATCCTAATGACTACCCTATTTCATAAGGGTCAGCACATCAGTTATCCTATTTTTAATTGTAATCCAATTATGCAAAAATGCTCACTAAATCTACAAAAGGGAAATTCATACTAGTTATATGTGGTGGAGTTATTAGAGATCATTATAGTAAAGCTATCAAAGCCTTCTTAATATACATAGAGTGTAAACAAATATTAAAGATGAAGCCATGGATATACTATTTGGTTTAAATTTGAGCATCTATTTAGGCTTACAAAATATCATTCTAGATTGAAACAATCAATAAATTCTTTTTTATGTCAATTCAGTTCTACCATATATTCAAAGAATAAAATGTCACTACCCTTCAATTAACTTGATTAGCCAGTAGTTGTCTTCATACTAATGTACTTGATGCACAAAAAATTAGAAAAGTTTATAAAACCCTAATTAAGCTCAAAGGAGAGAGATGCCCATATATATGTATAAAGATTATAGAGAAAGTTGTTCAATTCATTCTTTCTTAATCAATTGGATGAACTATCTTCACATGGTCCTCAAAGAAGATAAGAGTCAGTGGATGTATCTACCAAATATAGCCACCTTAAAGTCTACAATTGTCCCCTTTGATTAGATGTATGATTACTTTCTACAAGTTCATCTTTTGGGTACTTCTATGGCTTTGTTTGGACACATCATGCTTCCATTGTAACTAAGTGTCATATAGATATGATTATTCAATAACAAAACAATAATGCACATTGGTCACTTCCTCATCATAAAAATACCATATTCATTTTCATATAGTCTAATACCTTACTACACATTAAGATTGTTGTTGTTAGTGTATGTTACCTAGCACTAATTAATCAAATATTTTTTATTTGCTTTTAATTTGTTTTAATGTCATTCAAATATGATAATACATTACTATATTGATTAGATTATTTAGATAAGGCACAATTACTTGGTGTTGTACATTCTTTAATCAGCTAGTTTGATGTTTCACCAAACTACTCTCAAATTGTACGTTGTGATGGTACCACACATATTGTACATCATTTCTTCAAAACATGGCTAGTCATTGATCTCTTCTATGCACATCAACAATTTTAGTACATCAAGAAAGTAGAATTAATCAAGGCCACTACGTCTAGGTATCACTCTTAATAAAAGCCATCGATAGCATCAGTCATATTGGAACTTTAGTGGAACTCTCCAAATCGCTCAATCATGCTAATTTCTACTAATTAGCAAATGAAATTATTCCAAATTAGCACATTGAAAGCAAAATCAAGCTTAACCATACACTAATACTCAATAGAAAACTCTATTGGTTAGGAATTTATCCCAATTGATAAGACAAGTATCATGTAAGAAATTTTGTCAAAAAAGCTAGCACTTAACATGATTATGCTCACTAAAACACTATGCCATACCCTTGAAGGAATTAGATGACAAGATGGCAAAAAACTAAATGTTGTAGAAATATATTACCAATACTATGATAGCTTAAAAAAATCTTGTGAACTATTAAACACATTGAGATATGATTATAGCAATATAAAAGATCCTCCTTTTCATTAAGTGTAGCCCATAGTTTGTGATTTATCTTTTCTATTTGCAAAGTTGATTTTACAATTAGACCATCTTCACATCCACACTAATTTCCCCTTCTATTTATAGTAATCAATAAGTTATTCCCAAATAAAGGAGTTCTAACAACTATATTTATATTTCCAAAATAATTGAAATAGTTGTTACAAGATTTGACAATGTATCATATAAGTATGATTATTGGATCATCAAAAGGTGATAGATAAGAAGAATTGAACACCTCTTACTAAGTGTTTGTCTTATTGATGTACTTACATGAAATGCAAAGTACAAGTCATAAAAATACCATCATACTCTATGACGATCATTCAACTCATGTTATTACAAGTTATTAAGACATTATGATATACAATCATAGTGATTGTACTAGTGCGATTTAATCTAGGAAAGTCATATGCGTCTATCAAGTGGATTGATTATTTTAATTATTTATTTAACTAGGTGCTAACCTTTAGCTTTTTCTTATTCGATGCTCATTGTGTTGTTGTGAATTGTTATATACTTATTTTAATAATATGATATGTACATCTTAACTACATGGCCTATCTTAGAACCTCTTTTACTTAAGTGTTTGGAAGAGTCAAAAGATTATACAAATACAAATCATAGTTTGTAGGTTTATAATGCACATGAAGGCATCACTAAGCCAAACATGATTCTTCAGTTCAATTTGCATACACATCATATATATATGATCATGCCAACATACCCATATGACATATGAACACTTCTGTTTCTTCTATGAAATAATGAGAACATATGATAATGAAGCAACACTTTGAACTATATGATATGTATAACTATAAAACTAGTAAAGTAAACATGGAAATTGTACACAACTGATGTAGGGTTTAACATGAAAAAACTAGGCTAAGTTTGAATAGATGACGAGTCTTACCATTGTGATGAGAAAATCTTAATTATACAAAATGCAAGTTTAACTTTTTATGACCTGTGGCAATGTAGAAATAATGGCATATACAAGTATGATGAAAGACAAAGTATTGTATGATATGCATGCAGATTAAGATCTAGGTTTGTGTTAACATGACTTTGATACTCATTTTTATTATCATTAATCCTACAGTGATTCTCACTCTTTAGGAATAATGTTTTTAGAAATGCTTAGCCAATTGTGTGTTATTGACTTATGTAAAGATATGTGAAGCATCTAACCAATGCATGATATGCAACCATATGTGCCACATAATGAACAAGTTTTACCATTAAAAAGTCCTAACCAATGTAGTGTTTTAGATGAACTCTAGATGTGTATCCAATCCACCAAGAGTTGAGATGGCTCCAATAATTTGAAGTTAAGCTGAGCTTAAACAATGTGACCAAGATGTCATAATGATTTTTTCTTGTGGAACACTTCATGAATCAAGTAGTCAAGTTTTAAACTAGATTATCAAAATCTAAAAATTGCTTAAAAATAGAAGTTATATAAATAACATGATAGTTTTGTAGTCATCAAACAAGTGGTGCAACATATAAGCATGGAGAATCAAACTATACGAAGCTTTTTAGCTCCAAAATTACCTTAATCTCAACTTTCATCTCTTTATTAAAAGCAATCATGCTTTTAGAATATGAAAATCATGTGTATGATGGACAACTCTAATATCAATCACAATTAAATGATTTCCTACTTGTATGATATAAGAGACAGTAGTTGTATGATAAGACAAAATGTAGCTCAGATTAATGTTTCCTTAGTTTGATCTCATTTATCTAAAGATATGAGAGAATTTAGTCATACTTGTATGAAGAACAACAATTTTATATTTTAGCTTACACCTCTTGGGAAAACAAATACCTTGCATGATATGAAAATTATACATAAAAGAAGATCAACACAAACTAAATCATTAGGTTTGACACACAACCTAATCACTTAATATAACTTTTTGTGTTATACAATGATTACATTACACTTGTACAATTAGTATAGATTCTACCAAACTTCACTTAACTCATATTTGTTTAATTTCTACTTGGTTAAGCTTTAATATGTGATTCAACTTGTTAACCTTTCTATTTTATAAGGAATATTTTGTAGTCAAGATACATAGACAAAATGCATGCCTTAAGCTCATTTATATGTGAGTGCATAAATGGTTTTAAAATCATTTAACACTCATACTCAATCATTTTTAATCCTATTGACTCAAGTAAATTGTTATAGGTCTTATATTCTAAAGCAAATAATGATGATTGATAAAAAGATCTCTCTTTGATTGCTCAAGCCTATGTTCTTTTAGTGATAGTTATAGTTGAATACTAAATCATTGCCAATTTTCTCCTTGAGTAAATGACCAATCTCTCTAATAGGTTAATCTATTTGAACTTAAGTTGAATGTTCTAAAATACTTAAAAACTATTAATAAAATAATATAATGATTTTGTTATCATCAAACTAGTGGTGCAAAGGCCAAGGGTTCAACACTAATATGTTGACTCATTTAGGTAGGTGATTTGTAGGATCCTATATTGGTGCTATAAGCTTCTAGTAGCTATGAATGTTATTGGTTGGTGTTTCTCTAGTCTTTTGGCTAGTGGTATAACGAAGATTCTCATATCAATCTTAATGAACACGTATGCTTCATATAACTATTCAAACAAAGTATCCTTTCTTTGTTATTTATAATGGTAATTTTGTTTAAAACTAGATAATTAATACTCATTCTCAAATTTCCATATTTATTTTTCACAAATAAAATAAGACTCCCCATGGAGAAACACTAGAGTAAATAAAACTTTTACCTAAATTTCTTGCAATTGTTACTTCTTGCAAGACTACTATCCCTAACTGATAGGTAGATTTTGATCTTGACATTTCCTTGTTATTAAATTTATAGCAAACATAATTTCAAATTCTAGTGGCTAGGCTAGTTAAATCCTCAAAAAGGCATCTAAATATTCATAAGAAATAACAAAATCTTGTAATTTAATAGTCATTTTACTATTTTTACTATTTACAAAAAATGAATATTATTCACACTATTTTCCCAAGAATTGTTTAGTTCACGTAGATGAAATAATTAAAATCTTCCTTCTCTTGAAATATACTATAGTTGATTCTCCAGAAATTTTAATCTTAACCTTCTTATTTCCAATGATCAACAAAAACATAATGTTGGGTTAACAATCCATTCCCAAGATTTTGTCAAATTTAAATAAAGGGATTATGACCAAGAAAGCTAAAAAGTCTTTCCAAATTCTTTTTATATTTTACTTAATAAATGTCTTAAACTTAAATGCTTTCTTTAGAGGTACATTCATAACTTATGGACACAAAATTTCAAACAATATAGTGAATAAATTTTCAATTATAGAAATAGAAATAAAGAAAAGCAAAATTTAAAATTCAAATAAACTTTATAATGGCAAATGCTGATAATAATAGTGAGCAACTCAAGGACCTTATATATAGTGATAGCATACAACCTTTGTAAGCACCATGGTAATTAGACTAAGATGGTTGGACCTTACCACAACAAATACTACTTAAAGTAACATCATCTTAATCATGAACAATCAACCTCACCAATGATGGTGATCTAATTACACTTCTTTGAATAATAGAAATAAAACTCTCTCTCGATATTAGAAAGTAAGGATAAAATCAAGCTTTATACCCTAAATCTCCACAAGAAAAACAATATAGATTCGTATCAAAATGACAAGCATCCTAATGTCTCTTACCATATTGTGCACATTAAGAACCATTTTCTAAGCCAAATCCAAAACAAGAATTATAAATAAAACCATGAGAATTATTATAATTGCTTCCAACTAAAAACATTTTTTGAAGTGGTTCATATTAAGGTTTTGAAGCATACTCATCCCTCTTTAGGCTTCTTTTTTATACTTCATAGCAATCTAAACTATCACTACTCTCTTAATAACTTCCACTACTTGACCATAAGAAGTGTACTCCATATGTACATAACACTCTTAATGAAATCCCACAAACCCCTTTGAAACTATTAACACTTCTTTGATTTTTGGTTCAGGAACTTAGTGGAATGCATAACTAAAGAAGAAAACTTGTACTCATATGATTCTATTGACATCCCTCTTTTGACCAATCTATTAATCTCATCATGCATATTCTTATGAGCCTAAACTAGAAAGTAACATGCTCTATAGATCTGATAGAACTTTTTTCAAGAAATAACATGGCTAGAATGGTTCACAAAAATAAATTCTCTACTGTCCTTAACACAAATGGCTAGTTACTCCATCTAGAACAAAAACAACTAATGGAACCATCTTATGATCTACATAAGACATTTTGCAAACACTTTATTCATCTATTTTGACCAATTTTCTATCTCCCAAAGAAATACATAAGATGCATCTTTGATAACCTTCCACTAATTTGTCCATTTAAGTAATAACTTAGTCAACTACTTAAGATTAACAACTTTCTTATGGCTTAAATAAACGCACTAATAATTTTTACCAACTGCTCCTAATTATCTCCCTTGTACACCCTTTCCTTTTCATTATTCCTTAATGCACCATTTCCTTTCTCAAGGGTTTTCCCTTTAATTACCATTTCCTAATGACTAATATTTAATTTATAAGTATGAAACTTAAATAATATACTATGCACTATATTAAAAAATATCCTAATTTTTGTGCATGCACACTAGTATAACAATTATGTGCAAAGTCGATGTGCCTAAGATGCAACTAGAAAACCCATTGATTTTGGATAGGTTATATCAATTTTTTTAGTTTTTTTATCTTTTATATAGTATAATTACTTTTTAAAGTTGATCTTTTATATGCATTATAACTCTTGGAATAGGCTTAGGAAAACACTGCTAGTAAGTATTTAGTAATTGTTTATGGTTCTATGTAGTTGCCATTTTAGTTATCGTGATTCATGAAGGATGTCTTGAGTTACATTACATCTAGACACAATAAAGAAGAAACCTCTAGGAACCACCAAAGAAGGAACTACCTCATCTAGTTATCACATTCCTAGAAAGGATAGCTCTTGGTACAACATTCTTATGATAGATTTGTTTCATTATTTTTTTGAGTGTTTTGTGTTTGTGTAAGTCTTGGAATGAAAAGTAAAAGTTGAATCTTAATGAATTTTAAATTGACAACCCACGAAGAACTTTGTCCCTTGGAGAACACAACCATATCATTTGAGTAGGAACATACATGTAGAACAAGAAATTATCTCTCCTCTCCTCTCTTTCCTTGTCCCTCTTAACCCTCACCTAGTGGTCCAATCAACAATGAACCGCTTCATTCTAATCTTCACATTAAACATTCCTCTCCATTCAACATCTCTCTCTTTTTCTCTCTTTACTCTTTATCCTTTCCAAAATTCTGCAATGGTTGAGCCCTTAAAGGAGTCTAAGAACCATAACTGGAGGTATCCTCATTACCTTCTCAAGACTTGCCATCAATTTGGTATCCAAGCCTCCAATAATTGTGTCACCAAACACCATACTGATCTGCCACTATCAATGATTTTTCTCCCTTTAATGTCCTTAGTTTTAGCCTTCAATTGTTGTTTTCATGTTACTCCCCGACAATTTTGTAAGGAGTTAAAACAATTCTCAATATCTACATCATTGACTACTACTATTTATTGCTACCACTTTGACCTATGTTTACTATTTCCTAACATAGATCACATTGTGACTCCCCTTGACCACACACCTTATTGTTCTTGCTATTACATCCCATACAACCAAGTTGCTCTCCAGTCACACTCACCACATTGGCTCAGGCAAGCTCAACCTTCTTCCTCACCTCTAAATTCACCTTGTGAACTCTAATTATTGCATTGTTATTCACTACAAGATAATAAATTTGTAAATCATAAGAGAAACAATAATGTTGAACAAAATCCCAATTGGAGTAGACCAAAGCTCACCAAGTAAGAAAGTGAACTACACATGCTTGACTTAGTGCCAAACAACTTGCTCAAATTTGGATACTGGTAAACTAGATTTGCTCCTTATAAATTTAGTTTGGGGATAGATTTTAGAAGTTATTTCAATAAATTTGAATTGATATTTTATCAAATTTTGCATCATTAATTATGGTACAAAAAGCTCAAAGCTTAGTAATGACCATAAGGCTATTGGTGAATAAATTATTTTTGTATTATGAATAGTTTAAAATATTACTTGGTTTAATCTTTGTCCTTAAAACTTTTTTATATGACTATCCTCTCTTTACATCCTATTCAATCCTTAGCGATCATAATCTATAAAAAACCATCTACCTTCACATAGAGATATGAATTACTAGATAAACATATTCATCATCCAAGAACTATATCAAAATTTTATCCATAACTAAATTAATCATAGATTCCCTATATTTCACATTCTTTTGCACTATCAAATCATAAAGGGTTGTATTCAATTTTGATTATTGTGTTAATGTTATTAGCACTCATAATATTCAAGATAATGGTTTTATAATAAAAATATCATCCACAACACATTTGTATTATTGATAACAACAACTAAGTTTGTGAGATTCATGAATTATGCTTTGTTCTTATAATATTTGTCAATGTTCTCCTTTATATGTTTCATGTGATGTTATTCCAACTAACAAAAAATTTTTTCATAGGATAATATGAGATAAGGAATTATCAAGATGAATGTATAAAGGGTGTGTGAAAATTTATTTTAGATAAAAAATAAAAGTTAATTTGCCTTTGTAAGTTTAGAACACCACTCTTAAATTTAGTGCTTTTAGAACATCATTACAATTACCAAATAGTCACAAGAATAGAAGATGGTTACTCATGTTTGTAAGTGGATTATAATTACATAGAGCATTATATGAGTTAGGCAAAGGATGTGCTCAACTATTTTGTCTAACCTACCATTCAATCAAAGCACCTCATATCCTAATTTCCAAAATTGACTTGTCAATAATAATATTGAGTCAAATGTGGATTCACTTAAAGTAAAACTTTATAGGGTAGAGTTTTGCTTAGTGAGAAGGATTGATGTAGGATACCTTATACAAAGATAATGATTTGCAATGATCTAGTGAGTTCTATTTACCATTTTCTTAGTTTAGTATATTTTAATTTTGGTGGGGTTAGTAACTGGTCATATATAAGACATGTACAACATTATTATCACTTTTTGCATACTTTTTTTATGTTAGCTTTGTTTTCTTATTTGGGGACATATTAGTCATTTTTTATCTAGAAATTTCTATTATAAAATCTGTAAAAATTATTTGATGAAAAAAAATAAAAGATGTTTCTTTGATTTTGAAAATAAGAGTCTTGATGTCTTTTTCAAGCTTTGAAGGGCTTGGTTCTTAGAAGAACTAGCCCCTATTAATTATGTAAGGAGAACCCTACCAATAAAGTAGAAATTATCTCTTTTTCTAATTTCTTTCTCCAACTATAGGATTTTAATCCTACCCCTTTCTTTCACATCAACATTTAAGACAATCGCTTTTTTATCAATTTTGTATTAGACCATTCAATCATGCTATCCTAACCACTACAATAATCAATTACCATCATCCAAACCCCATAATAATGCACATGAACCATTGTTACTATTTATCATGTCATAGCCTCTAAATGATGTAATCTTCTAAATGAGTTGTCAAATGATCCCTTCTCATATTAACAACATTCCACATTCAAGCCCATATATGTAGTGATGAGCACCGAACTTAAATACCCTAAGAATGTTAAACATAGATATGCAAGATGGATAGAATTTATATAAGACTTTTTCTTTGCTATAAAACATATTTTAGGAATTCAAAATAAACCCATAGATCCATTATCACAGGTTGCTTGGATTACTTCATTCTTAAAAATTAGTAACCAAGGATTTTGTAGAATTAAAGATGATATTTTATGTATCTAAATTTTAATTTTATGTATTAAGAATTGAGAAACAAGACACTTACCTTGGGAAGCTTATTTCAAATGTTATTTAAAGGTTCATTTTTATGTATTTGATAATCTTCTCTAACTAAGTTTGTAGTTTTGAAATGCATGCAAGTGGTTAAAAGGACATATTGGACATATGGTAAGGTAGTCTACCTACAAATGATGGTATGAGTTGACCCAATAGACTTATTTGATTTTTCTTATTTAATTAACATTTTTAAATTTTTGTGAGATATATTGGATCTTGTATAACGCCCATCTACCATTTTTATCATTTTTTCACATTATTGTATGCTTGCATTTTTAGAATTATGGGCATTTTCATCATTTTTCTTTTATTGTAGTTTTACTTCTTATACTTTTACAAATAATATTATATGAAATGAAACTATATTTTCAATATTTCCTTCTCCCTTCATCAATTTGGTATTAGATCCTACTTTGTGATATTTCATTCATAGCGAGCGATGTTTCACCATTATCAATTAATTTGCTCCCTTCGTTTTGAAGCCTTTGTTAGCCATTGCCACACTATTCATTAATTGTTTCATGTGAAGTTTAAAACACTCAATTTCTATGCCATCAATTGTTTCCTTTCATCACTACTTCTTCGACATGTGTTTCCTGTTTCTTGACCGACACCACACGATAACTCCTTAATGTCAAAAGCTTAACTACACTACTGCCTAAAAAGCCAAGTTATCCTTTTACCTACACCTAGACCTAGGAACTACGACCATTCACTCATAGCTACTAAATTGTAGAAGCATAGCACTAAGCTGGACCAAAGCTATACTGGTTTGATTCCTATCAAACCTACATGCACATTATGTATGCGTGTCGTAGAGCTAAATTACTTATCTAGATCAAGCATCAGTTTTGATAGTGAATCATTCAACTTTCTTAAAATTAAGTTTGAGAATAGTTTTTAAAAGCTCTTTTGTCATCTTTTTTAATTGATTTTCGACCTAATATTTTATCACTAGCTTTGATACTATTGGTTTAGAGCTTAACAATGATCATGAACTTATTTGGGTTTAAATTAGTTTCATATCAACAATAATTTGATCATTATATCTTTAAAATTCTCTTTAGTTGACTATCTTATCATGATTTCTTATTTTAACTCTAGTAGGAATGATGAACATTATTTTGTCACATATAGATATTGAATTAGCAGATAAACATATTTATCATTTCCAAATCATAATAAACTTTAAATCTAGATTTATTCAAATATGCTATGTACTTCATAATTATTTGCAAAGTCAAATTCTATAGTCTTCTATTCCATTTTGATTATCTATTCAATGCCATTTGTACTCATATTATTCAAGATAATAGCTTTGTAATTGATCACCATCCACTACCTTATTCTATTACTAATAAAAATAACTCATCATGTGAGATTCATGAAAGATGCTTCATTCCTATAAGATTTGACCAATATTCTCTTTTATATATTTGGCGCATTTTATCTATAAGAACTATGTTGTTATAGGCCAATATGGGATAAAAGTTTTTAGGATGAATATATAAGTATGTCTAGAAATTTATTTTAGATGAAAAATCAAAGTTAATTTTTCCTTGTAAACCTACAACTCCACTCTCAAATAAATGTTTTATTTCATCACATGAACCTATGCGACAAATAAAGCGTGAACTTAGAAGCAAGCTTAAATTGAGAAGTGAGCTTAAACATTTTGTTCCCATTGAGCCATAAATCTTATTGGATCTAATGTACTCTTATAACATACATTAAGCAAGTTCCTCCATCATATCTTAGCCATCCACTTAATTAAATATTACAAAAATGTTAGGCCACAACTTGTCTCTTTTCCATTAAGAAAATATTCCCATAAACTTGGTGCACCCTAGATATTGTTATTTTTAATTAGTACAATTTCCCCTTAATGAAATATTTAACTTTTAAATGAAAATTTTAAATTTAAAATTTCAATTTTAAATTCATATCTAGTTGAATTTTAAAATTAATATATCATATGAATATCATATGGAAAATAATGCTTAAATGAATATTTACAAGGGGATCTTTGTGGATATGTGGATGAGGCACCTAAGAGTGGATAAAAAAGATAGATTTTAGCCAACTAATAAATCTCAAAAACATTTAAAGAAGAGATTATTTAGCTATAAAAAGGTATGATATGCTTAGGTTAGCACGTTTCTTGAACCCTAGCTATAATTAAATTTAAGAAGCACCAATAAAAGAGACCAAGGAGGCCAAGATTCACAACAACGATGAGGAAAAAAGAATTTGTAAGCCAAACTATGAAGAGCAGGAGAATAATGTAATGTCAACCTCTACTCACTTCAACAGGTAGGGAACCAAATGCCTTGCATATAAATATAAATGCATATTAGGAGTTTAAAATAGAGTATTTTGCTACAAACGTGCATGCTATAGCTCAAATTAAACATGAATATGAAGAATATGCAATACTTTATATGTTAAGGTTCTAAAGTTGATGGAAAATTTGGGTAGTGCTTGCTTTACATTAATTAGAATTTCATGATAAGTTCTTAGTTAAGGTTAATTTGAGTTTGATGAGAATTTCTAATAGGATTTCTCATAATTGTATGTACAATTTCCATTGATGAGACCATGCCATGTGTTGGATGATTACAACTAATGTTAGAATTGAAATTGTGCAAATTGCAAATACGATGAAATTTGAATTTAGTATTGAAAGCTTATTTATTAAGAGCTATATTTATCATGTTGCTGTGATTGTCTTAGTTAAATTCATTCATGTGATTGTATTCTTTTATGGATTGTTGAGAATAAAAATACAAAAATATGATCATGCAAAATATGATTGGCATGATTTGTATAATTATGTTTAATCAAGGTCTTTGTATTACAAGCTAAGATGATTTTTCTTAATAAGTAAATAAGTGTTGTCTTGTAGAATTATGATGCAAAATAAGGCTTATTATGAGAATCATAATGCTGGAATTTGTAATTACACCTCATGAAAAGGAAAAATCATGACTTGAACATGTAAGGAGGAAATGTAATATCATGCTTACATTAACATAAAATGTTGACAAACTATTGCAAACATTGCAATAGGTTTATAATTCACCTTGCTTGGAAGAATTCATATTTTTGCAAGCTTTTTTGTGAAAACTTTAGCTTAGAACAATCAATAATAATTGAGGTAACTTTAGTATATTAACTTAGGGATGATTTTGTTTCAAGTTGTGTCATAATTCACATATGAATCACAAGCAAGATATTCTTCAAACACAAAACTAGGACTAAATTTTACAACCAAAATGGAGCTAAATGACTTAGGTTATGCCTAGAGGTTGAGTGTAACTTGTCCATGGATATGTAATGCAAGAAAAGACCTAGAAAAAGACCTTTGATGGCTTCCAAGGAAAGTGAGCTCATGGGCTTTCATGTGGGTAGCCTTGAGAAGCTTGATTTAGAAATGGAAGGAGACAAGTAAGGATTAGGTCTTGGTTAAGTACATAAAAAAGCTTTGGGTTTGGTTAAGAGTAGGAAACTAAGAAGGAACTTAATCTAACTATTAGGCTTAGTTACCATAATCTAGACTTATGAAATTATAAGATTGTTCAAAGGAACATAGGATTTAGAAATTTTATTATGAAAGATCTAAAATTTAGAAGTCTTAAATTGAAATTTAAATGTCCTAGATTTGAAATTTGAATATGTGGTATGTAAAAAGTTAAATACTATACATTTAAAGTTTGAACCTAAGTTAAGGTTTAGAACAAAAGAACCTTAGATATTCCTGAAGATAAGTTAGAACTTGGAAGGAACTTGGATAAGGTTAAGAATAACTTAGGAATTAGATAGGTGAAATTTCTAAGGATGTAGGTGTTATGTAAAGCAAACCTTAATATAAGAATTAATGTTGAATTAAGAATATTATGTACTTTAGAAGTCTTTGAGCACACTAAAAATGAGGTCATTATATGATAAGGCTCTTAGTTAGAGCTCAGAAGTGGGATAATAGAGATGGAGAGTTCATTGTAGCCCTACGAGTGGTGCTAGGCTTTGCCAAGGGACCAATGAAAATTTGGATTTTAGCTAAACCTATATCCAGTTTGGTTTGATAGGTGAGATCATGAGTAGCCCAAACTTAAACTATTAAGCTATTGATTGACACCTTAGATGATACTCTTGGAGGTGTAAGTAACTCAAGACATGCCTTTAAATCTTCAGATATTTGCTATCTTTCTCTTTGAATGAGATCATTCAATCAATCCACTCGACTCAGAATCCACTGCTGAAACTCATAAGAATCTAGGTTAAAATATAAAGATTGTCTTAACGGCTTTTATTATGGATATCTAAGTTAAATAGGTAATACATAAACCAAAAGGTTTTAGTAACACTTCTAAGTTAAGAAATATGCAAGTATTAGACATAAATATATGCAATGTGAAAGGGAAGATACCCTAGATAGGTAAATAAGGTTTAATAGAAACCTTAGGTAGCTTAGATAAGAAAGTAGGGTTTATAGCGACCTAAAAGGTTATTTAATTTCTTAAGGTTTAAAGAAACCCTAGATGACAAATTAAGATTATATCCATGATTCCTTTAACTAAATTAGGAAATGGGAGAAATTTAATAAAAGCATATTAACTAGCTTTAATAACTTCTTTTATACATGATTTTTAAACTTTAAGTTTTATATTAAAAAAGATAAAGGAAGAGAGATATGTTGAAAACTAGATCTCCTTCGACCCATAATTTATCATTTTTTATACATATAATAAACATTTAATTTGCATTTTTGATACATTACTAAATGGGGAGAAGTAGTGTGAAATGAATTTTGGGGCAGCATAAATATGCTTTTATTTTCTTTTTATTCAATTATTGGCAAATAGATTTTGTTATAATCTAATGAGGGAGATTGCTTAACCCTTGGTACGTGTGTGACTTGTTTAATGATAACAAAACCATTCTTTTATATATTAATTCTTTCCTTTAAGCATTTTAGGTCATGCATCTTAAGACTAATTAAGTAAAGTATTTGAAGGACGTGGACTTTGACTCAAAGGACTTAATCAAAGGTTGGCATGAATATAATCGACAGTAAATAAAAACCTTTAGCATACTTGAAGAAGTATTATTGTATCCTATTTATTTTCTCTTAGTTTGTAAAACTATGAGAATAGTCTTGAGACACAAGGATCAAGAATTTACATTGAGTCTTATCTTATAGTCCTTAGAAATATGACCTTTTTCATACAATAATTGTAAGTTGGTAATAAAACATTCAGAAAAATTTCAACATTCATAAATATCGTATTATGATAAGTAACATTCTTATACATGAGTTGAGATGAAACACAATTGAAATGAAACTTTTTAAATTGTTTAAAAATAAGTTTATCATTTGTATTCATACTTATAGTTCTAGTAAGTACATCTCTTGTTTGATTTAAGTCATGAAAATACCTTGAGTTCTTTTATTCAAATCTTCACCAAACAATGGTAATCATTATTCCCTTTATTCAAATTTTACAATCTTAAAAAGTAAATTAAATGCATTAATGAATTCAAGCAAGTTATCTTCTAATTCTTCATAAGAAAGTTTAGATGTCTCATTGCCTTTACTCTTGGATGAGTCATGGTAGGCAATAAGGAAAAAAAATCTTGTTTTCTACCTTCATCACAACTCAAGGATGCAACATTCTTGGCTAAGAGACATAATAATTTCTTCTCCTCTTCACTCTCTTTAGAGCTTGATAACGTAGAAGATGGATCTAAATTATACAAGTAGCAACCATGGTGTTTTTCTTCGTTTCTTCATGAACCTATTCTTCTTCTTGTTACTCTCCTTCAACAACTTTGGAAAATCAAAATGATAGTGTCCAATATGTTTCGACGTATATTCCTACTAATGTAATTTCTATTATAGATGGACAGATATTCTTATCTATGGATCTATTTAATGCTGGAATCAAACCTGCTATTAATGTAGGTATTTATGTTTCCAGAATAGGATCTGCAGCTCAAATTAAAGCCATGAAACAAGTAGCCAGCAAATTAAAATTAGAACTAGCTCAATTTGTAGATTGCATTCATAATAGCATGCCTTAACCTTACTTTTCATTTCCTCTTTGTGGTTTTTCTCGTTCTTTTAAAACTTACATAAAGCATGCTACTTAAATGTTTTTATTAGACTTTTAGTAACAAAGTCTACCTAACTATTGCAAGAAGATTCATCCTTAGATGTGGATGTGGTATGCTTTAGTGTTAGATACCTTTACTACTTTTTCTTAGGCTATGTTGCTTCTTTTATTTTTCGTGTTATGTCCATCTCATTGGTCATGAGATATCCAAGTAGCTCATCTAAGGACATAGTCGAAGAATTTGGAAGCTTTAATGGTGATCATTAAAGTATCAAACTCCTTAAGAAACACCCATAATATCTTCCTCACTTATTCCATATTATAAAATACTCTATCAAAAGTTGAAAGTCTATTCATAATATTAGTAAATATACTTATAAATATATTTAAAAAAATAATTCATACTCATGTTTATGGAAACTAATCTTGGACTCATTAACTTTAGTGTTTCATACATAGGTAACCTCAAGTTTCTTCAAAATATCATGAATTTTATTGAGATTTATTATTTTATTAGACTCTTTGGCTGAGAGATCACAATGAAGGATATTTAAAGATTTAGCATTAAGATGAACTTTATGTTTTACTTATTAGACAAATTTACTTAATTCCTTTCCTATATAAACTCGTTATCAACCATTTTCAAAGGAAACTCAAACTTAATTTAAACTATATTCTAAAGGTAAATAATTGATTCATGGAAAATTAGTATAAAATTTTTTTAATATCAAAAAAAAATCTCCATTAAAAATAGGTGGACGATAGGATGAGGCCCATTCCTCTATGATAGCATGAATAATTACCAAATAAAATGACGTAGTAAGGTTCTTCTCTAGGATGATTGGTCACTTGATGCAACCATGCTCTAATCTCATTATTGAGAATTAGCACATGTGATGTCAACACAAAATGAGGAAGAGAAGGAGTGGGTAGATTATGAAAATGCAAATTCAAACAATCTCAAATATAGCAATATGTGGTGTAGAAGATTTATAATACCTCTAATGGCACATATAAAATTTTTTTTAAAAAGTATTATTTACTTTGAAAAACTATGTGGGCAGTACAAATACAAAAGTAATGACATAATATGATATTTAGGTGATTCAAAGTAAATCCAAATCTACAATGTGCCAAAGGACTCATAAAACACTAGGCTAAATTATTATACAATAACTAGCCTAGAAGAGCTAACAGTACTAAGAGGAACATAAAATCACTAGTAAACGAGAGCCTACAATAAATGATTAAAAGACTAATACAAGATCATATACAAACTCCCAACTATTAGACAAAGAAACTAAGTAAAAAAACTTAAATTACAAAGTCCAATAGCTTGATATAATTTGTTTCGAGCTGCACATTTAATTATAGTAAAAAAAATGTTGAAGAGAAATGCTATTTTGCTTAATGAAAGTAACTTAAAAATTACATATAACTTAGATCATTGTGTGTATGAGTATGAAGGAAAGCTTGAACAATTTATCATTACAATTTTCACTCACATTTGTACCATTTTACATAGGCATTACAAAGCACTCCACTGGCTTTGAATAGTTCCTAATGGCTAAATAAAAATTTCTCAAGCAAACTAATCAAACTATCTATAGTCACCATTTTGACTTTATTGTTCTCTCTAATTCAAAGATCATACAAATATAATACGTTAAATATAAACCCTTCAAACTTGTCTCACAAGAACATTGTACTGTTAACGAATGATCGCACTTGTACAATGATGCCATCTTACATGTATGAAGCATATAGCTCTTCACCTCCCTTAGATTAAATTTACATTTCTTAGGTTTTATATGGATTGTTCTTATACAAAGTTCTTCTCATTTATTCCCTCTTTGTAAAGATAGGATTTTAATTTTAGAAATATAAGTAATATGCATAAGAAGGGTATGAATTATAAAACTAATAAGAATAATGCAAGTTAATAGCTCAACTATATTGCACTTGAAATAGTTTCTTAATCTTAATTGATCTTAAAACAAGTTTATTAGAAAGACTTATTTAGTTTATCATAAAAATGTTTGTGAGTATAATAATTATTATAAGGTAATAGCATGAGGAAGTTAACTAAAACTAATGAAAGGAGAACACGAATAAATTTTACGTCGTTTGACCCAACAAGTGTCCACAACCAATCAACTTGTTGAGGCATCAACTAATAAACCACTTCCCTTCATTGTAGTTGGTAGAGGTAAAATGTACCAAACTACTCTTTTAAATAAACCTACTAGGGGTAAAACATGCAAACGATAGTATAAAGTTATTTTTTTAAAGAAAATTTATTCAATGGGGCTGGTTTTACATTTTTATTGATTGATACAATTTGATATCTAGTTTAGCTTTATTTTATTCAATTGCTATGGTCAAAGTTGTATAGTTTGACTTGTTTATAATGATTCACACCCTCCAATCATGAGAGATGTTGAAGCATGATAGTATGGTATTCTTATCAAAGTACATCAAGTTTTTTTGATGTAATTATATGAGGTTTCATGGAGAATGATGTAGACTAACTGTAAATAGTAATGACAAATAGCAAAAGTAAATATTTGGCACAAAAATTGATGACTATCATACCTTTTCATTATACAATCACTCAAGTGATATGTCATATTAGTCCATTCTTATGGGATACATAATAGCAATAATATGATTGCATTGATTTTATAATCTCTAAGCATACATATCCATTGTAATGCTTGGAGGCTCTGTTATGGTACGTAGATACCTAGAAATGAACAATATAAGAATCTATAAAATATACTTATTGAAAGTTGAAATGAAAGGTGCCATCATAATATGTTGATGTCCAAATATGACTAATAAGGCTATTGGATAGCCGTACCTATCTAATGTGTTTATAGAACTATCATCATAGAATAATGATGCTAGTTTTGAATAACAATGATAAGCATAGGGTGTACTTGTCCAACTTGAAAGCTAATCATAGCTATCCAAAGAGTAGTATCTTGATTTATGTGATGAACTTGGATAAACTATTGAGATTTTTTGAAGCAACTATATAATTATAGTAACATTTTGAGCACTGAGCATTTTTATCTAATGTAGAGGTAAGATGTGTCATCTTGAAGTAAAGGTATGTGGTTGTGAAAGTAGAGGATTCTCATAGTATGATGATCATATAATATTACATGAGAGTTTGCGAAGAGTGAAGTTATTCAATTTTTTCTCATTGTACCAAGACTAAGCTCCAGGTTGATACATTATACCTTGTGTAAGATGAACTGATGATTTAACTCTAGCATAAGTGAGCTAATGATTTCACTCTATTAGCTATGAAAAGGAAGAGACTACAAATGAGAAACTTCCTAGAATATGAAGAATAGCCTCTGTCTTATAGTTAGCTTCAAGATAGAATGCTTGAAGGATCCTACACGAATGAGAATGAAAAAATTAATCAACTATGAAGAAGATTTTATTTTACCTTTGAAAGAAACCATCATCCAAGCTTTCCAAATCTCCCAATAAATTATCACAATAAGTATCAATGTAATAATGCCAAATTAGGAAGGACTTTTCACACATGACCATGCCTAAATTCTTTTAAACTTCTCCTTGCTATTGTTGGAAATCACTCCTAGCTTCTACTCTAGTTAGTTCCAAATGCTGGTGGTGACTAAGTAATCCATGAAGAAAATAGATTGGTTCATCTTCATGCACATAGTATGGGAATTTAAAGGCAAGTTGAAATTTGAACTTTCTTAATGCATTGGGAAAAGGTAGTGTTTTGTTAAATACTCATTATTGTTGAATTCATTTTTTATCAAAATTTTCTTATTCTAGAAATTTTTTGAATCAAATCTAGTAGGACTTTCTTTGTAAAGCCTCTCGTATGCTTTGCTAGCACTAAATTTCTTAGAAACTTGAAGGGAGCAAAGATATTCAAACATGTTGTTAGAATCTAGCAACTCAACCTCTTGAAGAAAGCAATATAGTTTTAACATTATGCACCACGATAATGATCCCACCCTTATTTTAGTAAGGAGATGTTTTGGGGAACTATCATACTGAACTCTCTTGAAACTTGCCTAAAACGAGTAGGAGAATTAGTATGTCCACCAAATTTTTCATGTAAATGTTTTAATTCTTATAGAAATTATATTCCTTAGTTCATTCTCCCTAACTAGGAAGTATATATTCTTCCAAGAGGTCCAATGGTGCCCATTAAGATTTCTAGGGCTTCTCCAAAAGAAGTTTGTTATTGCCTTTTCATTATATTTCACCACACTCTTAGGTGAGTCTTGAACCATCAATAGATATATGGGAATGAACTTCAAAATACTCTTTATAAGAATCAGATTACCATATTTTGATAACCATTTGCAATTCTAACCATTTATCATTTTAGTTATTTTGTCTTTAAGAGGCTAGTATATAGAGTCTTTGTTCCTTCCCTCGAAGATCATAATTCCTAGGTACTTAGAAGACAATGTTCCTTTGAGAAAAAATATATACATTTTTTTTAGTTTAATTTCCACTCTAGATTGATGTGAGAAGTAATAAGCATACTTTGTTTTACAATTTATGCTTCAACCTTAACCCTTTTGATACGTCTATAAAATTCCATAAGATTACATATATAGGACTTTCTTTCTAAAGTGAATGTAACTGTCATTAAAAAAGGATAGATTTATGACCAATGGGCATTCTCTCACTCAAAAAAGTTCAAAATTTTACTAATCAAGTGCTTTATCTTAATTCTATGACTTAAAGCTTCTATAGCCATGATAAACAGGGTAAGGTTAATGGGGTCACCTTACTTTATGTAATGACTAGTCTCAAAGAAGCCATAAGGACTATAATTTATGAGCACCAAAAACTTGCTAAATTAAAAGTAATTTTTAACCAAAAGTATGAAGTAATTTTTAAAACTAAATCCTTCTAACAGCATGAAAAGGAAGCCCAAATTGTGCTTTTCAAGAGTTAGCATATTTAGTTTCATGATGAGATTATAGCCACTATTTTTGTAGTTGATATGATTGACCATTTCCACTATGATTTTTCTCTTCACAAACATATACTATTCAGGAGAATTAGTTCTTACAAAGTATTGATGGGTCTATTGGCCAAAATGTTTGTAAAGACCTTACATACAAAATTATATAAGTTGATTGGTTTGAAATCCTTAAATGATCTTGCTAAATCTAATTTAGGAATTGGAGAAATTAATAACTTTTAATTCTAGATCTTGAGTTGCTTCTAGAAAATTATTTTGAATGATGTCCTAGTAATTTTATAGAATAGTCTTACAAATCTATCTAGACCCATTGAACTATTGTAGTTCAATCCTTCCATAGCTCTCTTGACTTATTCCATGGAAACCTCTTGTATGGTAGAATCATTTTGATCCTTATTTATAAGGAATGCCTTGTAATAGAGTTTGATGAGCCTCCTAATTTTTAGCCTCGTTTGGGTTAGATAGAAGATATTGAATAGTGTTAAACAGCCTTAAAACTTATCTATTCTTCATCTTTAATTTAGTAGCCTTCCCTATTTTGAATCTTATTAATTGATAGCTTATCTCATTTAGCCATTACTCAGGAGTGGAAAATTTTGGTATTTAATTCACCTTACTTGCACCACTTACCACATACTTTTTGTTTCTAGTATTATTCCTCTTGAGCCTAACATCTAATAAGGTTTGCTTGAGTTTTAAATTACTTCTTCCTATTGTCTTGAAATGCTAAGTTATCATATTACACTTTAAGTAACCCAACATCCTCCTATGCTACTTTGTGTTTGTTAAAAGCTTTGTCAAACATTTTTTAGTCCATTTTTTAGATGCATTTTAGCCTTCTTAATTTAGCCTCAAATCTCTACATACCAATTACTGCTATGGGAAGATGTCAACCATCTTTGATAGTCTCTTAAAAGGTTTAGTTCTAGAACTACATGTGCATACACCAAAATTGATGTGATTAAGGTTTTTATTAGGTTCAAGAAGTTGTTACCCACTAATACCAAGTAGTTTTATAATATATTACAACATAACAAGATTAAGCTCACAAAAACACTATGACATACACTTGATGAATTTTTATGGCACAAAATTACAATAATAGGAAAAGATTCTCTTTGTAGCTAAGCATAACACATAGTTTATGATTTAGCTTTTCCTACTTGTAATAATAATTTTATAATTAAACCATCGTCTCCTTTTTATTGATGTTCTCTTCTATTTATACTAATCAATAATTTATGCCCAAAAAAGGAGTTCTAATTGTTAGATTTATGTTCACCAAAAAGATAAAATAGTAATTAGAAGTTTTGACAATATATTATTTAAGTAGAACCATTGGATTTATAAAGGTGATAAATAATAAGAATTAATAGCCTCTTATAATGCATCTAATGAATTGTTGATCTACTTAACACAAAATATGTCTTACAAGTATAACAAACACAATTATTGTATCATCCTCGATCATCAAATTAGATACGCATTAGCAAGTCTCATAAAGTATGTCAAAATCCTAAAGAATAAAGTATTCTAAAATATAAAATTAGATAGAACTCATCAAGACAAATCCAACAATGTCTATTTTGTCTCGATTAAAGTTTATGTAGAATTTCTATGAATTTTTGAAGTTAATAAGTATAATTGAAAAAATAAATAAATAAATGAATATATATATTTATATTAAGGGTTTTCGGTTTTTCTTAAAACTTAAAATTTCTCTCCCTCTCTTGTCTCTATACCCAATGTAACCCTAGAAAGGAGGTTTTCACATGACAAGTCAAAAGCTAACCGATTTCACCTCATTGATGGTGAGGATTGAGGGAAATTGTTGAAACAGTGATGAAAATCAAGGAGGAGTTTGTGTGATAGCAAGGATTTGTGAGTTCTAAACCTACCTTTTGTGGTTCAATTTGTCTTTAATTTCTTCAATTTTTGACAATATTAGTGGGATTGCTTCTAATTTAGATCCTAATTAGCTATTGGATTGATGGTGTATCAAACCGATTGAGAAGAAGAATTCAATCAATTATTTATATTTCAATTGAAAATTTAAAATATAAAACTAAAATAAAATATATTGAAAAATAAATAAATGAAATTAGCATTCGCAGGCGAATATTGACTCTTTGTTCTTTTTTTACTTTTTTTTTTGAGATGTGATAATTCATGTTCAGAAGAAATCCATTATGGAACACTTTATTCTTGGTTCATTCCGCCATCCTACCCAATGAATCATTAGGATTGATTTTTATTTGATTGTTTTTCAATTCAATCCTATTTAATCACAGGTTCCATCGTTCCCATATCTTCTCCATTAATGATTAGACTTGAACTCTGTAATGGAGCTCTCCCCAAAATTGTAAATTAGTATTTCAAAAAAGGACAAAAATTGAGGAAGGAAAGTGAGAAAATTGATTTAAGAAGTGAGTTTTGCTATTCTATATACTAATACTTTAATAATTTTCAATTTGTGCAAGACTTTGTAAATTGGGTTGAGAAAATTTCAATTGATAGGCTAAAATTGGCAAAAATGAGAAAGTTGAATAGCTACAAAACTATCTTAAATAATGAAAAAAATTATGAGATAAGTACTCTAACATAAATATTTATGCATATGTTTGATATACTATTATTTTATTAAAACTAAGACTTATGCTTGATTAAGTGCTATTTTGCTAAAAATAAGACATTACATGAGACATAGGCTTTCCAGCAATAATAACATATATATATTTGATGTAATACTGATTAGTTGAAATTAAAATATTGCATGTGAAATTTTATACCAAACATGTGATTTTGATGTACTAATATCTTCCTTTATATATATATGTATAAAAATGTTTACTTACAACTAGATGTATGTTTTTTATTATTAATAAATTATTATGTGAAATTATTTGGCATGATTAATTTCATTAGCATGATATCTGATGAATTAATACATAATAATTTGAAAAGTAAGGATTTTACATGTGAAAATAAATTAAAAAAGATGACAATTGATGATATATATGTTAAATGACATGAATATATGTATTATTCTTTGTAGCTAGTGGCCATGCACGCCATAAAATGTTATCACCTGAGGTGGCTAGTGATCATGCAAGTTATAAAATTGAGATATTACCATCGTGGATGACTAGTGGTCATGCGAGCCACAAGTTGAGATACCATCATGAGGTGGCTAGTGATCATGCGAGTCACAAGATTGAGATGCTACTACCATGAAGTGCTAGTGGCCATGTAGGTCACAATATTTTATCATCATGGGGTGGCTAGTAGCTATGCGAGCCACACTTTTGAGATTTACTATAAAGATATGTACATCTAGAACATGACTAAACTGAGCATGGTTGTGCATAAGAATATAATATGATATATCAATAAATAAGGGTCTCATTGTAACTAATTAAACTAAAAAATAGTGTGTACATAACATTACTTAGTGGAATCAATAAATGAGGTTTTCATTGTAACTAAGTAAACCAAAAAGTGGTGTACATGTGAGGTTACTTTATTAAGTGAAAACAGGAATCGATAAGCAATACTACATTAAGAAAAAGAGATTTTAAAAACAAAAAAAAAGAAGAAAAAATTATATTTATATTATTTCCTCTAGAGATCATACCATATTTTTCTTTGATATTATAACATATTTATTCTTTGCATTCATATTGACGCTTACTTATATGCTATAATTAATGTTTATGATTAGATCTTACATGTGATTTCCCCAAATTATTATTTATTTTATATATTTATTTATTATTAAAGATAGTTTACTAAGCTAATGATGGTTGTCTTAGTCTTTTTCTTGATACTAGCATTTAAGGTATAGTAAAAACCCAAAAGACTTATCTAGGCAAGGAATGATGGTTAATTACTCTTATAATTTTCTAATAATTTAAAATTTTAACATATGAGATTCAAATTTTAGAAAACAAATTGATAAAATCTCTCCTAAAAAATATCAATTTTATCATATATGTAAAATTGATTTATCTACTATACATTAATAATAGTTTATATCTAAAAAATATACCATCAATAAAATATCACTAACAAAATGATATCATCATAAAAAAATAATCAATATTACAACAAACATCATATCATCACAATAAAATCATATTTCATAAAAGAGAAACTACATCATAAAGTCCCTAAAATCTCATATAAATAATATACATATAATAAAATCTATAATACTATCATTATCTACAAATAATTTGTTTCTAATTCTTAATACCTATTTTTATACCTCTAAATATCTCCATTAGTATGTACATGTGTCATGTCTTGTAATACAAGTAAAAAGAGTATAAAAATTCAATAGATAAACTGGTATGAAAATGAATATATAATCAAATACACCTAATCTCAAGTACTATAATAACATACATGATATCAAGGAAAAGAGAAATCATGTCTCTACAACTTTTTAAACATATAACAAAAGTTTTTAAATGTAATACAAATATGTTATAACTTTTAATCTTTGGAGCACTATGATTTTCAAATCTCTTTTTCTTTTCTTATAAACAATTTTTATAATTACTTGTATATAAATATGTTTATCAAATCTAATTCAATCTTAATTTTTGTCATTTTTCATTCAACATTTCTTTTCAATTAATGAAGGTCTTGATTTCCTCTAATGGTTCTTATCTTTGACATCCCAATCTCA
Source organism: Vanilla planifolia (assembly GCA_023846275.1). Classification (NCBI taxonomy): domain Eukaryota; kingdom Viridiplantae; phylum Streptophyta; class Magnoliopsida; order Asparagales; family Orchidaceae; genus Vanilla; species Vanilla planifolia. Next base: position 25,154,382 of record CM043867.1, on the reverse strand, counting down.
TATCTTATGGTATCTGAACATATTTATCACCATATTATATAGCAAGTGATAGTTGCTAGATCATATAGTAAGCGACATATATATAGATCATCATTATAGAACTTAATCTGTATATTACACAAGTAATGATCACCATATCATACAGTTAAAGATAACTTCTGATCATATGATAAGAAGCTCAATCAATGAGCTATAATGTTAGTGGTACCATTATCATCAGATCACATAGCAAGTAATAGTTATTAGATCACATAGCAAGTAGCATATATTTATCATCAATATAGACCTTGACTTTCAAATCACATAAGTGATGGTTATTAGATCATATAACAAGTAGTAGCTCCTGATTATACAATAAATAGCTTAATCATTAAGGTTTAAAACAATTATACCATTATTATCATATCACATAACAACTGGTAGCCACTAGATCATATAATATGTAGTATATATATATATCATAATTATAGACCTCAATCTTTATATCACATAATAAATAATGGCCATTATATCACACAACAAGTGATAACTCCTGATCACATGATAGATAGTTCAATCATTAAAGTCCAATATCAATGGTACCAATACCATCAGATCACATAGTAAATGGTAGCTTTTATATCATAAAGTGGTAACCACTAGATCATACAACAAGTAGCATATATATTATCACTATAGATCTCAATCGCTATATCACGCAGCAAGCTGTGGCCACTAAATAACACAACAAGTAGTTGTCACCAAATCACATAACAAGTAGTATTTTGGGATAAGATTATAAAAGAAATACATTTTTTAAATTTATTCTTAATAAGATATTAGATTTAAAACTAAATTTCTTTATTCACTTTCCTTTTTTTATTTTTAATGTCACATTAGGATTTTCATCTATAACTTAATTATTCTCAATTTTAAATATTTATATATATCATAACATTTAATTTATCCAACATAATATTTTTAATATTCATTTTCTTACACTTTGTTTTATTATAAACATGTAATAGTACACCAAATCTACTATGCAACATTAATCATAAATGAATACAAATATTTGAATATACTATGCCATATTACTCATGTCAAATTATGCATTATACATGGTATAAAAGAAATGATAGTTTATGCCACAAAATCTTGATATAACAATTATATCAAAAATTTATTACTTGCATCACAATTTTATTAATTTATTTATCTAAATCTTTAGAATGATGTCAATTCCTCATTTTTTCTTCTTGTTGTGATTCACAATTATCTACTATAGATCTCCTTCTTAAAAGTCTACATAAGCTTCATAATGATTTAATAAATTCTCTTATTTTTTTGTATATCAAATCATACCTCAAGAGTTTCATATTTTTTCATGCTTGCCAATATTATTAGTCCAATTCCACGTTTCATAAATTAAACTTGTCAAACAACACCTATTCAATCTAATGTAGAAAAGTTTTAAAATTTTTAATTTACCAAGATTTAAAATTTATTAAAAAGCTCACTTCAAATGGATAAAGTTTCCTTTTCTCTCTCTTCAAGCACTTTTTGTCGATTTTCCTTTTTTCTTGAAACGCTAGCTTGGAATTATTTAACAAATGTTTTTCCAATCATTCTAATAGTTAGATAAAAGCTTAATCAATGCTAAATGCATTGATCCTTGTTATCAATTTTAAGTTAAATTACAAAGAAACAAAATGAGTTTCATTTTCAATCTTTTGAACGGACCAGAACTTCTCATCAGCAAAGCAAACATCTTTAACTTCATAGATACTTCAATAGTTATCACAACCATCATTAATGATGAAACAAAATTTGGTGAATCTCTAGGATAGTCGTGCAAAAATCCTCTTATAGGGTTTGCATCAAGCATAGGAATAGGAGAGGAAGAAAACTATGATTATCATAATTTAATAGGAATATGATTTTGATTTTTACCAAAAATAGTTAATATGTACACACACACACACACACATATATATATATATATATATATATATACATATTTAATTATACTTATTAACTTTGAAATATCATAAAAATTTTAAATAAATTTTGATCATGATGAAACAAATATCATTAGACTAATCTTGCTGAGCTCTATCTAATTATATATTTATTTATATATTTTTGAAATTCTTTTTTTTAATATCATAAAGGTTATTAGACTTTTAAGGAAAAGATCCATATTAGTTGTCCGTCAATCATAATAAAAAAGGAGAATTAAGGTTAGAATAGTCTCTAAGAACTAGTTATATAAACTTAATAATATTATGATACAAGTAGTAAATTATTTATATAATTATCATATTGAGATTCTATGATATGAATAATCATTTCTTTTATATCTTGTATATTACATAATTTAATATGAATAACATAACATAACATATGCAAGCATATTATATTTTTCCATGATTAATGTTGTATAATATGCTTGGTGTACTATTATATGCTTATAATGAAAAAGAGATAAGAAAGTGAATATCAAAAATATCATATAAGATAAATAAAATAATATAGATAAATATAAATATATATTCATAAATTAAGAATAAATAGTTTAATAGATGAAAATCCTAATATGGTATGATAAATGTAAAGAAAAGAAATAAAATAAAGAAAGTTAGACTTTAAGCTTAATATTTAATGAATAATATGTAATATTAAAAAATGTGTTTCCTTTATTGCTTTATCTTATAGTATTACTTGTAATGTGATAATGATAACTATCACTTGTTATGTGATCTGATATTATAGGTACCTCTAGTATCAAACCTTGATAATTGAGCTTCTCGATGTGTGATTAGAAGCTATCACTTGTTGTGTTATCTGGTGGCTACTATGTGATATGACAAACAAGGTTTATAGTGACAATCTACATAAATACTGCTTGTTATGTTATCTAATGATGAATATGATGTGATGTCAGAAGATATGATATTAAAATCCTAAGGATAAGAGCTAGTTAAGAGAAACCAAGGCTCTTATTAATTAAAAAGAAAGGTTAAATGAAAAATGAGAAAACCATGGTTGAATTAGATTTGATAAGTAAGTTTACATATAAGTATATATCTAAATTGTTTGTAATAAAAAAAGAGGATATGAAATCATTGTGCTCTATAGTGTAAAGGCTATACCATATTTTTTTTATTATATTTTGAAAACTTTTGATATGCTTATAAAGTTGCAAAGATATAATTTTCTATTCTTGTAATGCCATATATATTATCATAATGCTTGAAAGTCAGGTGTATTATGTTTCATATTTATTTTATTATCAGTTTATTTATTGAGTTTTTATATTTACTCTCTTGTATTATAAGACATGACATAAGTAAACATTTAGTGAGGATATTTAGAGGTATAGGAGTATGTAATGAGAACTAAAAGTATGTTATTTTATTGATAATCATAGTACTATGGATTATATTGTAAATGCATGCATATTAACTTTTGAAAATTCTATGTTGTTATTTCTTTTTTGTGATAATATGATTTTACCATGATAATATGATATTTGTTGTGAAGTTGATGGTTTTCTCATTGTGACATAATTTTATAATGATATTATATTTAGTTAATAATATATTTTTTTATATAAGTTATTATTGATGTATAATTGATAAATTAATTATATATATATGAGAAAATATTTAATTTTTAGAGAAGATTTTGTCTATTTTGTTTGAAATCTGAATCTTTTAAGTCAAAAATTTGAATTATTAGAGAATTAGAAAGGTAATTGATTGTCATTTCATACCTGGGTAAGTATTTTGTATCTTCTTAACACACTAACTCTGTTCATTTTATAAATATTTCTAATTATGGAAGAATAAAGAGTTAATGGGTATCTGAGGTTTTATTATATGTATTTTCTTAACTATACTATATAGTGTACCATAATATATAATTTGATATTATTTTAATATTTAACCATTTTATTATTCATCTAATACTTTTGTGATGAATTAATCATACTTTATAGTAAATAACATCATACCATACAAAATTTTTTACATTCTTTTATGAAATAAATCACACAAAATTCTTCCATTCTTTGAATTATTTAATCACCAATATGTAGCTCATATGAACACAGTGTATTATCCAATTATTAGATTGTATCTTTTAATTACATAAAATACTACTAATAACCAAAATTAAATCATTTATTTCCTCATCTACTTCTCATAGGTTAATTATATTGTATATTAGTAAAAGTTTTATTAATTATGAGTTTATTTTGTCAAATCAAATTCTATCACAATGAACTTATCATTTCTTATAGAATTATCCATTAATATCTACATTATGAGTTATATTAATCTTAAAAATCTTTAATTATATGCAACTATAGTATTAGGTAAATTTACCTAAAAGAAATAAAAATGCTTAGTGAGTGATGTGCAAGCTCTCATGTATAGTTGGTAACTTATTGTAATTCTTACATATATCCTTGGAGGTATAAATTTTGATGGTTTGAAGGACACATGATCTCATCTCCATTTACACTTTAGTTGTTAGATGATATCCATCTCTTTTGCCTTTAAGCATTTAGGCTTGTTTTTACAAGGCTTCATTCATCCAGGTTAAGGATCAACTTTGTCTACTAATTTTTATATTAATCTTTAACACACTAAGTAGATAAATTAAATCATAAAAAATACTTAAATAATTTATTATTATCAAAATAATGTATTGCCTTTAAGGCTTATGTGGTTTAACAAAAGATAAGAAAAGAAAAAAAGGACAAGATAGTATAAGAGAGTTACTAAATCTTGATATAGTCAACCATCATAGTTTGGCTTACTCATTCTCATTAGATCTTCTTTTAGAGATTTTTTTATTATGAAATTAATTAATAACCTAACAAAAGTCAAAATTAATTACAAGGAGAACAAATTTAATTAATCATTTTATGATTATGGCTAACTAGACACACCCAATCAATTCAAACAATAAACTCTAAATGAAATGAATACAAGATAAAGTATTATTAAATGAAAATTATACGTTTTCTCATTCAAGGCAATCAATTGTCCCCTAAGTAGAAATTTGAAATAAAAATCATAAAATTTGATATTAAGACTTTTATAAGAACATGAAGTTTTCAAGCTAAGAATATTTTTAAAAACATGTAAAGTTTGGAAAGTAAAATTTGAAAAAGTAAATTTGTAGAAGCTTAAAAGAAATTTAACAAAATAGAATCACTTACAAAAAGCTTTCATTGTATAAAATGAAAGTTGAATCAATCAAAGATTTTAATTACAAAGTAAAATCAAACATAGATATAGACAACGAATAAATCAAGAGAGAGGGAAATAAGAAGAGCGAGGCCTTAAGATTAGCTTGAGAACTTTTTCTCAAATATTTTTTTTCACTTGCTATACTAAAGGAGCTAGAAAATTATCTCTCTTAGTTGGGAAGAAGACTTCAATTATGCAAGAGACAGTTGGCAACTTAAGAATTTAAAAATAAGGCTTTAGAAAGCTGAAGAAATGCTTTTATAATTGTTTAAAGCTAGTTTTTTCATGAAGGCTATGGGTTTATATAGCCATGGGCTATAAATTCACATATTCATGGGATAACATAGCTGATCAAGATAGTTTTAATGAAGTGGTAAAGAGTTAATTAAAACAATAGAATTATTATATTAAAGTTGGTTTTAATAATTAAAAAATTTAAATTTATATGATCAAATATGTGGGTTATATTAAAAAATTCATAACTTTAGACCAAACATGCAAAAATGTTAAAAAAATATATCAAATTAAGGAATCCTACATTTCAAAAAATGAAATCTCAATAGATTTTGATAATAGAATGAAGAGTGAGCCAAAATTGTGAAACCATGTTAGAATAAGACATGCTTAACTCAATTTAAAAATATATATTAAATAACTCTACTATTTGAAAATATAAAAAATATATAAGTTGAAATCAAAGAAATCTACTTTTCTAATAAATCAAGTTTAAATAAATTTTTATAATTAGAGAAATGTTGTTGAAAAATAACTTCGACGATTTAGTAAAGTGATGATTATAGTTATGCTACTTCAGAACAAAAACAAATTGAGATGACCTACTTTGAATATATATAAATTAGTTATAAAGAAAGTCTAATTTTAAATGAATTGAAGCCAAAGCAGCCCACTTTTTACTAAATTACTCTTTCAAGATTTTGATAACTATGAAAGGAGATATGGTTAAAACAAAAGGCATGTATTGCAACAAATTTTTATCAAGAGCTTAGAAAAGAAATATTTTAGTATTAAACTGTTTGATTAAAAACTTTTATGCTAGACTTAATAGAAATTTTCAAATATTTAATTATTAAGATTATTTTATAAAAATATTAAAATAAAACTCAAAGAAAAGAGAAAAAATAAAAATTGGGGCAACAACCTTGTTTTGCATTAAAATATCTTGGTGTGTAATCTTTTACTCACTTTTTACTTTTTTTTGGTCTACTTTGATTTCATTAAATAGCATTGCTCCCCATAGAATTGTTTTTTGCAAAAATGATAAAATATTTTTTGTTAATAATCTATTATCATTAAAATCAATATAATTTAACAATCCTAATCCCAAAAGCCATCATACTTTTTGTGAGATGGTATCCCACAGAAGTCTAACCAATTGGTGTTGCTGTGAATCATGTTTCAAATATTTTTCAAACTCAAACGTAATAAAATTTTTATTAACTATTTTCATAGACTTCAATTTTAATAATATAAAACTAATTTTCAAACAGTTTTTAAAATTCTTTTTTAAATGTTCTTTTAACTATTTAGAAGCTTTAGTCACCTCTTTATTGTCAATTGTTGAACAATAAAGTGATTCCAAGGTTTGAGTCGATGGATAATAATTTATCCAAACTCATCAATGTTAATAAGAAATATTGTTTAGTTTGATGAATACCTTTACTGTCCAAGCATAAGCTGGGAGCCAAACCAAAGGCCAAATGACTACTAATCCCATCCCCCTCTTGGTTGTTTGCTGCTTCAAATGAGTTTAAAGCTGCGGACCTATCACCCATCGGTTTGAGGCCAAAACAACCACGCTGAAAAGGTTGAGCCAACGAGAAAATAAAAGAGTGAACTTGGAATAATCTACCGGAGATGATCCAGGAGAACAGAAGCGAAAGAAGTGGCGAAGAGAAGCGACAGAATCGCCTCCATCAGAGCACAGAGGTTAGTGATTTTGGATGTTTGGAAGCTCTACCTCCTTGACTTTTCCGTCAAATTACAGGGATTTTTTTTTCTTTTAGTAGATGGTTATTCTGATGCTCTTCATTTCAGCTTGGTTCTCGATTGACCTGTTATCTTTGTTATTCCTCTTCAAAACTGTTTTTTCGTTTATATCCATAGAGAAAGCAAGATATGGTTCTCACTCCTTATTGACTAGCAAAAGCTTGGCTCTCTTGCATAGCTTGTATTCTTGCCTGTCACTGTTTATATTCAATCGATGACGGATTTTTCTTTGAATGTCGGTTTAAAATGCAGATTTTGTGCTTGATTTTCTCTTTTTGTAGATAGAAAGCAACCATTTTGGAGCTTGAGATGATGTAAAAATGGATAGGGTTTTCTGGAATTGTACGGACAACATTATTAGCGATTTAGTGGTAGATGCGTTTTAAAATAGTTTCATTTTAGCTAGGTCTCATGTTATTGGAACTGGCTGCACCAAGTTTGATTTTTGAATTTCTCGTTCTTTTTATGAAAATTTTTTCTCCACAATTGTTGAACTATTTTCAAATGATTGCATGATTTTGTGCTTGCAGTAGTGTTCAAAATGTATGAAGCGAATTACAGTTTTAACGAAGTTCATGGTGCAACAAAAGAATTGTGCATTTCTATAATTGATTTTCAATAGGCCATTGTTTAAAGCTCATAACCGTGCTTATCAATACGCAGCTTAATTTTTTGGCATCGATGTAATAATGAGAGTCTGGTTTTATTCAATCCATTGTTTGCTTTCTTCTCTATGCCTATTTATCATATGTTCTTATCAAGGAAACACCAAGATCTATTCAAGGACTATTAAACTTGAGATATTTTTCCTCCTATCTAGAATGCACAATGAATGCTTTTCTTTGATCTATGTCATGTTTTCAGATTGTATTCCTTGCCCTTGGAACTTTCTTCACTCCAACTACTGCATGACATCAAAAGCATTAGTAACAGAAATGATATCATCTTTTTACATGTCAAGAGCAATGGATGGAGGAACACTCTTTGTATACCATTGAGTATTGCTTACCCTAAAAAGAATGTGTAATCCCAGCCACATACATGTGTAGGTTGCCATTTATTGCCAATGAATGTGTCATGAAAGCTAAGCAAAGAGTTATTATGGTGGACTATTTGTGGAATGCATACCAATCATCACTGGCCATGGTTGCCAAGGAAACTATTGCAAGAAATATTAATTTAATAATATAATTCAACTAATCAATACTACATAAGAAACATTTACATGGTTTGCTATCTTTTTAGAACAACGTGAGCTTTTTCCAATGTCCTACATTGTGTTGTGAGGAGCAAGTCACCATACCTTGCATCAAATTCTGTAGATCGTATAATGTTGATCTATGCACTCAATCAAGAAGCTTGAAGCATACTTAGTTGTGTTGAGAGAGGAGTGATCATCAACTACTGTTATCAACTTTCTTTTTGTTAACCTTATACCTTATGTGGTTTAATGATAACAAAATCTAGTATTTGTGGACTAATATGTTTTATAAGCTTTGATGTACAAATGGAGATTGTAGTAGTGGCTCAATTTTGATTGCATTATTTAAAGAGGAAGCGGCTTAACTTTCACATCATAGAGCCAAACTAATAGTTTTGGGAGGTGTGGTTGTCTATCTAGAGTTTATCATCTAATACATTATTGGTTAGCATGTAAAAACCAACACTATGTTTCTTGTAGTATTTGGGATTTGCATATGTCCTGATCACTCTTCATACTGATACAATTTTTGACTTTTTCATAAGGTTTCACATTTATAAATGCATAATTGAGAGTTGTTTGCTTTACTTATGATTATGCATCTATCTTGAGAGTTAAATCTTGTCACAGACTAAGTTATTTGCAACCAAATTCAAAGAATTATGTTTTAATTGTATAATAATTGTACAATGCGATCCACCTGTTATACTTGTACAACTAGACCTTGTAGACATTCAAATATGGGATCAAACTCGATGAACCAAGCCTAGTAGGTGCTAATAGGTATGTCATACAAGAATAATGTCTCTATCATACTTGTATGAATCTAGTTTAATCGAGAGATAATTAGGTTTGAACTACTTTGTACTTCCTAATATCCATTATCAGTTTGTATCATATTACCTTGTATTTAAATATCTTAAGAGAATAATTGTATCATATAATATTATTTTTATAAGATTGATGTCACTCAGAGAGACTAAAATTGACAATAAAATAACTGATCCAAAGTCATTGTACAAATATGATCATGTATCATACTTGTATGAAATTTATAAAACCTAAACTGGGTCTGTGATTTGAACTTCTTCATACAACATGATGCACTTCATCATATATTTGTATGAAGTATATAAAACTAAGAGTTAAAAATGTCATTGTGTTTTGAACTTCGTTGTACAATATGGTGTTTTGCATTATATATGTACAATACTCTATAAGTTGGCTTATAAAATTGATCGAACAGGTGATAGTTTTGGTGATCAGTACTATCTATTATATTGTATAGGCATAATCTTGTAATTGTATAAGTATGAACAGAATCTGAAGCATGTAATGGCTAATTAATCTCATTGGAAACGTGATTTTAGTGGTTGAGATTACTTCAAGTAGAATGTTAACGTTAGTTCACATATAAATAGGGACTCAAATTGATAAGAAAAATATGATGCTTAAAAGGTTATATCAATACTCTTATGGAGTGAGGTTTTTGCTTCAATTGAGCTTGCAATTACATTTATACCTACTTGAAGCTTTCAATTAGGATCATGAGCTCCATTAAAAGTTGGTTTATTTTGTTTTCTAATTCATAGCATTGCATTCTTATTTGTAAAATCTTTTAGATTTATTCACTAATTGTGTCACATGAAATGCAAGTGAATGTTAGAGGATTGATTTAAGATATTATTATGTAAGGATTGTAATATTTTCTATAGCTAAATACTTGTTTTGACTCTTATGAGTCTTACTTGTTACTCTTTTGAGCATTGTGATGAACATAAGGAAGAAAATGCATGTTTATAAAAAGGCTAAATGACACATTTCTATCATTTGTGATTTACAAGCCTCAACTAGAAAATGTGAGACCTTACATGCTGAGCATGCTTCATGTATTAACACTTTGAAATCTAAAAATGAAATTATAAAATTTAAAAATAATGAGTTGAAGGAGAAATTGAATGTTTTTGCCTTAATTGAAAAAGAATTAAATCATCTCTTTTTCTAATGTGCAATCTTCTATCATATCTCAATCTCATGAGAAGAATAGACATAAAGGAACATATATTCATATGTGTGCACTGGCTTAGATGAACTCCTTACATACATCACATTTTAAAGCTCCTTCTAATATTGTATGAAATTATTATTGCAATCTTGGTCAAATTTCTTTTGGATGCCCCATTAGAAAGTCCATGCATACTAAGTCAACAACTTCTGTTTGGGTTCTTAAATATAGTATTTCTTGCACAAGACTTGCCAAACCATATATCCCTCACATTTCCTTCTCTTGTGAACCTAAGATGGTTTGGGTTCTTAGGATTAAGGCTTAGGCGGATGTGTAGGTGTGTCTTCATAATAAGGATTCATGGAGATAAACTTTGAATTGTGGGTATTTGATGTGGCTCACCTATCAAAATTTTGTTGTTTTGGTAAAATTCATTTTGGTTCATACTCTTCAAAAATAAAGTTTGAGTGGATTCAAGTATGTATAGATATCCATAACATTAGTTGAAACTTGTGTATAAAAGTATGATGAACTATTATAAACTAATGAAATTGATCACATCTTGGCTGTACTACTTGATTATGAGTTTCACTTAAGTTAGATGATAAATTAGAGTGTAGCAAGTTTGATCTCATTCTTTTTAGTAATAGAAATTATAATTGGTACAAAACTTATGGGTTTGAAGAGTTTTGGAGAGAATGGGAGTTAATAATTAAAGTTATGTTGTGTCTGGAGAACCAAACCATGATAAATTAAAAGGAGAGGTTTTAAGTTAAGAAAATTGTATAATAGTACTTTTTGTACATATAAGATATACTTTAAAACAAATATGAATCATTGTAGTCATAATAGTATAGAGGTGAATTGTTAAACTTTTCGTACATGTATGATATAATTTTCCACATAAGAATAACCATTGTGCTCTTACAGTTCGCTTCAGTAAGTTGTCATTGAAGAAGCATGATAACATGAATCAGATAAGTATGATTTACCTAATCCTATCAAGAAAAGAAGCTTCATGAAAGTCATACAAGTATGGTTATATTCTTCGCACTAGTATGATTAATGTGTGACATACTATACATCCCCAAACCTATACTTGTGGAACTTGAGTTCAAGGGTAATGAATTTGTTTTGTTTACCTTTTTGAAATTTGCCTTAAGGATGTCTTATAGGTAAGGCATCCATTTAATGGAAAAATGCTTAAATGGTTTTACAACTTGGACATACCCAAAGACTTTAGTGCAGCCAAATCATATCTATGCAAAATTGAAGTGAACATAACCAATAGTGATCTTAATAGTTTCTTCAGCATACTTGTGTCAGGGCTATCTTTGTGACCTCATTGTGAAAGTACTCATTTATTTGGGAAAATGTAAATTAAGTTATTAGTAATACTTCAATAGGGCATATATTTAAGAAGTTAAAAATTTGACTCTAAAATCTTATCTTATTCAACACTTTTTAAAATGTACTATCATGCTTAAAAGGGGAGATAGACAAAGGATCTTTCCTAGGATTTCCATGGCCACATACGTGAGAGGTGAGTCTTTTGACATGAAATCCGATCGATGGAGAAGATTATTGTCATAATGAGTCCAAAGTATAAGAAGAAGATGAACTTGAGTTTTGGACATCTTATAACTCCAATTTTAAGTAATAAATACAATATTTTGGTTAATGATATGGATTGTATCACAAGTCTTTTTGAGGAAACTAGCATGAAGAAGCTACAATACTTTGCTCAGGTTCATCCTAGTTAGGTGGAAGGGAGTGTAGCATATAAAGATTAATTGGCCATTGCACCATTTGTATCTCATACTTTTTTTCTTATTGTTGATGCACTATCTATTTGTCACCCTCCTATTATTAAGGAGCTTACACATAAATCATCCACTATTGATCCAAAGCTTATGTCCAAGATAATTGCTATGGAAGCTAGCTTCCAATAGCATACCCCTCATATAGATCAAAGAATTTTTGAATTATAGGGATCAATTAGTAAGCTTCAATCACAATCACAAAATCAATGAGTTAATTTTTAGTGGAATTATTGGATTCATGACCAGATTTGTAACTTAAGAAAGACTGAGTGGTCATGGTATTTGAGTGTAAAAATGTTTTGGAATGTTGAACATCATGTCAATTTATGATTCTTTTTGTTGTAATTTATTGAGACAAATGCTTTGGACTGTTGTATCACTTATTAATTGGATTTGTTATGGTTTATAATATTTTAGTTTAGTTGTTCCATTATTTATTAATTGGATTTGCACGATTGTTATTAGTTTTTTTGATGATTCTAAGAATGGGGAGAGCCAAAATGTTAGAATTCAGTGGGAGCTTCTAATTGAACATTGATAATTAATTTTGTTGTATGTTGAAACATTTACTTGTTAAATGTTTGATAAGTTGATTAAGTTGAAGGTTTTATTATATTGTATTGAATTTTTTACTTCTTTGACATTTTACAAGTTAATTAAGTTTAAGTTTGCATACCATTGAATATACTTTCTCATATCAATTTCATATTTTTTTGTTTTAAAATTGGTTTTTTCATCATCAAAAGGGAGAGATTATTGACCCTATATCTTAAGTGATTTGATGATAATAAAACCAAGTACTCGTTGACTAATTGGTCTGTGAGCTTTGATGTACAGATGGAAATTATAGTAATAGCTCAACTTTGATTGCATTATTTGAGGAAGTGGCTAAGCTTTCACATCATGGAGCCAAACCAACACTACTTTGAGTGGAGTGGCTATCGATCTAAAGCTTATCATGTACTACATTATTGGTTAGTATGTCAAAACCAATGCTAAGTTTCTTGTGTACTTAGGATTTGCATATGCCCTTGTTACTATTTATGTTCATATGCATGTTGACTTGTTTATAAGGTTTAACATTTATACTTATGCATAATTTAGAGTTTTATTCTTTACTTGTGAGTATGCATATACCTTGAGACCTAAATCATGTAATAAATTATGTTATTTGTAATAGGAACATTCTAGGTCATGGTAGAATCAAGCATAAATCAAAAGCAACCTAATTTAAAGGATCATATCTTAACTGCATAATAATCGTACAATGTGATCCAGCTATGGTACATACAACTGCACTTGTGAACAATTAGACGTGGGATTGGACTTGTTGATCCAAGCCTAAATAGGTGTTGATAAGCCTGTTGTATATGAATGATTTCTCCATCATACTTGTACGAATTTAGTTTAATAAAAAAGTGATTAGCTTTGAACTATGTTGTAAGTTATATCCGTTATCAACTTGTATGATATTGTCTTGTATTTGAATATCTTAAGAGAGTAATCGTATCATATAATAAGATATTATATATCGTTCTTGTTCGATCAGTTTCACCCAGAGAGACTAAAATTGACACGAAAATAATTCACCTAAAGTCATCATACAAATATGATCATGTATCATATTTTATAAAACCTGAACTGGGTCTGTGATTTAAACTTTTGTCATACAACATGATGTGCTTCATCGTATTTGTATGAAGTATATAAAATTTGATAGTTAAAAATGTGACTGTGCTATAAACTTTATTTCATAATATTATGTTCTATATCATACTTATATGAGACTCTATAAGTTGGCTTATAAGGTTGATTGGACAGGCAATAGTTTTGGTGATTAGTACTTTGTACAAGTACGATCTCTTGATTGTACAAGTATGAATGGAACCCAAAATGCGAAACAACTATTTAATTCATTGAAAATATGGATTTAGCAATTAGGATTATTTTAAATGGAATGTTAACGTTGGTTCTCATATAAATAGGCATTGTAATTAATTGGAAGAAGGATGCATAAAAAGTTACACCAATACCCTTGTGAAGTGAGGTTTTTGCTTCAATCGAGCTTGCAATTGCATTACACCTACTTGAAGCTGTCAATCAGGATTATGAATTGCATTAAAGCTGGTTTACTTTGTTTTTGTTATTCATCCTATTGCTTTCTCAATGGTAAAATCTTTTAGATTTTTCCATTAGTTGTCACATGCAATACAAGTGAAGGTTATAGGATTGATGTAAGATATTATTGTGTAAGAATTGTAATATTTTCTTTAGCTATTATTGGTTTTGACTAGTGAATCTTGTTACTTGTGGCTCTTTTGGGTACTTTATAAGTCCTATCGTGAATTTTGTTTTGTAAAGCTTTACCCCTACTGGTCATCTGACAAAATGGAGTAATTTTTAGTACAAGCTTAGTCATTGAACTAGGGGTGGACATGGGTTATAATTATGGCTGATTCATTTAACAATTATGTATATTTTTTACTTCAAACAATTGTTTTACTTGGCATTTCACACAATAAGTTCTAAAATTAACTAAGATTTTTAAAATACATAATTTACTTCCTCTTTAATGAGCTAATTAATCTAAAACTCTGTTTTTATGGACGTCTAGACTTAGTCTATATATGATAAATCAAAAAGATAGTCATAAAATATGTGATCCTAATCTTACATTGCAAAAAATAATTTTGGATAGTATTCCCTCTTTTTAAAACATATCACTATCTTAGGTCTTATCCACCACATGGTTAGCTGTCATGTTGGCCATCGTATATGTGTGAGACTCTAACATTAACAAAAGGAGATAAAAAAATGTGCTATGGACAAAAATGCCTCACCACGACAAGTAATCCCAAGATTCAATGAATGGTTGTGATTGCCAAAGTAGAATAATGGAGCTATGTGCGATCAACCCAACTAATGGTATTTTGGGTTGCCAGCCATGTTACTCTTATCTTGACCAAGTAAATGACAGAGTGCGACTATCCAGTTAGAAGTGTCATACCAAGTTGATCATGTGTAACAACACCAATGCAGCACCCATCCTCTTAATTGAGTTTTAAAGTTGGCCTTAAGCTATCTTGAAGGAGAGGAACTTAGAATGAAGAAGAGTGAAATGAGTTGAGAAGACTGGTTGGGTTCTAGGCCTCTAAGGTAGGCTATTGGGGAAGTAGCAACCATAGTAATCCCAAACATTGTAGGTGAGAGGACTAGTTTCTCTTGGAATTGATAGTTGCAAGCTTACTTAATGTGATACATGGCATCCACAATCACAAACAAGAACTTGTCCCTCTGGTCCTTTGTAGCTATAATCATGACTAAGTGGATTGAACCATGCATCCTAGAGTGAATCTTCAAGTAGGAGAGTAGGGGTGAAAGGGGCCACCAGTTTTTAGCAAGAAGGAAGGGCATAATTTATGGATTTAGGTATGAGTCCCAACAATGATTAATGTATAAGTGTTGCGAGCGTCCAGCCATTGATATTCTTGCCTTATTTGATTTTCATTTCGAGTTTTCTTGTGGCATTGTGTCTTTGAGAGATGATCTCATTTCCTTATATTTTTGCATTAACATTCTTGGTTTTCTCTTTGAGAGATTTCTTTCCTTTAATCTTTCACTTTAACTTCTTTTTTTCTTTTGGTGTCAGATTGGAAGCAATGTTAATTCTAATGGTTGGCTTATAGCAGGAGGCATTAATAACAAATATGTGAGCATGAATTAGTTCTTGTCTATCCTCAGCCAAATCAATTTTTGTCCATTTGCTATTGCAACTCTAAAATAGTGTTTTCTGTCAAGTGCTCAAAGTGAGATGCCCCACAAACAAATCAATGAACAAATCAAGTTTCATAATAACAAAAAAATAAGACAATCTCAAGATATTATAACACTACTACAAGATAGAATTCGAATGCCAAAATCTCAATTCTTATGTTTTGATGCTTTAAGAATAGCATAAATCTTTCTCTTCTTATCCTTCATGGAGTTTTTTAGTTAACTTAACCTCTATTCATTCACAATATCATTTTAATAGGGATGTTATACCTTTCAACCACCCTTTGTCCTTTCATCATTTCATTTAGAGATGTAGCATCTTTGGCTATCCTCTTTCTTTTAATATTTTCATTTAGGGTTGCAGCACCTTTGACCATCTTTATTTTTCATCTTTTCATGTATGGATGCAACTAATTCAACCACCACTAATCATTTCTAGGTATGGTGCACCTTTAGTCATTATTTTGTGGTCAAAGTCTTAGTCATAAAGAGAAATTCTTAGTTTCGCTCATTTTCTTTTCTTTGCTTTCATACCATGCTTTTCTTTTATATCTCTTGACTATTTAATAACTCAGCTTTTTTTCATTAAAAAAAAATACAATGCCATTGACATGAAATAATTCGTTTTATGCTTTATAGCATAATAAGTAGCACCATATAAACATTTCTCATGTCTTATTCATTATTTTGTGAAGAATTAGCACAATCATTTGTTTCATATAAATGAGACCATTAGATCATTACATAGTTTTTCTTCCTTTTTCCATTTGTTAGCTTCTCTTCATAACCCTAATTTTTCATAATGCATGTCTATAGTAGTCATCCTTTCTTGTCCAATATAATGCTCTTTTGTAGCCAAGAACAGCATGTGAAGTCATGCTCAATAGTATTCAACGTAGTTTACAAAAATACAATTTACACATTTCAAGTGAAGTTAAGTTTCACCTATCTCAATATTCATGTGTACTTGTTTATTCCTCACTTGAGCTCTTTTGATGCCAAATTAGTGTCATGTTGGTCAATCATATATATTCTAACATCAGTACATTTAATTATTTATATATATGATATGAATTTTTTAAGTTTAGTTAGTCAATTTTAATTCTTAATTGATTCTTTGGTCAATTAATTTTAACTTGATCGAAGCCTTTGACTGAATTCTTTGGAACTCGGTCGATTACCCTCTTGATTGATTTCCTCCATTTGCTTGATTTGGTGCTAAGTTGAGTTTGGGGTTTAGTCTCAAATCAACCAAGTTGCTAAACATTCTCTGGTTTAGCATTGCAACCAGGTCAACTTGTTAAGCATAAGTTTATGTTCAGTTCTATATTGTGTGCTGAGCATAATGTGGGAGCATTAATATGTTATTAAAGTGGTCTTTATCAATAAGCTTCAACTTTTAGGTCATTGCTATCCACATAGGAGTTTATTAGGCCAAACTTGGCCCCTTATTTGTTGCAACTCCTTTAATAAGCAGTATTGGAGTCAATTTGGCTAAGAAAGCAGCCAAATTTTATTGAAGTTCAAGTGGTTCACGCATCTCATGACACTCATAGGTTGGTTACTATCATGATTGAACAGAGTTTCACGAACTCACTTGGTGACACTAAATAAATGAATAGCTCTTTGTGTGCATGATATTATATGGCATTGATAAGTTTTTGTAGAATTGCATAGGTTTTGTTTAAGTGACTAATGCTTGGCTCTTGTGATTTGTGTATTGGTATTTGAGTACTTGAAATGTAATCTACAATTGGTATGTGCAATAGAAAAAATGTTTGAACCTATTCATTTCAATTATATATGAACATAATAGCTTAAATCTAATCCTAAACAACCTTACTTTTCTGTCCTATTTTCTAACCCACAAAGTTGCCTTCACTCACCCTTGATATTCCCTTTATTTTGAGCCTTTTTGACAACTATCTTCTCGTCTCCATTGCTCTTTCTCTCTCTCTCACTTGTCACCAATGTTGTTGTTGATGTCATTAGGCTTTGTTGTCAAGGATTCCATCATCTCTCTCATTTCTCTATTGGCTTCTCTTTCTCTCTAATGCCAAATATTTGTTACTACTGAAGTGCCTTGCATAAGAGCCGTCATCATGGATCTCTCTAATGCCAAATATTGGCTTCTCTTTCTCATTGTAGTCGTTGAGGATGCCACCCTCTCTTGATTACCCCTTCTTCATTGCCCTTTTCTCTCTCATTGGATTTCCTCTTTGTTGTTGCACCCATTCTTACAATGCCACAAAACTCATGAAGATCGTGGTTGGCAGCACTATCTCCTGTCTCTTTAAATTGATACTCTAGATTAGAATCTCTTTTTTTCTTCTTTTATGATGAAATCAATGTTCTTAAGCTTGTTTATAAGAACTAATTACTATATTGATTTCTAGAATTTAACTTGGCAATATTTTGAGTAATTCTAAATTATAGAATTTAATTTAATTAATTATAATATTGTTAGATTCAACTTATGTTGTAAGAACTTTTCTGTTCATTTTATTGCATGATTTTGATAATAAGTAATTTTTGTTGCACATTGTAAAAATAGTAGTTTATATATATTTTATATGGTGTTATATTTGTTTTGATTGTCACTATTGATAGATATTCATATATATGTGTTTATGTGTGCTTAAGTGATGATGTGGTTGTGATACCTTGTTGGGTGAGTGTTATGTATTGTTATTGATTAGATGAAGTGTTGAGGTGTGATTTGATGATGTAGCATAACATGTTAATATGATAATAATTTAAGTTGACATTGACTTTCTATTATAGGATGACCATAGCATGCTAACATGATAATTACTTTATTATGTGATTGATATTTTATGATGACATTGAGGATATATATTTATATACTCATGTTGATAGATGGATGACATTAATAGAATGAGATGCACATCAAATTGTATGTTCACATGTGACAATTATCTTTTATTTTGTTCATGGTTATTGCTATCAATATTATTATAATTTGGTTTCATATTATTGGTTTTGTGGATTTGTTTATATAGTTCTATTTATTTTTTATGATCATGCTACTTTATTTGTGTATTGTTATCCTAGTTTTTACTTTTTATACTTTTGTTGATGGTTTTATTTGCTTGTTTGCTTTGCAAACACACCTTTTATTAGTTTGTTCAGATCCAAACTAATTTGATAGAGAAATCTTTATCGTAGGACTAACACTAGTGGTAACATTTAGGATGGGTATTCGATATTATATTTTTATTTCTTTAGTTCTTTATTGACATTAAAAATTTGGATGGTTATTTTTTTTAGTATAAGTATTATTGGGTTTAAATTTTAGTTAGAATAAAATTAGCTCTTTTCTTCCTATTATTTATTATTTTTGTTATAATACAAAATTTACAATCTATAACCTTGATTATTGCATAATTAAGTTAAGTTAAAGATATTTCTACATTATTATTTGGGGCATATTGTCTTCTATACCTAGTTTGTGATAACATGAAATGTGTATTTTATATTGTTGGTATTCTTGATATTCAACTTGACACTTGAATTAGTTGGAATATTTCTAAGTTAAAGAAAGGGATGATGAACGATGTGAATGTTAGTCTTATTTGAGGAAAAGATTGTTGGATACAAATAGGATTGTGTCTAATCTTTATATTATAAGTTGACTATAATGTTGAAGCCTTAATACATAGTTAACAATTATAATTGGGTTAAAAGATACGTTGGAGCCAATTTGTGGTCTGATTTGATGCAACTCTTTGGACACAATTTTTTTTTTTACAACTTTGTATGGATGACATTTTCATACTCTAATTTTCATTTTAATTTCAAAATTATGGGATTCATCATTAAAACTTGATACTTATAAAAAAAAAAATCTTATTTTCCTTTATTCTCCATAATTTCATAAATTTCACAGTTTCTTGAATAAATTTTTATCATTATTTCAAGTTATTATTTTAAAAACTTCTAGATCAATACAAGAATATCTTACCTTAACTTTTCCTAAATTTTTCCACTCTTCTCTTTCTTTCTTTTTCTTTTATCGGCCTTCCTTTTTTCCCCTTTTCTTTCATCCAAACTGTCTAGTTTCCTTTACCATCTAGCCTAACCAACTTGTTCACCTATTTTACTTTATATTTAACTTCTTTGCTCTTGCTACCTCATCTCTTTCTTAGACTCATCACTCGCTTGCTTTATATTTGTCTTTTCTCCTTCACATTTTATTCATGCTATTGTTCGATGTCTCTTCTCTTGCTTAACCATGTTAGGGAATACCTAGTGCCTTAATTATATTAGACAATTACAACTGCATAACACCACTGTATTAGGGGATTTATCGGGCCTCCATTGTAGAAAACAGAGAATTGAGATTAGAGCAAATCCTGCAAACTAAATTCTCAACAGCACTACTTTTGAGTGTTGATCATTCAAAAACCTCATAAGAGGCTCTTGATGGAGGGTCTTCTTCAAGAGTTTCAAGCAAAAGGCAACCTAGAAAACTCTCAAGGATTCATGACATAGTGTTGTACAATAGTTGACATCTTAGGAGTTGGAATTTGCTTAAGTTAAACATCAGGGTTCATTGTTCTTGGATTAATTTGACAACTATTGCCTAACTTGCCAACTCATATGACCATCCCCACCTTGTTTAACAACCCACAGTAGTTCCTTGTCACCAAAGAGATGTGCCTCCCATGGGCTTCCATGATAGCAATATTCTCAGTGACCCTCCTTGAGATCCCTATTTAGTAGTTTTTCTCTCAAGGTCCTCTTGATACCCTTTGCCTACTTTTTGTTAATCAGTAGTCAAGAATCTCCTTCCAGCTGCCTATAGAACCTTCGGTGCTCATACACCTTGTGTACCCTTGAGCCACCTGAATATCTTCAAAATATTGGAAACCACTTCATGAAATCCAATTACCACATGCCCATATTTCGAAAATTTTTTCTTTAGCAACATCAACCAATCAAAATGCTTTGCATGAATCCTGAAAACTTCTTGCCATCCAACAACCTCACCCTGTAGTCATGTGCCTTGTCAGTCAGCATGTCCTCTAATGGATAGATGCCTTAGTGTAGTTTTTTATTGGAGTGTGCCATTATCTCCTCTAGGTAGTGGATGTAACTTTGTTTTAGGAACCAATTTTGAGTATTGACTAGATTCCATCTTCCCTTTGCTTGCATTAGAGTTGAAATGGCTGTCAATATAGCTGACTCTTAGGATGTACTAAGTAGACCTTGTTATCTAATATGATTCTTTCTCTGATGGAAGCTAATCTGGCATGCTTTTGCATCTTTAATTTTTCCTCAAACAATTTAAATCTCACATCTTGCTACTGATCGACAATATTAGTCCAAAGGGCTTTTGGTCTCCAATATCTTTTTTGGGGCTTCAAAACTCTACATTTGGGTCTTCCTTTGCGAAAATATTTCCATTAAACGATATTGAGATTTTGAAACTTTTCTTGAATTCATTTTATTATATTTTTATGATTATTGTTTTTCATGATTTTTTAATTACATTTCTATGCGTCAAATTTATATTTTTTTAATTTTCATATCTTTCCATATTAATATCTAATTTGTGAAATGGTGTCATTGTATTATATTGTGTCATCTTCCCTTGTTATTTTGTTGTTTGTAGCCTATTTTTCGTTTGACTAAGTCATCCAATTGAACTTTCCTTAACCTTATTTTTTGTTGGTATTACACAACTTTCACATTAACATAGTTATTTTTAATCTTACATTTGTCCATATTAATATCTTGATCTCTATAACACTCACTGTAGTAGAATGAACTTCACAAGCCAACAGTCATTCCCAGTAAAATTGTCGGCTTAATTGAAGCCTTAAAAGCTTGGATATAGCCTCAGGTGGGTTTTTTTTTATCACAACTCAATTGTAGTCCATTTCATTCAACCTATCTCCCTACCAATATTATCATCATTCTCATCTATAGACCAAAATTTAATTTAAATTGAACATATCAAGTATAATATAAGCTTGCAAATTAGAAAATGGCTTAAAAGTTTTTAAATAGATGTGATTTTGATTTCAACTTGATGGCTCATGCAGGCTGGCTTAAATTCAGCTTCAAGTTTCTTCGAATTTATTTTAATTTGCTCAAGCAATGAGCAATATGAGAATGAGTGAGGTTTGAGAAGCCTTCAAACTTATGTTTTGGTTGAATTTTTTTGTTATTTTGTTTCTGCCCATCATCACTTTTTGTCATTCTCATGAGATTGGCCATATGCTTGGTCATTTAGCTCAGCTTTTCTTTACGTTTGCTTCATCCAATCTTTAGATTACTATGTAGTTCTGAAATGCATTTCTTCATTGTTTTTATGTTCATATTCTTTTCTTCTCTTATTCCCTCCCTCCCTCACGCAATGTTTCTATCATACCAATGATATGAATTTATGTTGTTCATGGTTCTTTTTAATTTATATTTTCTAAAGAACTTGACCATAGAGCCTAAATATTATAATGAGAGATCGAACCAGGATCTTGGTATTTGCTGTAAAGTTTTTTTCCAACTAAGCTAGCTAGCACCATCATTTCTTTTTCTATGCTGTTTTTCCCCAACTTGAACTCTTATGCCAGCCAGCCTAGTTT
Organism: Vanilla planifolia; assembly: GCA_023846275.1. Taxonomy (NCBI): domain Eukaryota; kingdom Viridiplantae; phylum Streptophyta; class Magnoliopsida; order Asparagales; family Orchidaceae; genus Vanilla; species Vanilla planifolia. Next base: position 25,131,718 of record CM043867.1, on the reverse strand, counting down.
TTTTTATGGTAATCATATAATCTTCTAGCATGAGGCAACTTGCTAAATTTGTTTGTTAATTTCTCTTAAATTTTCAAAATTCTTTTGACATACTCAAGGAGCATCGTGTTTGGCCTCCCTGATTTTAGATTTATAGTGTGGTTTTATTTGTTTTGCACTGTTCAGTTTCATTAGTGCATCAGAGATAGAAAATGATGTTATAGAGCCACTTGTTGAGAAGAACTTCATCAAGTTGGAGCTTGCAAGATTTGTTTTTGAATATGTTGTTGACATTCAGTATTCTGTCCATTTTACTATAGCACATTTCCTTTTCACTAATATTATTCTTAAGAATATCTTTAATGCTTTGTGGACCAAGCAAAAACTTCAGATTTTAAATTGAGAAATGAGATTTTATGAATTTAGTTTCATATTTGAAGAGATATGCACATTTTTTATTGCATATCATTTATATGTCAGCCTACCTTTACCAAGGAGAGTAAAAAAGGAATAGTTGTGGACCTCTTTGTGGCAAACAATTTCAGCAGTTTGCTGATACTGTGGAAATTATGTTAATTTGCATTGTTTATGCTTATGTATTATTTAGCTTGAACCTTGAAAATGGGAACTTCCTGATACAGAGCTTTTCATTGTATATCAAGGACATATGTTTCATATATTTTTATGTAAATTCACATTGAGGGCAAATGCTAGAGAATATTTGAAAACATTTTTTTTTTGTTCTTTGAACAGGGTTGAAAATGCTTTTTTCTAGGAGGACTAGTTACCTAATGTGTTTTTTTCTAAGACAACGGGTGCTGGAGCAATGGTTAAATTTATAGATCGTAATTACAAGAGCAACTATAAAGAATATGGAGTAGCCAATGAGTTGTTCACGTGGCATTGGTTTGTCCTCCAAAAGGGTTTAGGTTCAAATCTGAACAGTCTTCAAGTTTCTTAAGAAAGAAAAACGGTATGGAGTTTGGTTCGGCACATCTCTAGGCTCTTCTTTTATGAGAGACTTTGGTTGAAATGTGCCATGCAAACGTGCTTTTAGAATCATGTTCTTGTCCTTTTCTCAAAGTTCTGGTCACAACTTATTGTCTCCAACATTCTCAATAATTTACAAATTGCTTGTGTTTTGTGCTAGTCTAATTATCTACATCTATCCTTGGTTTCTTTGATTTGCCCTTTCCTTTTTAGTTTCACAAATTTTTAGATATCAACCTTACTAGGAATCCTTTTGCCTAGTGGCCCTCTAGAACTAACTATTATACATCTTTGCAAGTTTTTATAACTTGTAATAATGTTGCAAGAAAATGCAATTTCTTGGAATAACTTATTAACTATATTCACCCTCACTTCTTCATCAAATGTCTTTCCTTCAAGAGTGCTAAATTGATTTTTGTCCTGCTTCTCAATTAACCTCAAGAGTTCAATTATATAGCTTATTCTATTTCATGCATTATATTTGGTTGTAGTTGCCAAGCAAAACGAGCTTTTGTGCACCACGTTATCCCTTATTGTAATAAAACAATAATGTTCACCTTTCATATACATCTTTTCTTTTCAATATGTCAATTTCTTATTTGTTATATAGAGAATCATTTAAATTTCATCTCACTTTGTTAGTTTATCCTACATTTGGAAGAATTTAATTTTTGTGATAATTATGTTTTTCCTTGCTTTGAAAGATAGTTGAACTCTATTAGTAGTGGTAAGTTTTCCACATCAAGAAAATGCCAAAACACATGTATTATTGTATTTGAAAGAATTTTAGCATTATTTCTACCTTGATATTGACATTCTAAAATTATTTGTTAATTTTATTTATCAATTTTACAAAATCTGGCATTTCTCAGCATTCAATCTTTCTTAATCTTTTTCTTTGGTCAACTTTTAGTCATTTATCTTTGAATGGTGTTATTTTTAATTGAAATGCTTCTTTCTTGACCATTATGATGTGAGATTGTTGGTATGGGATATAGTATGTGGTTACCATGACAGGTATAGATATTTATATTTTGAGGATAACACCTTTGCTAAACTTCTAGGACAATGGAACTTTGATTCATTCTATGTAATTTGGTGGGTGTAGAATTATTTTGGTGAGGGATAAATGGCCATATTTCAAGTACAAAAACTGCTAATCAAGATATTTTGGGTTGACATAAGATTCAAAATTGAATAGAGAATTGAGATTATTTTTAAGATCTACAAACAATTAAAAACTAAATTCTTTTTTGCAATATTTGTTTCAACATAAGTTTGATTAATCAAATACATATAATGATATACCTTTTTGGTATGCCTTCAAACTAGAAAAATACAAAGTTTGTTATTACAATAAATTAAAACACAAATTGTTATTGCTTTTGATTTCAGTGAAAAAAATCCTTTAATTTGAATGCGTACCTGATGATAAGATTATACTTTGCATGATCAGGAGATTAATTTCAAACTCATTAAATTTAAAATTATGAAAAAAAAAAATCAATGGAGTAGAGAATATGACAAAAATCATTGACGCAACATAAAACAGCTAGAGCCGCTCATTGGGTCGTGCACGGATACTTGCTGCAGGCGCTTGGGGCACTAGCTCACATGCAGAAGGGCGCCCTGCATTCGATGCTCACACTTACTAATGTGCATGATCGCGCGAGATGGGCGAACGTGTGCCCCGTCGGTCACCTACAGCACTGTTGTGGTCAATGCGAGTGCAAAGGACTTGTTTGTGCGTAGGAACAGTACCTACGTGCGTGAATTGTGCCTTGCATGTATCCGTATACGTGCGGGCAGCATAGGAGCAAGTGTGGATTCTAGTCGGATTTTGTGCAATTTCTGAAATTTGACAAATTTTTATATTTCTGGTCAAAATCACATGTTTTTTGTTTATAATAGAATGTTGTAGTATCCAAACCTTTATATAAAAGGGTGAGAAGGGTGTATGAAACAAATTTAGAATTCTGGGAATCAAAACTTCATAAATTTAGAACTCCTTGAAGGGAAACCTCTTAGGAAATTCTTTTTTTTTGTGACAAAAACTTTCTTCTCTTCCTTTGTTTCTCACTATTATCATGTTTCCACTTACGTAGTTACTACTCTTAAAAAAACGTCTATTGTCGAGGGCTTGGGGCAAGAACACATCGCAGACAGATCATATTATTTTTGGTATCAGAGAGCTTCGATTTGACGTCGATGATAAGTGTAAAGAAGAAGATAGTTGAAGAGTAAGGTGCAAAAGAGAATTAAAAGATTGAAGAGGCTTCAGTTGAGGTAATTGTGCCAACTATTTTATCATCAAGCCTGAAGGCACAAGTAGTTCTATTAATGCAATAAATGCAAGTATCAATGGAGATGGTATTAAAATCCAATCCCTTCTTATGATGAATCAAAAAGTCAATCCGTCAAAAGAAAATAATCTTAATAAAAAAATTTTGGATTAAATAATAATCCCAAGATAATCGAAGATAAAAATGAGGATGACATCAATCTCATTTTTTTGATACTTGAGAATTGACAGTGTCGTTTCAAGGTAGATACTTTACTTGATTTACCAATTTATGATGGAATAATGTATGCAAAAAAATTAGATACCTGGTTAGAGCAAACTAAAATATATTTCTCTTTATATGATTATTCATCAACTGATAATATAACGTATGTTCGATTGAAAATGATGAGTTATGTGTTTGCCTGATGAAATGCTTACTTAAGAAATGACAATTATTGAACTGACTTAGAATCACTTTAAAAAATTAATCTAAGAAAAATTTTATCTTATGGGTTATATGAAGAAAAGGCGGAGAAAGTGATATAATCTACGACACCAACAAAGATAAATGGTGTAAGAATATACCACAAATTTTTGACAAGTCGTGAGTTTAGGAATACTTATCGACAATATACAGATATTGTTAAAGTATATTGCAAGTCTATATTATCCTAGTGCTAGTGAATTATTGTTTTTTTCTTATTCAAACTTTAAAGCAAGTCAACATATTTGTAATGGTTATCGAAAAAAGAATAAATACAAAAGGACAAAACTAGAAGGACAAAACACCAGAAAATTTGAGTATAAGTTCGAAATTGGAGATAAAAGAAAAAATTTGTTTCAACAAAATATACTATGATCACAACTAACAATATTCCTTCTACTAGTAAAAATCAGAAGTAAAGTGATCACTGTAACAAGACATGACACATACGATAAAAATGTTAGAAATTATATACATAAATTATTTTTAAAAAAGTTCAAAAAGGATAAAGCACTTACTATAACTGAGAGTAAAAAGATACTTTAAACTTCTTTTAAAGTTGATGAAAGCTTATCACTCATGATGAGTCCAAAGAATATCTCTCGTGGAGTAAAACAAAAAAAAGAACTTTTCATTATCAAAATACAAGTGAAGAAATAGCTTATCAGTATGATTATTGATACTGTAAGCAAAAACCACTAATATTAGAAAGTCTTGCGAAAAGGTTAATGTTAGAGACCACCACATCTAAGATCTTATTCTTTGGTGTAGATTCATAAAAACTTCGAAGCAAGAGTTGAAAAACAATGCAAAGTAAAATTTGTCATCACCAAAGATTATATTGATAAGATTATTTGTGAAATGGTATCTCTACATATTTGCCAAATTATTTTAGAAATTTATATTTATGAGATCGAGATGTCATCTACTATCGAAATGCACAATGGTATCAATTTATGAAGGATAGACAACACTTCTTTCTGACTCAAGATAAAGAAGTATTAACAAAAGATGTTGGTGTTGACCAAATGAAAAAGTTAGTGAACACTTGTTAAGGATATATGCTATTAGTAACAAAATCAAAGAAACTACTTGATGGAATTGATGAAAGTCTTAACCTCTCGAAGATAACAGAAATAGATTTACCAAAGAATTAGTTTAACAAATAAGATTTTGTAGGACTTGAATCTCAAAAAAAAAAGGATCTAAGGTCAGGAGATTAATTCCAATCTCATTGAATCCAAAGTTATTGAAAACATAAAGGGAGACAACAACGAAAATTGTCGATGCAACACAAAGTAGCAAGTGTCGTGCACTGGGCTGAGTGCGAAGGCAAGAGTGCCCATGCGAAAGGGTTTAGTGCATGCAATTGTGTTGGACCAGTTGCGCTTGGCCCACACGAAAGGGCGTGCGCATGATTTTGTGTGGGATTGGCACACATGTACCCCATTTGGAACATATTGCATTACTACGGTCAATGTGAATAGTACTCGTGCATATGAACAGTGCCTTAGGAGTGATCGTATGCAGGTGAGCAGCACGAGATTAAGTCAGATTTTACAGATTTAAGGAATTTTTATATTTTTGATCAAAATCATATACTTTTTTTATAATAAAATATTATAGTATCGAAACGTTTATATAAAATGATGAAAATAATATATGAAATCTTTCTAGAAATTAGAATTTCATAAATTCAGAACTTCTTAAAAGGAAACTTCTTAGGAAATTTCATCTTTTTATGTCAATAAATCATTTTCTTTCTTTTTTCATTGCCATTATCATACTTCTACTTTTGTTATTACTACTTTGAAAAAACAGCTTACTGTCAAGGGTTTAGGGCGAGAATACCTTGCAGACAAATCATATTAGTTTTTTATCATAAATCCTTTTTATTTTGAAAAGGTCTACCATTGAAGGCTCAGGACGAGAACACTTCACTGTCAAATCATTGCATGAGAGGTTAAATATCGAGGTTCACTCTTTATTCAATTAGTACTCTTTGGCATTACATGAAGCCATTGATAAGCCATCATTTTTTGTTTTTATTGTTTAATGACTAAATGTGAAAGCTCTAGTTTAGTTGGTGTAGTTGAATCAATTGCCTCTTTTTTATCATGTCATATTGATGGGTGACATCTGAACATCAATATTGCTATGTAAAGCTTTTTACGTCAAATTTGTAGATGGCCTGGAGAGTATTTTTTGCTTTCATGAAAATATCTTGTTTAATAGGACTTAAAATACCTTAGGTTGGTTATTAATGAGGTTGTCACTTGGTAGCAATGAGGATGTTAATTTAAGTTGGTAACTCATTATTTGTTTCAAATTGTTGAAAGAGTCATGTAGGTTTGTTCAATTACTAAATAAATATTTAATCTAACAATACCCATATAGAATTGTATGCAACACCACAACTTAATCTAATTTGATAACATAGAAAGAAAGATTATCTATGTTATGACTCATGTTGCCTGGACCTGAGAAGGTTAGAACATGATGGATCTTTGTAGGTGATTTAAGTGCTTCTTGGAAGAATAGAGGTGAGAATGGTGGATTACAAAGATAGCATAGAAATTGTCCAACCATTTCAACGAAGTATTAAAAAATTATTTGTGAGGGACAACAAGATTCATGATGGGGTTAAGGAAGAGGGAGAGACATTTTAAGTGATGGCTTATGCAGAGAAAGTCAGAGCATGAAGGAACTTTGTAGGTGGTTTAAGTATTTCTTGGAAGAATGGAGGTGAGAATGGTGGATTATAAAGCTAGCATAGAACATGTTTGACAATTTGAACAAAGAAAGTATTAAAAACTTTCTTGTGAGCAACAAGATTCATGATGGGGAGAGGGAAGAGGGAGTCATTATAAGTAGAGGGAGGGGTTAGCTAAGG